>JAMGYW010000021.1:1200000-1600131 GCA_024713685.1 Morchella sp. 2014-9hei
TCTCGGCAATTAACACATCGGCATTCTTTTCCCCAAAACAACATAAATGTCATTTTTAAAGTGGAGTCGCTTGCCGGACTGTGTTTATACACTGCTAATGATATCATATCCGCGGACCAGACCCACAGTTGACATCACGGTAAAATAAGACCAAGCCCTGACTGCAGAGAGTAAATGTCAGGTTCGGTCAAGGTTTAGAGTTGGAAAATACGCACTAATCAATTTTCGGTCAGTTGAAGTTTTTAGTTCCTTGATTTCACGACTGGAGCTAGATTCTACGATTCTACTAGGACTCAAGTCATGGAAACATACGAAGTAGTAATCATAGCTATGGTTTGAAAGGCATTCGATCTCCTACAGGGCTCGCGGACATTGCAACACATACCTGACAGGCCAATTGCGCATAATTATAATGTCTATCCCGAAACCCCTAGTTAGAGGGTTAGTAATAAATAACCCAGTAACTATCCAAGAACCCTAACCCTGGGAAATAATAAAATAGATTATTATTTTCTAGCCTAGCGGCGATCGGGATATCATGTGGGACTAATCTAAAGTACACGACTCGCATAAATCTACTCTCGTAAGTCATGAACGGACACTCTGTGAGGAAAGTGTTGGTGCATGAACCGGGACAAATGAAAGTTCGAACAAAATGACTACGAGACTTTAACTGGTGCTTGTAGGGGTGCACTGTACTACTGAAGTGTACAAGTCGACGTCGTGGGTGGTCTCTATTTAAGTTTCCTGTATTTGACGGACAAGGTTTATGTAAAGCTTGAAGCGGTAATGATCATGATCGCACGAAACTTTGAATATTATCAAACGTCTTTCAATCAAAGAAAACGATCGATCTAATTGTATTGGACTGCACGAACTAAAGTAGAGCAGGTAAAAAAAAGGATCCTCTCATAAGGATAAAATGAAGCGCAACATTCATAAATATTCTTGAATAACACCAGATACCAAACCAACTAACTGGCAATGACAATTCACGATAACAATAATCTAACTCTGCAGACATCAGGTAGCTAACATCCCGACCACCTACTTCCCCTCGACTCCCCACCCCGCACTCCTACACCTCAGACAGTTTCCATCCCAATACACCTCCCTCGCCGACTCCTCCCTCTTCCTCTTCCTCAGTCCTTCTCCTCTCTCCATCATCTCCACGTCTTCTTTCTTTTCCTTATTTTCCCCTTCCATTTGCTCAACCGGCCCTTGGAAAAGTCGGCGCACAGTGTGGGGAAACAGCTCATCAATCTCGCGGTCCGAGAACGGGTTCCCGAGCTGCCCGTTGTGGTAGTGCAGGATTATCATTTTGGGTACGTAAATGCGGCGGGTGCTGGGGCGGGGCATTTTTGTTATTATATATTTTGACAGTGGTGTCTATTTGAGATTTGATAATGGAGTTTTGATATATAGCGTGGATCGGCTAACTGGTAAATTCACTGGCTGATAGATAGCCTCAGTAGTAGATATTCCTCCGGGGTATTTATCGTTCCAAATCTTTCAAATCGATCACGTCAATTCAAGGTGCGGTGCACATTCATGCTGCGCTTTTCAAAACTCTTGGAGCGCACACCGCCTCCTCCGAAACACATTCACACACTATCACTCGGCCGCATTCTCAACCGCAACCGCACCCGCAACCAAAAACGTGCGAGCAGGGCAGTACACCAGCGAATTGGGCCAATCCTGTAATTTTCCTAAATAATAGGCTGCGAACGAGCATAGCCCCGAAGATGTTGTACCGGGAGCGAATATGTAGGTACAGATACTAGATTGCGCGCCTTGCGCACTTCTCACAGTCTCGGATAACGAAAGCACCACTTCTGCGGGAAAAAAACACGACACTCCCCAACAAAAAAAAAACACCATTACCATCACCATCACCCATCATGGGAAAACACCGCATGTGCCATCATCTTTCAAGGCATATTGGACAAATCATCCAATCAATCACTCGCTCAGCTTTCTAGTGAACCCTAACCCTGCGCCATCTGTTTTCAAGGGACCCCCATGGCTTCACGTCTATCTCCCCCCACTCCCCACCCCACCACCCCCCAGATTATTCGTACCAGTGGTCCTGTGCTAGAAGCACAAGTCTCGATCAAAATCACATCGATGGGCCACTCATCTCCATCCCCCCAGAGAACACCACCCCCCTGTCACATCCGGGGTAAGACGATGGGTGTATCAGATGTACATTTTTCTACTGAGTGGAAGAAAAGCAGCTAACTACTAAAGGAACGTATCTACATATGTTTTGAACACAGAATATTCACAGTAGCATATGTGCAGCCAGCAGTTGTTCATAAAAATCGTTTTATTCGTTATTTAACCGTACACGTTCGTGTTCTCCAATGAAGGCCTGGTAACCCTAACCCTCATCGGTACCCTTTTTTCGTTTTTTCTTTTTCTTTCTGTGGAGATGTATACCTTACCGCTATAGCAGGGAAAATAAGACTCAAAAAGGGAGTGAATGCCCGTTCTGAAACGAGACAGGAGGCAGCTGAAAGGCGCCAAGGTCCCAATCAACGGTAGTTGGGGAGGAACATACAGGATCAAAAGGATCAGATGGAAGGAAAGGTGGGTATTGGGGGCAGAGAGGATGTGATAGAGGTATGGGAAAACAGAGAGAAAGGCCAGATAGGCGTGTAAGGTGCTTTGATACAAGCATTGACGGAGCTGAACTGAGAACCACACCATGTCGTTGACCCAGCATCGACAATCACCAGATATCACTCACAATCACATTGTTTGCCAAGATCTGCAGCTTGTGACCCCACATTCCATTATCAGGCGGTACTTCTATTCACGCCGTCCTGCGGCGTGATCCATACCGACCCCCCAATCGCGGCCACAGAAAATCGCAAAGGGAAAGCGGAAGGGAAGGGAAAGAAACAGCAACAATCCCTTCCCCACTATTGCACGTCTAGTGCTCGCGTTGAAGCAAACAAGAGCCAAGCAAATCCATCCACACATCCTTGTTATTCATTATTTTTTAATTCCCCTGCTCCCTTCGCTCAGAACTTCTTCGTCATCGCTATCCTCGTCGTTTTCATCCGCATTACAAGCCAAAAGTCCATTGGTATTGAGAAACCTCACACTGACCGGACTTCTTGCAGGCCCAGGACTCGTCTGACTCGCCGCTGGTGTCTCGGGATAACTCCGAGACGCGGTGCTCATGCTCCTAGAAACAGGGCTTGAACTACTTTGCGGCGTAATCTTAACATATGTTCCTGAAGAAAGTTCCTGCAACACAAGTAGATAAGGTCTCTTCGAGCTCAATAACATCTGGTACTGGTAGGGAGAAATATTAGGAGGGGAGACAGAAGAAGAAGCAGAAGGGTTCGTGCTGCTGGCGGTCGTGCTACGTGTTGTTGTGGTTGTGGAGGCGGTTGTAGTGGTGGCCGCCTGCATGTGTGCCGAGGCTAGGCATGGAAACGTTGGTGTTGAGCCGGATGGCTGTTCTGTTGAGCTCGACGAAGCTGTGCAGGGACTCGCGTCCGGCTCGTTAGATGATGGTGATGGCTCTGCTAGCATACTAAAGCGGAAACTCGGGAGTGGAAAATTATAATCACACTCGGGCACACTCACATCATCCAAATTGGCATCATCATCATGAGAGGGACGTTTAGGGTATCTATCTAGCCCTGCGATTTCACGAACCGCAGAAGCATAGGTAAACTCACCGTCTTCATCTTCCACTCTAGATCCTGAGCCTGAGGGGGCATCACTTCGGTGATTCAGTTCTGGGCCAAGCCCCATGATGCCAGTATCCCTGCTTTTTCTTCTCTTCTCCTCTTCCAAAACCTCTATCGACTTTCCACTAGTGTCCACATAAGAACGACTATTCGGCGGAAGCTCAAGGTGGTCAGTATCGCTCATCACAGCCTTTCCTTTCCCTTTGTCGATAGCCTGCCCTTCGTCAACTCTGTTGGAATCTGAGCCCTGCTCCACTGCCCAATAGATGTCCGAGAGGTTCTGCCCACCATTGGAGCGTTTACGGGTCATAGAATACTCCCGATTCACCATCTCTCCAACCGAAAGCGGGGCTATTGGATCGATCTCCGGTAGACAGAAGGGAGTTTCCTCCGAGGTCAACTTCAACCATTCCTTTGTTTCATCTGATGGTATTATCCACGGAGAGATCGGCGGCGACTCTTCCATTCGTGGGTGGGACAAAGGGGGAGGGCATTGGGTTATGGAAACCTGTTCAAAATCTCTCGCTCGCCACTCATCTAGAGCGGGATTTTCGGTGGCCTTTGGTGGGGCGGCGTAGTTGGACTTCACATTCGTGGCCTCGGATGGAAGGAACTCATGTGCTGGTTTGCTATTGAGCGCAAACTCAGATCCGCCAGGACTAATCCAAGTCCCGTTGCTGTCGTCATGCCTTTCTAGCGGGACAGTTTGTGGCCTTTCTGGGGGTTCGGTTTCAATGGCCCCTGTACCAGACACATCATTAGAAGATAGAGGTACTGATAAAAATGGCACCGATACCCTCCTACGTGCGGAAGCAACCCCTTTTCGCACAGCTTCCCTAAACCCGGATCCATGGCTGGATCCACGAGCTGTAGACGACTGTCCTGAGGAAAGATACGGGGGCGTATGAGCGGGAGTGCGGGTGGACAGTGATTCTGGATGTCCAGGCTCGGAGCCTGCTGCAGCAGCAGCACTCGAAGCCGGTGATGTCGTTGAGCTTGCGTGGTGCTTTCCAGACCGTAAAAATCGATTGACTCGGGTCCTAAATCTCTGCGCGGGAGGCGAGGAAGACGACCTAAGCTGCTCAGCTGCTGCTGTAACCTCGATCCCTTCATGTTCCTCTTCTGACGATTCTCTACCTCGTCCTTTCCGGTGATGGTGTCTCCATGATGTCAATTTGCTCGAGAATCTCGAGGGGCTGCAGTGTTTGGCTGTGCTCTCACAGGATGCTTCCGGGGCATATGGTGGTGCAGTGTTTGCCAGAGATGTGGCAGCAGTAGGGTGTGGAGGAGCCGTAGAATGATGACCTGTGCCCTGACGTGAGGACGTGTTGAGATTGTCTCTGGACGAAGCTTCCCTTGAGTTAAGTTCATTCATCAGATGGTCAACCTTGGGCATGACGGTATTCTGTCTGCTTCTTGAAGACAGAGTATCTCTAATGTTATGTCTGACCGACAATACATTTCCAAGCCTGGATCGAGCAGAATTCCATCGATGCCTTGTCCTCCCTTCCCCCTCTCTATCTCTCTCGTCTGGGTGAGCGCTTTCGTGGGCCGGCGGTGGGCACCGCTGAACATCTCCAGAAAAGCGAGTACCCTCCCCAAGGTGTTGCTGCTGTTGTAGCAAGTTGCCAACAGAATCCCTCACAGGTGTCATGCCCAAATAAGCACCGAAATTGGGCCTGCTGTCGTCTGGGTTGGCCTGACTGGGTAAACCTGTAGTGCTGGAAAGCAGCGAGGTTGGTGTTCCAAAAACCATCCTACGGTCTGAGGATTTTCTAGGTTTGAGCGGTGAACCAGCACCGTTCTCTGAGGGTTTAACATTAGAGCTGCTTGTCTCTCCACCACCACCGGCTCCCGTAGGAGGGGGAAGAAGGCCTGACATCTTCGCTCGATAAGGGATACTGATATTACTTTGTGGTTGTTAGCAAACGTTACCAGTACTACCAACGACGATAAGATAAGATTGCAATTGGGAGGGAATACTCACTGTAGTAGCAACAAACAAAATTAATGGGAAGCAATAAGCAAAGTGATGTGCCCTTTGGATAACCAGTATCAAAGGGATAAAAAGCTGATGAGATATAAGGATGATGAGGATGGGGATTAGAGGGAAGAGGAGAAGGGAAGAGGGAAGATAAGCGAGATTTCCAGTGTCTTTTAACGTTTAATACTCAAAACGTGATTCGATGATGTGGTCCAGGGTTAGGTGTTTCAGCTGAGCCTCTCTGTGTTGGGACTTGGCGTCCGCTGTTCGACAGTACTTCTCAACAGTGCCTAACACTGCCACTGCCTTGCTGTCAATTAGATGCGTTAAGAAGACAAACAATACCATTTGTTTCCCAGTGGATGAGTTGTCTTTCGCTAAACTTACCGAGTGTGAAAATTTTCCGAAACCTATCGGCAGTTCACATCATATTGAGGGAACCCCGGGTTTTTACACTATTATTAGACAAATCATGACGTGTCACTCGGCAGGATCAATGATTTCCCTGGGGGTGAAAAACAGGATTCTGGGAAGCCTCATAAGCCACCTTTTCTCGTCCCAACCGGATATCTACCTTTATTCCCCAGCGATAGAGCAAACGATAAGAACAATCTTGACTTTGTTACAGCCGCTCTCTTGCAGTGCCATGACGGTTTTTCCTTCTCTCTGGTCCTATCTTCAAAACTCAACCAACTGTGGCATGTCTCCTCCCGGTGCGCACCGAACCATCTGGTGGCTGAAGCTCAGGGCCCCCCCCAGACGGGGCCGTGTGCAGTCACGAATGAAATTCCCAGGTTTGTGCCGGAGGCCGGAGTTGCTTGGTTGCTTGGTTGCTTTCCTGCGTGGTTGCGTGCAGTGCAGCAGCGGGCGATTAGTCGTTCCTAGATCTTGGTGATCTGACTGGTGGTGAGATCTGCCGCCGAGTGCGGAGTCGGCATGGTCCGTGCGCGTCATGATATGTCACTCTCGGACGGAGGCTGACGTATACGGAAAGACGTCGCCCAATCAGTACCGTCCAGCCATTCCGATTCCGACTTCCAGGTTTGACCCGGATGGCATCACCCATCACCATGTCCATTCCACCCCCGAATTATTTGGCGGAAGCAGCGCTTGAGATGATGTGTGCAAGGATGACCTGCTCATCAGGAGATGCAGGTTACTAATGTGGTTAAAGGACGAGACCTTACATGCAGAGTACTTTATCTACTGACAGAATTAGTAAGTACAGTAGCAGACACAGTCAGGGAAAGAAAAAAGATATATCTCTTGAACATCTCCCCCACGTTGTTTTGCAGGACCTTCTTGATGTTAAACCGACTTTTGGCCGGTCTCCAAATGCGTTCACGGCCAATAGAAACGAAACAAAGACAGATGTCTCTGGATATTGCCACCGACCGTATGCAGCAAGGACAAAGAGCGAATGCCACAACCAGAACCAGTTTTTCCGGCGTTGTTCGAAATAAAGAACGAATGTCTCATATGAACAACCTTTTACCGACTATAAGAATTTACTTAGACAGAAACTAGCTTATTCCGGATAAAGCGTCACGGAAGGAATATACGTGTCAATAGTGAACACGTCAACACTTTGGTGAAAAAACGTTTCTAGACGAGCCGATAGCCCAAAACATTAAGGCAGGATGGCCGAGTTGGTTATGGCGCCAGGTTAAGGTCTTAATCTTAACATCAATTCCTGGTTCGGAAACGAGCGTGGGTTCAAGTCCCACTTCTGTCACTATATTTTTGGTATCCTATGGGCTGTAAGGTGTTCACAAGCGGTCCATGAGATAAGATGCAGAAGAGACATGCTTCATTTTTATAATTTTCCCGATGCTGTGGGGGCTCTGTCAAATCTACAAAAGTCTCCCATAATTGTTAGTTTTGCCAAGCCAAGCTACTTCTTCCCAGGGTAGCTTTTGAGCTCGGCGATGCTAGTATTGAAAATGCTTTTTCTGTATCATCCGCTGTTCATCCGCCCCCAACTCAGCCATAAATATCAACTAATCAAGACTACGTATCCAGACTTCGTTATTCTACTGAGTAGCTGAAGTATACTCTAATCGGAGCGTGCAAAAGAACTAGAAATCAACAAAGGCAACTCACCGGGTTCTCTACTGGAGACAACTCGGACCCCTGTGAATAAGTGAAAAAATTCAAAGATCTTGCTTGAAGATGTCAACTGTTTCATCCCTATACGTTTTCCTTTTCCCCCCACCTTTCTTCTACCCCGTATTTACTTTAAACTTAGGATTCGCTCATTTAGCACCCCCTCATGGGACCTGTGTGTATCACGTTAAGTCTTTACCAGTCGGAGACAAATCACACTTTAAACGATACTCAACGACTGGTCTCGATCCGCATACCATCCAATGATTCTTCACACCGGGGAGCCCCTAACGGGATCTTGCAGTGTCTGAGACTGACCTGGTTGTACGAGCTGTCGGTATTGACATTCAGATTCTCAAATTTTCGCTCTGATTAGTTTGTTTGACCCCCCCAGGATCATCCTGGTTGTTTGGTTGCCAGTCGATCCCGGAGCAAGAGAAGGGCAGAAAGAGTTTCGAGGAAGAGAGAGCTGCATGCATGCCTAGTATCGCCGCGCTGGTTGGCAGATGTAGAGGGATGGGTGCTTGGGCATGAGGCATGTCCTAGCAGAGGCCCGAAGAAGCCTATTCGATTCAAGCTCCCCGAATTCAAGGATTGAAAGATCGAAATCTCTGCTGCCAAGTATCTAAAAGGATTCATGCCGCCGTGAGAACCCGGAGCGCTCGCCGAGAAGGTGGTGGCACCGTGTTTATTGGGAAAGTTTCCCAATTATGTACACCTTGGGCCGTGGGCATGTGCTCTTTGCTCAAGAGAACAAAGGTGATAGGAGCGTTTCCAGCCGTGTCTCTGTAAAAGCGGTGCAATGTTTCTTCTAATCGATGTCGGATCTCCCGTGTGACCATATAGGGCCTGTTAAATGCACAGTAAATGCAAAGCATGTCTCTTATTATTCCGGATCTTTTGTGCGACATGTGTCGAAATAAGGATTATGTGCCAAGCCGGGAATCTCCGCAGATAAGTTCCAATGATGGATAAATCGTGTAGTCCCTAGAAAATATTCTGTTCCTGTTTCAAAGATTGTGTATGAAACTCGCCTCTGGATCATGGATTATCACTGTGGCCTCTCATACAGGCCTCCATATAAGATATTTGTGCTAACGGTTGTATCTGCCTTGTCAGGTTGCGTACGGGGTAATTCCAAGGATCTTGTGTGGACTTCCGCTGATTATAGCTATGATAACCGCTTCCTCCACAATGTGTTGATTGGGGTTTGCATGTAATATATGCAGATATCCGCCATGGTATTTTCAATATCAACAAATCTCAATGGACTAGGGCGCGAAGAGGAATGTCGGGGGCTACATCGTAATACCAATCGTAATACCAATTCGTTCATAATGGACGCTTTGCACTGGTACGGGTACCACATATTTTTTGTGTTCCACCTCCTGGGTGATTCTCGGCTGCCCGCAAAATATCACTCCAAGATGCCATTGGGCTTTATGCAGGATGCAACCGTCTTTGGAATGGGTACCAGCAAGACGACGAATCCGGTTATAGTAATGTCCAGCTGTCATCTTTCGCTGGTATAATTGGCGTGATCTACAAAGGTGCTTGGGTTGAGCAGCTATCACATAAGCTACATAATCGACGGGTCATAAAGGGTTCAAAGCGAACAGGACATCAATTCCAGCTGGCAAAAGAAATGACTACAGCTAAATGTAAGTGCCCCACGTTTATGATCGAAAACCAGAGGTGTGAACTAGCCGGACTAATAGTAAGTATATAAACTGAGCGGGTAATCGAGGATATACCAGTCCCCGTTATCTGAGCGGAGGATTTATCCTTATCTATGGCCTCTCTCAGTTCTTCAATTTTAACGAGGTGTTTGTGAGGTCGACGAGTATTTTCTCCTAATCGATCCTGATCAATGGTAGCTGGCCAAACTCGTTGTTGAGAAAAAAGGTCCACCAGGAGCGTAGATGGCCATGGATGGTAAGATAATAGGCGTAAAATATCGCGTATTTCAGAGGCAAAGGTGAGAGAAGTGTTCGAGCGTGATAAAAGAGTACATGCACGTTGTACGGTGCAGGCGGTGAAAACTCGACACCAGAATCTCACCGCGTTACTGCAGCAACGATTTCCAAACACGGTGTTCTCAACCTTATTTGAATTACAGGTGCATCTACGTCAGATGTGTTAAGTTCAGACAGCTGCATACCCCAAGATGTGTAATACCTGCCTGAGACTTGAACAGTCGCAAGTTGAAATACAAAATCATAAGGCACCGGATTACAACCTCTGTCCGGCATGCTCTAGGTGCTTTGGAGATACCACTTTCTTTCAGGTGGATAAATTTCAGTCTCGAATTTACTGATAATTCTGGCTGCCCCAGATGGAATTCGCCAATTCTTGCCTTTCAGGAATCTCTTATTACAATGCGTCGGAATAGCCAGGCGCATCTGCGATGCGGCGAAGAACTGACCGTAGCTCTTCCGGAAAATAGAAGCACCCAACGAAATCTGGTTCATAATTATAGATCTTCCGTAAGTGCCCACGCTGATACAATCATAGAACCCAGGGCACCCCTATCAAAATTTTGGTATATGGGGCATTGTTAATGTTACTTTTATTCTGAATAATACGTGGACTAATTGACTTAGACGGATAGTAAGCCTTTTGCGAATTACGAATGGAACTTGATCACTCTTCCCGTGGCGTGATAATGACAGATTCTCGTCCTGATCTAAACCACTTCCACACAGGGAGATGGAGCTATTTTGAATTGAACAGCTTGAAGAAAGATAACTTTCGGTTTCAATTAGCCACGCAGAATACACGTAGTCTAACAAGGGGTGGGTGGGGGGCGATGTTGGCCCTCGTGTTGAAGTCCAGCAGCAGCCTTTGTAATCCGAGACCTAACCCTAGAAATTAAGTATACTTGTCGTATACTTTGCTGTTTGCCTAGGGGGCCTATTTGTTTGTGCGTCTGATCCTTTGGACCTATCTGAAGGATTGCACCACCCCGCTCATCCGGTCCAATGATCTATCAAAGACAATAATGCAGAGAAAACTCGGATCCAGACTCCTGCAAGGTTCCTAAATACAAGGATTATCCGCATCTTTGATCTAAATCATCATTGAAATAAAGAACTCGATAGACGACACCCTTCATGACCATAAAACACCCATGTCTATCAGTGGACGCCGACCCTTTATCGTGGGGCCATTTTAGAGAATTTGCCGAAAACTGCCGTAGTGATTAATCCTGGCAGGAAGATCATCATCATAGATGGTTTAAGGGGACTAACTTTACGAGACATAGGCAATGGACATAAACGCCTATCCCTCCTTCGGCCTGGTCTGGTCTGGCCTGGAATTCACTGGATCTGGTGGATTGTCCTTGCAGTGTCTCGCGGTAGCGATCCCGAGATTTAGAAAGCAGTGCCATCATCGTTTTAAACAAGAGCTCAGCGATTGGTCTATCTTAAGGTGCCTGCCTCGGTATTGTGAATAGTCTAGTGTTGAAGATGCAACTGAAATGTCTCGGGACTTTTGCGGTGAGACTTCCTGCCTGTCTCGAGAGAGGTTCTAGGCGCCGAAACAAGTTTCTTGAGACAACACAGACTAGTGGCCCAAGCTTCTAAAGAGGGCCAAACAGAACTTACTGGTACGCGGTGAATTTATTTCCGAAAATACCCTAAATTTCATTTTATCTGCCCCACGCATGCATCTCGACGGGATAAATGCTGGCCTCGAGGTGTCTCATACCCCCACTATCAAGACTCGCTTGTATGTTCTGGAAAGGTTTGAAGCAATTTCCCGAATTGTTCCAAGCGAATCAGAGTTGTGTGTGGCGTTGCGGAATGAATCACAAAGTGTCACTCGAGGCACGACACTATAACCCTAACCCTAGATTTAGACCTCGTTTATTTCGGCGCGGCGAATCCCCGTCCGCTGCTGCAATTAGAAGGTGCATGTATTGTTTCTAATCACCTAGCTCGCACAAAACGGCGATATAACTGTAATTATACAGATCTCTCGCTAGGTACACTGCCAATTCTGAAGAGCAAAGGAAACAGGTTAGGCGGGTGTGATATCGACAGTCTCGTCTTCTCTGTTCCCTTTTCATGTCGATTCCGTCGAGTATCAGGTTGCTACCGATGTCTTCAGAAATTCATAAGGTCTCGAGATCTAATTTAGGTCCGTTCGGCAACAAGCCGGAACGAAATTCACCAGAGTCAATGCATGACAGATAGTCCGTTTTGGTCTTTTGTCGAATAGGAATTTACTTATTGTCAAATGATTCCTGAGTAAGAACGCCAGACCAGACTAAGATCAAGTGCTTCATTGATATTTGGAGCATATAGAAAGTTGAAACCAAACCCTGGTCACTATACCTTACCAGCCTCTCATCTTTGATAGACGGTTAATGGGGCTTAAGAGAAACGGAATCATACTGGGGGTGGGGGGCTTAGGACTCACGCGGTAGCCGTATGTTACAGACTTCATAATGGCTTCCTGAAAACGCTTATTGATCATAGTGAGCGCTGGATGCTGAAATGTATCGCGAGATTTTGTGATCTTGTCCCGGGAGATCTGGTCCTATTGAAACTAAAAGTAGAACTAGTCAGGCCCCGAGCTATATTCCTACCAGGAGTTCCGGGCACTGTCTCGTGCTCATCAACAACTCAGGATGTTTCTAGAACTGGCTGGAGCATTCGGGAGGGCCTACCTTACATTATACTGAAGGAATTCTCCGTGTATACGTATGGGCCTTAGGGTGAATGTCAGCGTCTGGCTAGGTCTTGATGTGGAATCCCGAGATTATGGTGTCATTTGAGAAATTTGTTCTATCAGTATTGCGTGGGAAAGACTGACACCTCTCGAGACGCTGTTGGAGTATATACATATGGCAGCGGAAGTCTTTTGAAGCAATTCGGATTTGATATATGGTGAGAGCCTGCCTTCCGGGTGATTTTCATCATTACCAGTTGTCGGACCTTCTATTCTATCAAAGCCTATCTCTTCTCTCCCATTATTATAGGAAAGGAGGCTGAGGCCGCGGTGGAGATGGCCCAATTGGGAAAGAATAAGACTTGACAGAATAGAAAGTCCGGGAAGTAGAAGTATTGGTTCATGGCTAATGATGCGTAGGACCTAGGCCAATGAGAAATTGAGGGAAATAATATACATCTTTGTGATCATTGGCCGTTGAAGCACCGGAGTTATTGTGTTTGGTAAGGTTAGGGTTAACGAAATCCACCAAATACTGGGTTCCAGACTCAACATCGGTTCTAAGCGTCGATTATTGGCATCACTTTTAGATAATTAATTGATGATACGCCTATCACCCCACTATGGTCACAAATACTCGGGAGTGAGGATTTAGTACGAAGATTGAATGTAATTGTATTGTGATGACTGATTACAAGGTCTAGTTCTAAGAATGACGGTTTTATCTAGAGCCAAGTCGCCAAGACCATACTTGGTCTTAAGAGGCTCATGACAACGCCAGTCAAGTAAAGTCATTGCTGAATGTGAATACTCCGTTACCTACGACATTCTATCGCCATTCTAGAGACCTCAATACCACAAAGTATCCCTAGGGAGCCACTAAAGATCACGACGAATGACTGCACGCGATATGGCAAACGGGCTCTTCCGATTTGCTATTATCCATTTTTTCGTTAAGTTGAGTCAACTAACTAACATCGTCGTTTAGAGGTATCTATTTGCCAACCGTCAATTTCAACTATTGACGCTTCAAAATTGACAGTTTCGGGAGGCAAAATTGACAGTTCCCTCAGTGGCTAAAATAGATCTGGTTAGCGGTATGACAAAATAAACCCGAAAATCGGACAGTTCATCACGCCACCTGTGAAATACGCTGTTGGAACTGAGAATTCACACCCATGATACTAGCTTCGGTAGTAACAAAACTGGGTACTTGTGATCCTCCTGGTATATGTCACAGCATGCTGCCCCACCGAAGTTCAAAATTAACAGCCCCAGTTGCCATTTCGGAGCCCCACAGTCTGTAAATTCTTAAAATTGACGGTTGGCAAATACGCTCTATTGACAGCGTTCGGACGAGCAAGATATGTATATTTGCATATCGCATTCCGGCGCTGGTTTTGTGGTCTGGGCTTGTCGCCCACTCAAAGGACCCTGAATTTAATACCTTCGATGTCGATATTCTCTAGTCTTGTGTTTATCGAGGAGTAGATGCATTCCTAGCTTCGATTGCTGTCCAGAATCTTGTGGTATTACCGGGGCCGAGTATTGGTACCCGGTGATGATATTTTCAAACTCTGGATGTTAATGACATGACTGGTGATGCCCGAGAAGGTATGGTTCTGAAGTCTTGAAGATAGTTGGACCTACAAGGAGCTGAATATGAGCGGATGCAGGTGTTGTTCCTGAATTCGCACCCGTCGGTACAACACCCGCTCACATCTTCGTAGAATTATGGAGTATGACAATTTACAAAGCGATAACATCCGTGGAAAGTATAAACCGTCAGTTCTAAGGAATGGTAGTCACTGACCGTGTGATATTAGAAATCAGTGACAAGAGGTCTTAGGTAACTCTTGTCACAGCCGGATAATCTCAAGTGTTCAACACATCCTGCCTGCTGTATATGGCTAGTGTTCCAAATTGACAACTCGCCGAGATAGTTGGACCTTGCCAGGCCTCGGGGCGTTTCTCCTTGGACGATATACCGGTGTATTTATCCGCAGAAATCGTGTATACATATGCAGAGTCTGCGCCGGTCGTATCGTTAGTATACCGGGTGTTTAGACCCCCGAGAGGCGACGATATCGGCCAGGTCGATGGGATACTTTGCATGTCAACGGTTAGTATCCTCTGAAGGACTTGCTACGCCGGAGACAGGAGATATTAGCGAAACTGCTAACCCGGAAAGACTGAAGAAGTGAACACGTATCTGTAACTATTGGTGCGGAGTCTTCGGAGATCGTTGCTGACCGCCGGCTGCCGCAGAGTGCTGCCGGAGAGGGCCAGTCTCTTCAGATTGTTGCGGGTTCAAGAGCTAGGCTGATTGGTAATTTGTGGGGTAGCCTATACCCCGCATCGTGGCAAAGGACTAGTTCCTGAGAGGGGAACTCTGTGATTATAACCGCTAAGGTCCCTGGAGGGAGGCGTATCTCGATGCAATTAGTAACATTCTTGGTCAGATTTAAGTCTTACAGCTAGACTAGGCATCAGGGACTGGCTGCACTATACTAAAACAGGTAGGGTGGGTGGGGGCGGGTCGGAGACGACATTTTACGGGAGGAGTGGAATCGGGTCGTAGCTTGGTTGCGGAAATTACGGGCCGGTGTATCCTGGCTTTCCTGATGCCGAGTTCGGGAATGAGATGAGCCCACCAGAGAGGCGACGGTTTCTTTGTGGGAGGAGGACGGCACACAAAGCCCAGTCTCTCTGTGTGATGTTGTGAAAATTAGAGAAGATGAAAATAGGTGGTGATTCATTTGAGGTTGAGGTAAAGTAAAATGCAGACAGGAGGGGGGGTCATGTACGTATACAGGAGCAATAGATATTATGCAGGCAAACATCGGAGTTGGAGCGAGGGGGAAGCATGAAGTTGGTGGCTGATAGCTGCCGCACAGGTTTGCGTTTTGAATGGTTGAGAGAGAAGGGAGTGAAGGACAGGGGGGGGGGTCTAAGGTGTTTTGGTTAAGGATAGACGGGTCATAGAGCGTTCGGGGCTTGGTTGTCGTTATATATGAGTAAACTAGTCTCGTATTTGTCCCTTACTTAGCAGGAAGCTGCCCTGCCCATGGAAAGACAGGGTTTGGGGACGAGCCTACAGACGTACCGGCGTCGCTGATATACCCGTGTCGGTCTATGGATATATGTGTGCAGATGCGAAGCCGAATATATACATGCTCAAGAGACGGGCCCTGGTAGGGATCACGGTAGAAGAGTCCAGGTACCCAGCCGGAAGGGAATCGAATCATGTAATATCACTCGCTCCAATGATGGGTACTGGGGAGGGCCATCGTTTGCCGGTGGGAGATGCAGCGCATATAGGGGCTGCGATATTGGGATTTCTAGCCCCGACAGCTCAGGGTGTTTGTCTGTAGTTGTAACTATGTGATCGGGGAGAATACGCTTGTTGGATGCGCGCCCCCTATGGCTACATAGCTATCCCATGCTCCTCCACCGCGCGACGTACACATATGGATTGTACATGCATATATATACATGTACATATAGCGACGGGGAGAACCAATGCGAAAGCCAGCGCCAAAGGAGTGGGTAGGTTTTTTGGTCCGTGCCCATCGTAAAAAGGCCTTTTCAGGCGCCAATGTGACTATCCAGTCACAGAAACCCCCCCCTTTCGCGATAGTTCTCCCCATCACTGTATACACGTAGCTGGGGCCGATCTCGTGTAGAAAGGACGTGAACCATAGACCCTTCTCTTCTACTAGCTATCACGGATCAGCCGACTTGCTGGTAATCATGGATTGTCACTCGCATATCGCGATACTCTGGGCTTCCGTGTCGGGGGCGGTGGTTATGGGGCCAACAGAGGTCTACTGGGGGGCTGGGGGGCTGGCAGAAACAATAGAAGGCTGGCTACACGGGGGTAGTCCACAGATGTCGACTGGATGTAGCGGGTTAGGGTTAGGGTTACGTATTTGGCTCAATCCATTAATTACAAGTACATGCAGCCTTTCGGCTATTGTAATTTCACCTGTTTGGATAGCTGGGAGGATTTTTCCTTTTCGTTTCTTAAACTCATTGTTGTGCTTTTGGCGCTCATGGTAATTGGGGACGTGCGTCGGAGTTGTCTGATATATAGGAGGTTGCCGACAAAGACGCTTGATGCAATGCAAGGTTGGCGGTGGTAGAGAAGAGAGAGGGGGAGATGGTGAGGCGGGCGGCGATCTCTTTTGGAATTCCTGTGGGCTGGTCTGGTTGGCCCTCTTGCACGGTGTTGGAAGGCGTTCCTTACCGCGCCCCTAGCGATAGCTGTGGCCATTGTTGGAAGGGGGGACACATGGCGCTATAGCAATGCGATACCGAGTGATGGGGCAAGACTGTGGACATGTACCCAGGGGTTAGAGGTTGTTGTCTGCGCCTGCCTATAGCTAGTTGATGGGTGTTTGCAGGCTGGGAGCGTGTGTATGTGCCTCGTATGCGGGGGCTTGCAGGAGGATTATGACGACATGCTTCAGACCTGATATATGTGTATGTGCAGCAGTATTTGCGATTGACCGTCAGTTTGGAGGTTAGGTGGAGCATCAGAAGCCGACAATCACACGGTGGTGGTGGGCCTTTGTTCGGTTGATCAGGCAGCATTGTGGTTGTTGAATTTGTGTGGGTTTTGATGGTGTGATTGCCTCTGCATATATTAAAGCACCGGGGGATATATATCCATAGTATGGGGCGGGTGGTTGTGTTTCTTGAGGTCTGATATCACACATACTGTTACGATATAGATGTCCACAATATCGATGATATGAGGGCGGGTCTCTCCTCAGCAGCAGCAGCAGCAGTAGGAGTAGTGAGAGTAGAGGGAGTAGTAGCAGGAGAGGGAGTAGTAGCAGTGTGTGCTGTCTGTATGTTGCCTCGCCAGTGACCAGGCCCACACCCGCACCGCGCACACGTCATCCCCCGCGTACATCTGGTCACCGAGTGACGCTGTGTGAGCGCACAGACACTTGGCACGCTGCCCCACGACACCGAAAAAATCATCAACCCACCAGAAACTTCAACCCCCCCCCACCACTAACCAACCACCACACAGATATTGCCCACCCACAACCCCACAACCGCAATGCCGAAAGCCCGCAAATCGCACCCCGCCGCCGCCTCCTCGGGCCCCTACGCCCGCCCCACCACCACCACCCCCTCCGCAAAGGCCGCCGCCACAAAGGCCGTCAACAACGTCTTCAAGATGAACACGGGCCTCGGCCAGCACATCCTCAAGAACCCGGGCGTCGCGCAGGCCATCGTCGACAAGGCCGGCCTCAAGCAGAGCGACATTGTGCTCGAGGTCGGCCCGGGGACGGGGAATCTGACGGTCAAGATACTGGAGCAGGCGCGCCGCGTGGTGGCCGTCGAGATGGACCCGAGGATGGCGGCGGAGCTGACGAAGCGCGTCCAGGGGAAGCCCGAGCAGAAGAGGCTCGAGGTCGTGCTGGGCGACTGCATAAAGACGCAGCTGCCGTATTTCGATGTGTGCATCAGTAATACGCCCTACCAGGTATGTCTTTTCCCTCCCTCCCTCCCTCTCTCTCTCCTGCCTCTCTGTGCTGTATTCATTCCCCTGCTATACCCCCCCCCTTTTCTTTCTTCTGTACCATGGCGGGTGCTGATGTGGGCGGTGGACGGCGGCTAGATCTCCTCCCCGCTCGTGTTCAAGCTCCTCGCGCTCTCCCCGGCCCCGCGCACCTGCGTGCTCATGTTCCAGCGCGAGTTTGCGCTGCGGCTCGTGGCGCGGCCGGGCGACGCGCTCTACTGCCGCCTCAGCGTCAACGCGCAGATGTGGGCGAAGTGCACGCACATCATGAAGGTGGGCAAGAACAACTTCAAGCCGCCGCCGCAGGTCGAGTCGTCCGTCATCAAGCTCGAGATCAAGAACCCGCGGCCCGCCGTCTCGTACGATGAGTGGGACGGGCTGCTGCGCGTTGTGTTTGTGCGCAAGAATAAGACCATTGCGGCGGGGTTCAAGAGTAGTGCGGTGATGGCGATGGTGGAGAGGAATTATAGGACGTGGTGCGCGACGGTGGGGGTGTCGCTGGAGGAGGAGGGCGGGGACGTGGAGATGGCGGATGGGGGCGCGGGGGGGGAGGACGAGGTGGAGGAGATGGAGGTGGATGAGGATGGGATGGGGGATGTGAAGAAGGTGTTGGTGAAGAAGAGCAGGAAAGGGAAAGGAAAGGTGGCGGAGCTGGTGAAGAAGAAGGTGGAGAAGGTGCTGGAGGAGACGGAGCTGGGGGAGAAGAGGGCGGGCAAGTGCGATGAGGCCGACTTCTTGAAGCTGTTGTATGGCTTTAATAAGGAGGGGATTCACTTTAGTTAGACATGAGGTTTGGCTGGGCGTTCTTCTCTTGGAGTTTTGGGCGTTTTCTTTTTTCTTCTGCTCTTGTTTTTCTTGTGTATATACAAAAGTCGACATTTGTTTTGTGTGTCCCCGCATTTCAAGAGGGACTTGGTTGCGTTGTCGATATACGGGAGTTGCCACAAAAGGCCCACTGTGATGGAAAAATTGAGCCATATTGTTTATACCGTCTCACGAGATTCATCTAGGCGCCAGGGGAAATAAAGACAGAGGGCCCAATCTTTCCCGCGAAGGTCTTTGGCTATATCCCTAGGACATGCTGCCATCACTACGAAGGGTCCTTACTCGTGTCAATTTGGTGATCTGGCGGGATTCTAGGAGCAAGAACGTTACAGCATCAGGCTACGACTGTCTAGAGCTTGGTCTCCACACCAGCTTTCCAAACAGGAGGCTGCGCTGCATGGTGGCAGGAATCACGGCTATCGTGTCAGGAGTATTACAGGCCAGAATATCTTGAGACACAGTACCTTATATAGATCACGACAGATCTCCAGACATGAGGTACACCGTGTCTTCCTCCATCCCCAGCTACTAAACCTCCCCGCCGCTCCCCCCACTCCTCTTCAGCACCAGACGAACACGCAGGGGGCGACGTGCAAAGATGTCGTACTACACCATCCCCATCTACAACCTGACCATGTCCACCCACGTCCCCACTCCCGCCCCCATCCCCGGCACCCGCTTCCTCCCGCCACCGCCGCCCACCCCCGGCCTCGAGCTCCGCACCCGCGCCGCCTCCGCCCCTCCCCGCCTGCAGGGCAACATCGTGCTCCCAGCCCTCTTCAACGTGCCCGCCACGCACCGCGTCTACTTCTTCGTCCCCGCAGACGTATCCCTAAGGCGCCTCAAGGACGCATGTCACTACCTCAATGTCCCCTACAACGCCAGAGACACCCATGTGGTGCTCGTAATGCGGCTGGCCCACCGCATGAAGAAGCTGCAGCCGCTGCCGCACCGGCTGCTGTCTGCGGCGCCGCTGCACGGCTTCTGGACGGTCCCCTGCAGGATCACGTGTCCGCGCCGGGATGGGCCGTATCTGTGGGGCGCGATTCCGACGGTGGTGGCGGAGATGGTGCAGTATGGGCCCGTGGAGGATGCGAGTGATCGTGAGGATCTGGAGTCGAGTGGGAGGGGGAGCGTGGGGGAGAGTGAGGAGGATAGTTCTCGGGACGAGGAGGACGACGTGGATGACGAGGACGGTGGAGGCTCGGATCTTGATGATCATGACGAGGAGGACAACCATGCCGGCGGTTTGGGTGGTAGCGGTGAGGGTCAAGATGATCCTTGCGAGGGTGGTGGTGGGGAGGACCATGACGATCCTGATGGCGGTGGTGGGGAGGACCATGGCGATCCTGACGGCGGTGGTGGCTGTTCCCCGAGATCTGGCGATACCAACGGCGACGATGATCTCTATGACTATGAGTTCCGAGGAGGGAACGAGAGCTACACAGACGGTATCTCATATGGCCCAGACGGCGCCCTTCATGATGGGATTCCTGTCGTCTCCCAAACCCGCGATCTTATAGATCAGTTGCGGGTGGTTGTGCAAGGATTTCATGAAATGGGGCAGCACACCCCCGACGGCGAGCAGGGTCAGCATAGGATTCCCAATACAGTCAACCGCTCTGTAAATATATCACAGGAGGAGGAGACCGAGTGGAATGAGCTCATGGCAGAGATTGAACGCGCCCGCAACGACGAGCCCCAGGCTGGGCTCACGGATTCCTGCGGCCCGACCTGGCATCATGGTCTGGACGGCATCTATGAGGAAATGGAGGAAGACGAGGAGGAGTACCGGGACAGAACACAAGCTACACACTACTGCGATGGATGGGAGCGGCCAGTACAACAGCGCCCAAACCAACAAGGGGCAGGAGCACCACCAGCGTCAGCGCCAGCACCGGAATTATCTTCTTTTCCTTCTGAGCACATCACGCCGCCCAGCGGAATCACCACGCAGGCCACCGGGCAGCAGAACGGCTCCTTGCAGCATCTCGCAGCACCTGCTGGGAGTAATGGCAGAGGTTGCGCCACCAGATATTACCTCACGCAGATTGCTGTCGCTCAGGAGGAGTATCTAAAGCGTAGCCTGACGGCGCCGATTCATACGACGTATACGTGTCTCACGCCGCCGGAGTTTGATTCTACGGGTACAGGTAGGAGGCGCATATGGGGGCCTCCGGAGCTCCAGGAGGCATGCGGTAATGATTCTGAGGAGTGTCCGCAGCATGGGGTGGCAGTGCCGTTTTTGAGGTTGCCGTCACCGGCGATTCCGGCTGTAGGTGGTGGAGAGGGAGGTGCGGAGGAGTAATGGTTCTCGAAAGGTGTGTTTTGTGTATGTATCTGTAGAGTGCTATCATTTGTGGTGTAGTGTGGTGTAGTGTGGTGTAGTGTAGTGTAAGGGGAAGCCGAGAATGGCTGAGGAGCCCGTGTGTGTGGATAGAGTTGGGGTTGGGTGATTCTGTATTTGCATTGTCGTATTCCAACTGTAGGTCGGACTGTGATATAACCAATTGTATTGAAGAGATTACACGTTTCCAAGTGATGATGTCTGAAGCGGGTGAAAGAAAATGAGATGTTGTATCTGAGATGGAAAGCGTCCGATTCCTCCTCGTAGGCTCTCGCACCGCCCGGACTGTGGACAAGATTTCTGCGCAGGAAAAACAGGCGGCTTTTCGTACGCTGATTGAACACTGCATCAGGATTAGCTTCTACCAGCGATGAGCTAGCACTTCCGGCCCCGCTACAGAAATCAGATCTCACAGCACGGAGCAATGCGAGGAACAAATTCCATCCAGCCCCACCCACTGGAATCGGGAAGGCAATGGCCAGTGAGGCTGGGCGTCCATGGCCCCACTCCCGTCCTTGGAGCGTGTCCCTGTCATGTGGGAGCATGGTAAGAACAGATGCCCTCCGCACCCTAGTCTCTATTCCGGGCAGGTAGAAAGACATACGGCGGTATAGCGCCGAGCGGTGTTGGCTGGCTGTACGGGCATAGTTGGTGTGTAAGCCAAGGAAAGGGTTGGGCGGGCGGTGTGTGTCTGGTTCTGGCTTGCTGCTACTCGTGAGGGCGTGCGGTACTGTGGTGCTTGCCGGGGGTGCAGCTGCCGGGGGTGGGTGTGCCGTCGGCGGGTGGGAGGGTGTGGGCGCGGGGGTGCGTCATGTGGTGTCACTCGTCTGGCTTGGCGGGCGTGAACGGGCCGGGGGTGGGGCGGTCTGTAGCCTATTTACTCGTAATAGAGTATTTTAGCTGCGCGAGTTGGACAAAAAGTCGAGCACTTCGACAAAAAGTCCTGCACATCTTATTGGTTGAACGACTGCAAGTCTCTTCCGAAAACAGCTAGACTTTCTGTCCAACCTGCTCGACTTTCTGTTCAACTCGCGCAGCTAAAATACTCTAATGTCCTGACGTTTGCAAATAAAGCCGCATCTGCATAGTAGGTGCAGTAGGTCGAGCAGCGGCATGGACCAATGATAGGAGCCGGTTTTGACCAGTGATAGGACCGGCCCGTGGTCAATGAATCATGACAACAAGGTCAATGTAATTAATTGGACTAGTAGCTAGAAATGAAAAGTGTTTCCGCCTTGATCTGCAATACAGGCTTCTATGCTCCGTGATATTGACAGTACATGTTGATTGACTCTATCTGGCGGGTAGTTCCTCCATTGGCTCAAAACAAGATGGCGAATAGCAGGGGCAGCAAACTCTATCCCAATTGGGTCTTAATTTTGTATATAACCTCCATCCATATTTGTTCAATGGGGTTGAGATCCGGTAAATTAGCAGGTCATATGAGTTTAGTGATACCTAATTGTTCACGAGGGTAATTATGATACTGATGCGTATGTGATAGTGCATTATCTTCCATTGTCAATACTCCATCCCGTAGTGCCATCTTCTGCAAAAATTCATGGTATCCGTTTATCGACGAGGAGGGCGCTCACGGGCGGGCAGGCTTGCGAGGAATGAAGAAGACGTTGCGTAAGGATAGAAAAGGAGTAAGGAAAGTGAAGCAAAATAAGCGAAAGCCCTCTAATATACCCAAGGAAGTGCTGCGATGACTCGTTCTATGTGTCTCATACCCCGTGATCGACAGACCTCCATAGAACCTGACAGAAACATCATGATTAATGCCCGTCTTTGACACCTAACGTCTCTACCAATCGATACCTGAAAAGATGTTGTCTATTGACCGCCCCAAAAAACAGAACCCCGTCTTTTAACACAAAAAAAAAAACTCCACGTCCAGACCAAGGTAGCTTTTACCCGCTCAAAGGGGTTTCAGTAATACATTTTTCTGGCAGAAGAAAATCACTTGGTAATAGGTACATAAATTAGGACACTAGTTCTGCGCAATTGTCATTTATATTGATCCACATGTATGCGTAATTCTATGGACACATTTTTGAAGCGCCATACCTGCCTCCGTTGGTGCCCCACCTACTCCCGCTTACTCGTGCCCCAGGCATTGCCCTCCTGCACAATGAGCTACCCACCTGAGCTGCCCGCTTGCCTGCGCGCTTAACGGCCCGCTGAGGTACCCGCTGAACTGCCTGCCTGCTTCCTGCCCGCTGATCTGCACGCCTGGTAGGTTTTGATATACAGAATTATTTGAAGCCTGCAGTGGGGACGATATGCTGGAGTATTTAGAGGCTGCATCGTAGGATGCCAAGGAGTCAAAATGCGGAGGAGTGTAAATACGTATCCAGGTGTTGATAGTACAGGCAGGAAGTGGGTGTCAATACAGGCAGGAGGGGGCGTTGATACAGGCAGGAGGTAGGTATCGATAGAGGTAGGTAGTTGTCGATATCGAAGAAGGTGTTGAGGTTCAGGTGGGTTCTCCATGTGTGGTGAAAGCGTCCAACCCAGTGTCATTAGCTAGCAATATTAGCATTACTGCTGGCGCTAGTAGTATGGCACAATAGCACGTCAAATAAAAGTTAAAAGACGTCCAAAACTACGTCAAAAGACATTTAAAGACGAGATATTACATTTAGCAGGCGAGCTAGTTGTTAAGGAACAGTGTTTCACATTTGGGACGCATACTAGGCGCCAAATGAGGACGTGTCAATTCGTCTAGAAATACCTGTTAGTCTTGGTCAATCCCATTTTTCGCTGATGTACACAATAATTACTATACAAGTTCTCAACTATTTAAAGGAATATTTGGAGCTGTTGGGCTCATAATTGTGCTCTAGCGCTTGGTGGTCAAATCCCTTGCTGTAAGCAAAATCTCACCAATTTTGGTAAGACGCTAGCTATACAGCTCTTTGATAGGGGGAATTATGCTTGATACTTTCGAATAAAATGTATTCTTATCAACAAATTGAAAGACGTTGCGGAAAGAAGAGAGGGAGAGAAGTATAAAGAAAGGGTATAAAGCTCCAAATATGAATTGTAAAGTAACAGTTGATGAAAACTATATATTATCCACACTTTATAAAATAACATACGAATAGAATGAAAGCTATAACCGATAGCAGTTTCTCTTTCTCTACTTTTGATTCCAATTGGCTAGCTCTAACCTTACAAGTTCTTCTATCATCTTCCTGATCCATTCAAAATGTCCAAAGTCATACTAATTCTTCACCTATTAAAAAGATTCCGAACATTTCTCGACTCGGATGGCAGGGCAAGAGGGGAAAGTTCAACCATATAATTATGATATTGTTGACCTAGTGACCCAATCCTGCTTCCCCTCCTTGCTCTTAAATAGAGTTGCAGTCCTTGTTTTGATATCTTTGGAAATTCTTGGACTATGTGTACCCTTATCTGTAATACCCTTTTCCTATCTGCCTTCTCATTTTTTTTGCCCAATCGAGTGTGCCCTAAAAATTCTTCCACTGATATTATCTATTGCCCTAGGCCTCCATTTGGTGTAGGCTTAAATCCTCTCTTTCTCGTGCTTATTACAACTCATAAGGGCAAATGAATTCTAGT
The DNA here is from genome assembly GCA_024713685.1 of Morchella sp. 2014-9hei. NCBI lineage: Eukaryota > Fungi > Ascomycota > Pezizomycetes > Pezizales > Morchellaceae > Morchella > Morchella sp. 2014-9hei. Next base: position 1,224,780 of record JAMGYW010000021.1, read on the forward strand.
GTTTTCCCAAATGTGTTGAGTAAAGAGTGGGCCTCTACCCTTTCGCTTTCGTCTAATCTTTTTTGCCTGATTTTGGTATGATTACTCCCGCTCATCTTTTCCATTTGGCCGGGTAATAGCCGTGTTTGATCGCCAGCTGGTATAGCTCTCAGGCCTGGGAGAACATTCAAGTATAAGTGTGGGAGAATTGAAATAGTGAGATCATATAACGAGGTTTCGAGTGGCCTTCCAGAGTGTAGATCAGTACTAGGACCACAAAGATATCGGTAGACATCAATGGCAGACTGTAGATGTCTACGCAAGACTGTAGCTGAATATGTAGGAGTACAGATATCGATATCAGCATGGCAGCGCCACCGCCTATGCCAAGTTGAAATCCTATAATCCAGACGATAGTCGGTAGTCCTAGCCCCGTAGTCTGTATTCAGTCCCAGATACCTGCTCAACACCAACTAAAGCCCGTAGTCGGTCCGGTCCTGGCCTCCGGGACCGATCAGGTGCTCAGCCTTAACGCTCGAGCCCGCTCGGCTCGTAGCCATCGATCACCTGGTCCATGCAGAGCGAGCTACCGCATGCCAGCGCGGGCTACGCCAGCCCGGCCCGGGACAGAGCAAGCTTTCCGAAGGCAGCATGGTAAGCCCAGGGCAGAGCGGAATCCACAGGGTACAGTGGGCGAAACCAGATCAGAGTGAGCTCTCACAGAGTACACCAGGTTCACACATGGTAGAGCCCGCTCCTTCATGCCAGTACAGGCTCCTCCAGCGCACAGAGGGCAGAGCGAGCTCTACTATACCAGTGTAGACTGAAGCATCCTCAAGCCAGGGTCCAGGGCATGGTGGGCAGCAGAGAAACGAAACGAAACAGAGCCGGCAGCTGTCAGTAAGGTTCAGTGTAATAGGGTAGAACTAACCTTATCAGCTTTTTTCCTGTCGTTTGGCTGTCGCTTGGCTGTAACCTTTGACTTCGCTAGGGTAAAGAAATATTGATGGTATTCTGTAGGTGTGGTTCTTCTATCCCATTCGTGGATGCCACCCGCTGACAAGACAAATTGATATACCGTACTGATATAAGAAATACATATGAAGCACATGAAACCTTGGACTTCGTTGCCCGAATCTTCAAATATCGCGAGATAACTGTTAATGTCTAGAGCTATATTCAGTGAAAGATCTCATTAATTCTGAAAACTCTACAGGGGCCCTGCATCCAGGATATAAGAAATTCAAAAGCTCCTGTTAAGAATAATCCTGTTTACCATTTCTTGCCTCAGGTATCTCGGGTCAAGATGGAAGCTGCGACCGGACCATATGTCCAGTGTATTAATTTTACTGTTTCGGGCGTTGCGATCATAGACCCCAGTGTACCAGTTCAACTATCCCCTGAAAGGTCCGGCGACTGAGTTAGTCATCCAACAGGCTTCCGGCATAGAAAAACTGTGCGTTAGACGTGATGCCCATTCAATGGATGTCCGGTGTATCGGTAGAACCCGCGGATGGGACAGAACAGTTCTTAGCAAACGGAGAGAGATCCAAACCCATTCAATGAACCACCCATCAGAAGAGATTACAAATGTCTATCTTCTCCCTCGGTCTATGATCCTATCTCCTCTCACAAAGAGCAATCGACACCACTAGAGATAGTCCATTCCTTTTCAATCAACATCCTAAGACTATCGCAGCCATGCGCACCTTCTCTCTGCTCGCTCTACTCCTTCTCGCTATCTCTGCTCTTGCTCAATGGGTTAGCCACCCGCAAACCGTCTGTTCTTACGAGAACACTGTCCCCATCGCCGATATTGAACCGTTCCTCTCCCAGTACGACTTCTACATCGACTGTTACGCTAAACGACACAGTCTCCCCCCAACCGGCAAAACATGCACCAAGCTCTGGACCAACGGGAAGCGGCCCAACCTCAAGATTGCGGTCCGCGTCTGCCCTCAAGAAACGAAAGACCAGCTTATATGGCGCAATGGCATTGGATATGGCTGTCTGGAGGTTGCCAATGCAGTGAGAAAATTGGTGGCCGAGTGTGGGAGGGATGGCAGGGTCGCCGGAAAGGCGAACCTCGGTCCTTGGGGGCGGGGTTTCGTCGAGGTTAGGAAGATGCATTGGTCAATGGCCTTACTCGATCTTATTGCCTAGTTAGAATAAATAGGTTAAATATTCTGCCTTAGTCTTCTGTTTAGCCATGAAGTGTATAAAGTGACCATTGCCACCCTTGCACCTATTTATTGACGTATGTAGTATGGCCGAGGGTGCAGTAGAATGGCTCTAAACGTCCCTAACACTAATGAATTCGGTGATTCTTTCTATGTGCAGTCCACGGCAGGGACACCAATGGGCTCTGGGTTGAGCCGGGCCGCCAGGGCTAATTCTTGACTGGCCGGGCCGGGAGAGGGTTAATATCTGGCCCTGGCTAAATACGCAGGCCCTGGCTTCAAGGTGTCCATACTCTCTTGGTGATTCGAAGGAGTTAGATACATTTATCGATACTCGTTTTTACCATAAAGGTGTAGCATATTAGATCTTATTAAACCAGGTTTTCCAGCAGGACCAACCGGTTGAAAGTAAAGACAAAACTGTACCAACTGTTAAACCTCTGTCACTAACCGTACTAAATCAACCAACTGTTTGTCCTGACAGTTATGACCCGGCTTAGCTGATAAACCGTGGTTTTTCTGTTATGATAGATAAATATACGAATAATGGGTGTTCAAGATCGGAAACTGGCTGTTCGAGATCCGGAACTGGGTTCTCAAGATCGGTGTTCTAGGTTATTCACCGCATCCGCTATCCACGGACGGACTGACGCTTTAACGAGCCATCCAATGTGGCTCTCTATGTAGCGGATATAAGCTCTCTTATCTGGGTAGCCCAGGCCAGCCAAAGGTCATCCCTTGGAATTGCTCAGTTTAGATGTAAATCCCACGTTGGTATTCGATTATACACGTATCCTCGTTGTGTGCTCTGGGTTATTCTTTTCCTATAGTGATACCGGTTTTCTACCACAATTGCTTGATATATTAATACTGGCGACTTGACCAGGTCTCAATATATGGACATCATTTCAGTAAGAAGCTAGGCGAGAAAATTGAGACGATATTCGAAATTAGAGGATGGCATAGACTAGCCAATAAAGCCGTTATAGAAAATCTCAGCTGACTGGACTAGTAAGGGCCCTGCCCATCAGCGAATGGCCTGTTTCAGTGGATGACATAGAACACCTTGGTTGGGCCAGCCCGTCCCTCTTTTTGAGCCCGGAATTTTCCAATGGGCCGGCTCGGGCTTGAAATACCTCTATTCCCGGACCCACATCCTATGATGTTGCACTAGGCCTGGCCGAAACTGATAAGCCCGGGCAGGCCCGGGTTCAGCGCCTGAAGAGCCCAAAGTAATATATACCCTGTTCATGACTGGGAGCACTTAGTCTGGGTATGAAAAATGTGATATGATTTCCATCATTCAGGCTGAGAAATATCGATTCTTCATGGGCCCAAAGAGGGCCCAAATAGCCCTGGTTGTGACACCCATGAGGCCCGGCCTTGCCCATATTATTAACCACAGGGCCCAGCACAAATGGCGCGAGGTGAGCGCGGTCTTCATGGTTTTGACCATGGCCCATTGGCGCCCCTGCAGGCTCATTAACGTCCTTGGCCCACGTGGAACCTTTGGCCTAGTGTGGTCAACGAGGCTGCTCGAGGCAAGGAAGGAATGCCTCGAGATACCTCTGACTTTTTTTTGGGGTGGGGGGGTGGGGTGGGGTGGTGCCTTGTTCTGCTCGAGCGACGAGATGGTATGCCTTGAGGTGTTCGAGGCCATCGAGGAAAATATGTACTATTGGTAAAATGCTTCTCCCAGCACAGGCCGGGGCGCTGGTATTCTCGTAGTCGATCTGAGATCCTCATATATACATACGTATACTCTTATACGTATCTATTAGTGGTGTGATTACCTAAACATCGAGCTGCTCGGGGCGGGCAGGGAAAACTGCCTCGATAATGCCTGCCTCGTCGCCTTCGGTGCCTTGGGGGAATGCCTTATGGACCACATCATTTGGGCCCTGTTTTAGGGATTGAAGGCCGAAATATCTTGAATAAAATAACCCTTCCGAATATTTGAAAGCATGAAATGTTAAAGTCTACTCAGAGCGCCCGAGAAAAGCTAAATAAATTAAATACCCTGATACATCCCTCTGTGAACCTTTAGTAGTGGCCCAACCGGTTACCCATCAGTCTACGGCGTTAGCAGCTGGAACTTCACCACGCCCAAGTTCTCTTATATATATCTCTTATTCCACCTTTAAAGGCACTGAATGGGGAATAAAGCGTTAGGTAACATCGGAACGTAGACAATATAGCATATTGAACGTGGTGAGTGCTCCCTCGTTGACGGTCTTTTTAGCCGTGCCTCTCCATATTCGTATAAAATAGCAGGTAAGCTAGTCCTTTAAAGATTATGCATGTGCACGAAGTAGTTAAACTCGCATGGGATTGCCACACAGATGTTAAATCCCCCCTTCACTGGGTGCATCTGCTCGTAATTCTGACCAGACTTGGACAATTTCGGAACTGGGGTGAGTGAGGTTTACAGCTTCATAAACTTAAGCATCAGGCAGCATGTCAGATCACTGGGACGTTGCCCCAGCAACCAAGATGTCCAATTACCCCAATGACTACGAACACATGGTGCGTTTGGTATTTGATTAATTGCGAGTGATAATGGTGGATCAGTTTTTACAGTGAAAGTTAAGTGAAATGCTAAGCTTTCCAAAGAGTTCGAGTAATTATGAGTCACAGGGACGCCAATGGGCCGGAGGTTGAGACGGGCAGCCAGGGCTATTTTTGATAGGCCAGACCGGGCCACATGTTTTATTTGATGGGCCGGGCCGGATGGAGGTCAATATTTTGCCCGGGCTAATTAGGAAGGCCCGAGCTTTAAAGTGCTTACACACTCTCAGCGGTTCGAATAATTGGGCTACATGTATCTATTCTCGCTTTGAAAATAAAGTGTAGCATTTTAGATCTTATTCAACTCTAACCCATGAGCACAATATATCAAGCAGATGTAGACCAGTTCGCATGGACGAACACTCAGTTCTTGCCAACCAAACCCCTATTCATGGAAGCCCGGGCAGTATATTTAGTGTGGGTCTAGCCCGGGATATTTCGCGCGGGCCACGCAATGGTTTTGATAGGACGGGCCGGGCTAGGCCGTCCCACCTTTTCAGCCGGAGCTGGCCCATCGGCGTCCTTGGCTCGGTCATAAGTTATGACCGAGAATTTGAGGCAGCTGAAATGGTGATCCTGGAGGTCCAGGCAAGAGCATGATATGAGATAAGTATTGCACTGCTGGCAGAACGTTAAATACATTTATGAAGCGCAGAATTAGGTACGATTACTTGATCTGTTAAGAGCACACGCATTTCGGTCTATAGATGGATAACAGCAAGGATATTGATAATGCGTCCTAGTAGTCGCTCCTAGAATAGACCGTCTTTAAACATACAACCTTCGAACGGGTGTGTGGAGAGGGTCGGGTAGACCAGTCTGCCCACCAGTGGATGCGGCCGCTCAGCGAGCGTGAGTGTTCGTAGATAAATGAAGGAAGCGTCATGTATATGCTCTTATCCTTGAAGCAAGAAATCCGCCATTTTTAGCTGATACACCGCGCTCGCTGATGCGTAGACTGGGCTATACGTACTCACTTCATTCAAGCCAACCTTAGTGATATCTACGAGCATGGTAGACCGGAGCCCAAACTCAAGCACAACCCAACAGCTCATCCTATCATGCAAGTCATCATCCATATTTTGAATAATTATTCGACTTTATTGGACACTATCTTCGAGTCCCGGGTACTATAATCAGCAGAATTTACCAAACATCTCAGTGACTAAAGCTCGGAAGGTTGTCCTCATAATATAACCATTTGCGAACTGAGTGTCCATATTCAGCACTCGGCAAGGCTGTCTTGGTATTTAAAGAGATGTGACTACAGGCAATGCATCAGGCTCTGTACCGGGTTTACTTCTCCACGGACGGTTACACGGACGTCGGTGTTGACATCTACCCATGGCACATGCTCAGAATCTGGTGCACTGCAGATTCGGTGTCTTATTTTAGTTATTACTATATATGGTAACCTAAATGCCAGGTTTGTATAATATGCAGTGCACCAGATTCTGAGCATGTCTCACCAGGCCATAGCATAGTGCGGACTAGATGGCATTCTTAAGACAAATGACCAGATCAAGGGATTTCAATGTCATTATGTGCGTCCACTGAGACTTATTCCTGCGGTATCATGGGAAGATACATCACCAACACTTCAGCCCAGCTAACTATAGTTATTAACAAATTAGTAGCGTTATCAACATGACGTGATTATACGCTATTAAGGTGATTTTACCCACATGCCAATACAAAAGGGCAATTGTTTCCAGTACATATACACAGTGAGTCTTCGTATTTCTAGTATATTAGCTAGCTTAGCCCCGTGTTGCATAGACAACCACTAATTATTTACCTTCTATGTGGCGAAAGCAAGTAGCTTCGAGCGATCTTAGTATCCTTACGGGGTAGAACTATAAACTCTGTCAATGGCGCTGATTAATTGATTGATTTGTTTTGTTGATATTGATACCTCATTCGGGTAATGGTACGATAGTGGACGCCAACATAAAACTATCTTAGTGTGTACACCTGCCACGCTAGGACTCAGGCGCACGTGGTCGACCCCCGCAGTCTGTGAGTAATAAGGCAAGAAGTGAGAGGAAGTCTGGCACGCAGTTAAATTATGCATACTAAACCAAGTTTGCCCCAAAGGTATATTCGCTCAGATCGTATTAAGAGTTGACCAATGACGCTTGGACCTGTACTAGCTCAGCAACGAAGCTCGAAGCCGGCGAGGTTTTGTGAATATATGCTAGTCGATATTGGATATGCTCTAATCACTAGCCCATAGCTCTATTTCGCGAATACACTACCAGCCTCATACAGCTGTGGCTAGACCAACCTATCTCCGGGAATAGACCGAGGAAAATATCGTCTTGGTAGAATAAATATTGATCGCAAGGGTTTAACCATTGATAAGGAACAGAGCCTAATAAATGCGCAGTGTCAAGAGATCTCTGCAAACTTTAGTAACGTCAGGGACCGTAGGGAGGTCAAAAGTAAGGTTTGATCAGTAATTGGTACCTCTAAAACGCCTAGAAATTACTAGTGACGTTCTTAATGGCCCGATTGGTATTTTTCATTGAAAAAATACTATGAAAGGTTGCGCTAAAGCAGTAGGGTTCCACTTCGAAGGGAAAATGCGTTCAAGCTGAGGCTTTGTAGTATTAGTTCAGAGAAATTGGATACAGACAAACATGTCACCCGTTGATATATATCAGTTGGTTTTAAAACGATCTACAGTTATCTGCAGAGATTAAGAGGAGCAGGAGTTAGCTGTAGCGGGTGATTACGAAGGGGGGTGGGGGGGGGAGGAAGATGTGTAGAACGATTGCGACTTGTTCTGATCCATATTTTCAATTAGATTGAGTGATAGCGTTTAATTATGTATTGTATTTTGTAATAAATGAAATATTGCGGTATCGAGTCCCTAATTCTAAAGGTGTAGTCGCGAGTGCTCTCTAGACAGTATATTTCATGGTGCAAGTGGTGTTTTGGTAGGTTCACGGGGGAATTGTAAATACTAGAGGCCGGTATCATTGAGAGGGGTTTGCCTGGAGAGAACGGGGCACGGCCATATAGGAATCCATCTAATATGTATTGGAATTCTATATAGTACTACAATACAGTATGTCTCAGTTGTGCGAAAATGAGACATTTTGGGGTGGTTTGGTTGGTTGGAGCAGGGATTGAACAGGGGGTAGAGAACAGGGGTTGGAATAAGGGTGGGAACAGGGGTGGGGTAACAGGGGAAAAAAATCTATATAGTACCGCGAAAACTGGCCAACTTGATTATCTCCGTGCAGGGTTGAATCTCCGGACAAGACCTTGGCTCGCTGATCGTGTCCAGGTCCGAAATTCCAAGTGATATTTCATGATCGGCAGCTCGTGAATAGGTTCTATTCGCCAGGAGCTACAAATTCCGCAGCCTCGTTATTATCCTTCTCTCTAGCTACATCTTGTAAAGGTGAATCGATACTACAATCATGTCTCCAATCTCCAATCTCTATCTGTTCAAACCCTTTGATATCCAACTCATGATCTTCAATCCCGTTGATATTCAGAGAAAGACCCACCTTTCTGAAAACCTGTTTTACTAGACCACTTTTTTCAATACATAACGCATACCATACATCTCCTACAACCCATGTTGTAATTATTCGCCTGTCACTAACTGTCCATTTTTCGAATTCTTCTGCATTTTCACAATCAAATATAGCTTGATCCATACATTCCCGTACCATGTCCTTGAATGGTTTATTTACCGAAATATCCAATGGCTGTAACAGACTAGTGCAGCCAGGCGGTATAATACTAGTGACTATTTGATTTGGATGAAGGGAATTGAGAACAGCTGGCGTCTTATGAGATCCGCACATATCAATCGCAAACAATGTAGGCCGTCCTTGAAGAGCTGGAAGAAGGTACAGATCGATAGATTTGAGAAATAGAGCTTTGTTCATATATGCTTCTTTGTTAAACTCAACAAGACGACTTGGGTGATAGCGACCAGCTTCCTTAGCATATGCTTGACCTTTGCCGCGCAAGATTATCATAGGCGGTACACAATTAACCCCATCTACAAAAATACACAAAACCAAACTGGCTTGCTGTTTATCCCATCCATTCCTAGTTTCTTTTACCCATATCGTAGTCGACCCAGATCAGCAAAAAATAGGGTCCATTCTGACGCCACTGGGCGTACCCAGGCGCACCAGGCGCACCAGGCGCATGAGAAGTTTTCTTACCTGCATCCATACTCCCCGGCGCAAAACGATATCGTCTCGACGATAAAATACGAGAATCTCTCCGTTCGTCGAGTCGTCGTTGCTCAAAAGACGAGTCGTCAAAAACCTCGTCGTATTTCGCATGCCGTCAAATTCAGGGCATTTGAAACGCCTTCTATCTATGCCCGTCGAATTCCCAGGCATTTTGAAGTGTCCCGCCTTTTTCCCGTCCTATTCCCAGGCGTTCTCTGAAGCGTCTCGCCTTTTCGCCTCCGGCCGTCGTTTATTTCAGGCGTTAGCGGGCCCGTCACTTGTTTCGTGGGCCCGTCATTTGATGGAAATCTACATCTCAAGCAATCGCGGGCCCGTCATTTGACGGAATATATCGTCGGCATTTCACGATAGGTCGCCTGGTGTTTTGGGCATCTCGTCAACATTTCACGATAGGCCGCCCGGTGTTTTGGGCATCTCGTCGGCATTTCACGATAGGCCGCCTGGTGTCTTGGGCATCTCGTCGGCATTTCACGATACGTCGTCTGGTGTTTTGGGCATCTCGTCGGCATTTCACGATACGTCGTCTGGTGTTTTGGGCATCTCGTCGGCATTGTCAATTTCCGGCAATCATGGTCAATTTACGAATTATATAAATCTCCTAGTCTGTCTATCTAGCTCTGCGTCCCCGTCCTCTTCTCCTACTGCCTCTCCTCCTCCGCAGGGACATTGTCCTGGGAATCCTCGCTCTCCACCGCTGTATTGGCTCGCTCATCATCTTCCAGCACCAATTGACGCCCGGAGGGATTGCCCGCGCTACGCTCTGCATCGTCAATATGCTCTGCACCGTCAATATGCTCTGCACCACTATGCTCTGCATCGTCAATTTCCCCACAGCCACTCATATCATCATCATTAACAAAGCCCGATTCGAGGTCGTCAGGGTAAATGCCCATCTCGTCATTACCGTCATTGAGCTTTGCTCTAAGACCCGCCAGGAAATTTCCGACGCCTGGGTCAACAAGGGCCTCCCTACTCTCCATCGATGGGAGCTTGCAGGAGTTGGTCAATTTCACACGCTTGATTATCTCCTGCCGAATGCCGGTCAAAACCAGCATCGACGATTCCGCGTCTGGGAAGGATCGATTCCAGGTACCCACCTGCCTCTCGTAGATTACTGGCATACCCGTCAATTAGCTAAACGCGCCGGGAAACGACGGGAACGCTGCCAGTGCAAAATGACGGATATGCCGGGAGAACGACGGGAACGCTGCCAGTGCAAAATGACGGATATGTCAGGAGAACGACGGGAACGCTGCCAGTGCAAAATGACGGAAATCACGGAAATGTCAGGAGAACGCTGCCAGTGGGAAATGTCGGAAATGCCAGGAGAACGACGGGAACGCCGCCAGTGCAAAACGACGGAAATGCCAGGGAATGAGGGGAAGACCGGGAATATTACGGAGGTGTCAGGAGAATGACGGGAATGCCGCCGCCAGTGCAAAATGACGGGAATGCCAGGAGAATGACGGGAAGACCGGGAAGATTACGGAGGTGCCCTGGAGATAGTGGGAAAATGACAGGAGGGTGGAGAAGGAGAAACTCACTGCCGCAATAGTCCTTGTTGAAGACACCGTTCTTCCAGCTACTGCCCCCGATTACGTGCACTCTCAGTGCGTGGTAGAGCACTGTCGAGACGAGGCAGATGAATGTGTGGTTGATGCAGCTCTCAAACTCCGGACGGGCGCGATGCCTCGATTCGCCTTGTAGTAGCAGTACACAATGAAGCGGTATCTGGGTGCGAAAGCGATTCGACGGGCTGAACGCATCAGTGAATTGCCCAATCACTGGGAATATTACGAAGAACGATACCGTAATGTTCCGGATCACAGCTTGAAACGGTCGTCCGTTAGAAGATAATCAACCCGGTCTTTCACCTTCCGGGACAGGCCTTCAAGCCCAGACGGAGAGGACGGTTTTTGCCTTTCTCCATCATATGGGATCTTGCCCGTTGATGGTAGTATCTGATCTGTGCACCCATGCTCATGGTCAAACCCTCGGTATGCTCACTACCCTCCGTCAAGAGAATCCCAGGCCTTCCGGATCATTACCGCATTTCCATCAAGAAGGGCGGATTGACGAAGAGGGTTTTTGGTAATATCCGAGCCCGCCTTCTCCAGGATGAACCTGTAGCTCATGTCAAAACGCTTTAGCCCACGCGTTCGGAAAACACGTCCTTTGCCGGATTCGGTGGAGTCCGCCGCAGGCGTTGCCGACGAAGACTCGGAATTCTGATGACTCGATTCGGGAATTTGACCATCCGACCTGGATTTTTGACTACTGGGTGGGTTCCGCTGATGGGTCCTAGATTTTTGACGCGGCGAAATGGTGATTTGGGAAGATGCCATGGCGAGACGACCTGACTACTGCCGGCTGGCCGTCAGAACGCTTTCCTGCAATTGCCCAAGTTAGATCTGTTAACGACGGTATTTAGTTTGGGCAAATATCTGAATGAGCTTACGGATCCTTTGACAATTGCGGTGGGATTGAGAATCGCGAGGAGGAGAGCGAGAGATGCTGAAATGCCGCAAGATTCAAGCTCCGTTTTGGCCAACTAATCGCCGCCATGGTTGAGATCGATCTGGGAATGCCTCTGGAATTCTCCTCAGACGGAAGCCTCTTCCCGATATCCGGTTCTCGCCTGGGATTTTGACGCTGGGTTTCGTCTGTTAGACTCAGAAAAGGTGCTAGGAACCTCCTGATGATGAACGCATGCCGCTGACTAGATGACCATTTGCCCCTCGCTAATCACGCCAGATTTTTGACGCGAGTCGTTCCTGATTTTCTGTGCATGGCGGAAGATTCCGCCGGAGGTGGTTGAGGCATCGCAGATGCAGCAATCAATGCAGATACCACACCGATTTTATCACACCCCATTGCATCTGGGCTGTGGGCACCGACTTCGGAAGAATGATGCAATCGATACGCAAATCCTACATGGGCTAATATCTCGGATCTTGGTAATGCCGGCATACATGTGCTAGTATCTCGGCGGTGCTAGGCCTACACGGGCAAAATCTCGGCAATGCCAGGCAATTCCGGGAGATGCAAAGCAAAGCCAGGAGATGCCTTCCGCATGGTATGAACCTAACCAAAAGTAGATTTACTAGTTCTAAATACCGACGGTAATGATACAATCGTCAAAAAATCACATATCGATACCGAACACAGAACCGAACACAGAGTAGAGATAAATTCCCACACAGAATACAGATAGATTCCTCTTAGAGGTAATAATACAGCCGTCAAGAATCAGAGAGCGATATCAAATGCCGAACAGATTGCTCAAAACATATAGAAGAAGCCCATATGAGGACTGGGAATAATACAGAAGTCAAAAAACACCAATCGATAAAGGACGGGGATCAATACAGCCGTCAAAAAACAGGGTAGATAAAGGACGGGGAATGATACAGCCGTCGAATCGGTAAAGGACCGGGAATGATACAGTCGGAAGGGTAATCTAAATAGAGATCAGCTCGATATTCGGATTCTTCAAGGTCGCAAGGACGGGGAATATTACTATCAACTAATAGGAAACCGCAACCCAGAACAGCGAGAAGAAACTAGAGATTGCCCAAGGAAAACATTGCCCAAAGAAACAGATTGCCCAAAGAAAGAGATTGCCCAAAGAAAGAGAAGAAGAGATTAAGAAAGAGATTGCCCAAGGAACAGAACCAAAGAGATGTGAGTACAAAGAATATTGCCCGAGGAGATTACCAGAAGAGATTGAACAAAGGAAATTGACCGAAGACTCGCAGATTGGCTAGGCTGAGGAGTGACCAGCGGATTGCCCAAGCCTGAATAGATGCATACCTCGTTAGCCAAACATACACACAGTGGGCGGAATGATCGGCCACCTACCCACCCTTCCCACGGCAGGGAAGATTTCTGCCAGAGAGATGTGCACCGGCGGGCATAGGTGGGGGGGCACCGGCGGGCTTAGGTGCAGCAGCGGCCTTAAGTGCAGCAGCGGCCTTAGGTGTGGCGATAGGTTGAAGTTGCACGATTTCGATGGAAACAGAAGAGTCAGACTCGTAAGGGCCAGGCTCCTCTTCTGGAGCAGGCTCCTCTTCTGAACCAGGCTCCCCTTCTGGGCCAGGCACATCCTCAATATCCCCATCCTCGAGATCATGACGCCCTGCTTTCTCCGTATTCGTCCCATGCCCGGAATCTTCCTGCTCATCATCTTCCCGGTCAATTTCCTGAGCGGCCTGAGGCTGCACCTCAGGGGCCGGACTCTCTGCAGGCTCGCCCCGTATCATCTGTCTGAGGATTCATAGGCATTAGTAGGCATCCTGACGATTGACTAGTTGGGCAATTATTCTAACTTACACCCTCGATCTTTTCCATCTCTGAGCTGCAGCAGCTAGCTGCGCTGGGGTTCTTGCCGGAGTCTGCGGAGGTGCCTTCCTTGGCGTAGATATTTTGGAGCCAGAAGCCTTCTGACTGGGAGGAAGGGACTTTGGCGGGGACTTTGGCGGGGACTTTGGCGGGGATTTTGACGGAGACTTTGACGGGGACCTGGGAGGGTTTTTCCCAGTCGATTTGGGTGCCGGCGTTGGTGCCGGCGTTTTCCCCTTCCTCGATCTCTTGGTGAGCCCGTCGTCGTCGTCGTCGTCGTCGCTTGCCGCTTGCCGCCGTCCGCTGCCATCTTCCTCGCCATCTTCCTCGTCCATCTTCCTCGGGCCATCTTCCTCGGCCCTCATCCTCCTCTTCCTCTCCCTCTTCCTCTCCCTCTTCCTCTTCCTCTTCCTCCCGTTGCTTGTCCTTCCCGGCATTTTTCTTTGCAGGACTTCCAGAGATTTGCCCAGCTTTGCTCCTATTCCCGCGAGATTTTTGACGAGGAGCAGGCCCTGCCAGTTCATCTTCCTCATCTCCGTCATCTTCCTCGGCATTCTCGTCGTCGTCGTCATCACTGAGCTCGATGATCTCGAGCCTTTTTCTCTTCCCCGCTGCTCCAGAATTTCCCTGCTTCTCTTCGGTAAAGCCCGACGACCTCCGGTCAATCCGCAGTTGATTGTCCATCAGAGTCTCCCAGTCTCCCATGAAGTATGGATACAGGCTCGGGGGGGGAGTCTGCTTCCCGTTGATATCCTGCTCGTGCTGGACAACTCTGAGGCGGAGGCAGGGCAAATCTCGGCAGGCACTTAGCCAGACCTGGACGTCCTTATCGTTGTGGAGGAAGATTGCCTGCAAGGTGCTGGGCCGGGAAATGTACCCCTGCGAGAGCCCGACCTTTGGGAATTTGTCGTCAGGCACAAGTGCCCCAATCAGATGACGAATTGCCGGATGCACCTGATCTTCATCTGTACCGCGGACATCCGAATCCAGCTGCGACAATTTGACCATCCTCACTACCTCGGAGAGATACGGGCCCGGGAGTGAGCTGTAGGTGAGGTAGGGATGCCCGGCAAAGTTCCTAGGAGTCCAATTGGGCATATCCCACACCTTCCGCCGTCGGCCGTCCACCTCCTTACCCTTCTCGAACCTTACCTTTGGCATTTTCTCGTAGCGGTAGCATGTCGGGTAGCAGTGGGTAATGCCGACGGGGCGGTCGACTAGATATGGTTCCCAGGTCAGCTTTGACGGGCTCCGCGAGTAAAGCTCGTCACTTTCCTCCCCCTCTTCCTCCTTTTCCTCCACCACCTCTTCCTCCGCTTCTTCCTCTGCCTGCTCGTCGTTCCTGCGCTGCTTTCCCTTCTTCCCCGTCCCTATTCCTGCGCTGCCTCGACGCTTCTCCGCCGGGGTTCCTAATTCTCGTCATCTTCCGAGGGCAGGAATTCCTCCAGGTCAGACTCATCCTCCTCCGCAAAGGGTCGGGCAATCTTCGCCCTTTTCCTCCCCGGACTTGGTGCAGGCCCGAGGGCCCATCTGCTCGTTTCTTTGCCCTTGTTCTTTTTTTTGCACTCGCTCTGGCCGCCATGCTGGCCGCCTTCTGCTGCTTCTGGTCTTTGGCGTTATTTGCCCTCACTAGATTGAACCTAGTTTGTCATTTGCCGACTTTCGACGGCATAGATCGCAGAGGAGAGAGCTGATGGCGACGCCGACCAAGATGCCTTGCATCGCGATCTTGTCGCCTTCCTGCTCGGCGAGGTGGTAGTATTAGCCAGGCTCATGGCTGAGCAAGAGCCTTCGTGCTTCTTCCCACTGGGCCGGTGATGCGGAGGTCTTGCTGGCAATTCCATTGTTGATGAAGAAGTCGCGACCTAATCCCTCATAGTCTCCCATTAAGGCCGGCGAGAAGCCCATGATGGATCTGATGGTGGTGATATTGAGGTTGGGCAAGTCGGCATATCCCCAAGCAGGCGTAGGACAATGATCAAATGACGGAATAGGGACGAGGAAGAGGACGGAATGCGACGAGGACGAGGAAGAGGCGGAATGCGAGGAAGAGGGAATTAGCGATCGTCATACCTGCTGCAGGCACTCTGCCTTCGGCACATGCAATATCCAGGCATCGGCTCTCTTCGCTCTCAACCGGGGTTTCCCAGCAGATGATGATGATGGTGAGGGCGGGGCCGACTTTGGCGCTTGCGAATTGGCAGACTTCTTCGGCTTCGACTTCGATTTGGGCATTTTGGGCGTTCTGGATAATTGAGAATTATCGAGTACTGTGGGAATAGCGAAGGCTGGATAAAGGACGGGAGAGAGAGCCTCAGGAAAGGACGGAGGATTCGGCGCTTTATATAGAACAAAGAGCACGACCGGAATAATCCCGAGTGTGTACGGAAATCCGCAAAAAATCATCGTGATGGTGTGCTGGAAAAGGCAATTCGTAACGATTCATCCTGCAAACAAAGAAAAATGCCGAATGCATCAACACCTCGTCGCTCAATGCGGGCAAATATCCCACGGCCGGCATCAAGCGCCTGATATTTGCATCGTCGGATTGTTGGTGGTGGATGTTGGTGGTGGTTGTTTGCCTAGAGCAATGTATGGTGAAGAGTATGGATTAGAGGTTGGTGTTGAGTGTTGGCGTTGAGCTCGGACGATGTGATGTTGTGATAATTGACCTCACTATCATTGCTTTCATAACACTTGGCACGGCTAATTCCTTTAGTATCGAATGATTGCCGGCCTAGGAAACGATCGTCAATTTCCCACACACACGTCATTTTCCTGTGCCACTGACGGGCGGTATAATTGCCCGTCCGCACAGGCAAACGACTGAGTGCTGGTATAAGAGTGCTGGTATAATTGACCGAGTGCCAGGCATACGACCGAGTGCTTGGTAATTGACCGAGTGTCAGGCAAGCGACCGAGTGCTGGGTAATTGCCCGAGTGATAGGTAAATGACCGAGTGGCAGGCAATTAACCGAGATAGCTAGGCATTTGAACGAGGGGCAGGAAAACGACCGAGGGGGCAGGAAAACGACCGAGGGGCCGGGCAATCGATTGAGGTGCCGGCAATCAAACGAAGAACCAGGAAAACGACCGATGAGCCAGGAAAAGGACCGGTGAGCTTGACGAATGACTCCATGAACAGTGAAAGACAAAGAATTGACGAAGCAAAATACTGTGTGGCACAGAATAAAGAACAAAGAGCAAGATGGCATCTACACCCTGCCCCCTCTGCCCGCGGCATTACCGCCGCGCTGGGCATCTGGCGAGGCACATTTACATGGCTCACAGTGGCGAAGAGCCTGGACTGGGAGACGGACCCGGCAGATTGACCACGATAATTGACGGCTCCGACGATGATACCGACTTCGAGGAAAATTCCGAGATGGAGTCCGACTTTGACGCCGAGTCTGACGATGACGGCGCTGTTCCCAACCCGAACGAGAATTCAGATACTGAGCAGAGCACCACTGAATAGTGGGCAAATCCTCAGAAGGGTTCCGGGTATCGATCATTTGAAGGACGAAGCCCTGGGCACCGCTCAAGGACGAGCTGAATGGAGGCTTGCCCGGTTCTTTATCGAGCACAAATTGACGGCCACCTCAATCGACGCCTTACTTCAATCAGAGACTGCACAAATCCTTGAGGTCCTAACGCACTTTTCAATCCGCGATACACGCCCAGAAGCAGCTCGACAAAATGCCCGAGCGCCGAACTTCCAGTACGGCACCGTCGGTGACGGCTTTGGGAAAACGACGGAGCTGTATTACCGCAATCCCGTCGAATGCGCCAGATATCTGCTGGGCCAGCGCTGCTATTCCGACCGAATGGTATACCGCCCGGAAAAGATCTACGACCCCGACGGGCATCAGCTCTATTCGGAGATGCACACGGCCGACTGGTGGTGGAATACCAGGAAAAGCTACCCCCTGGGGCGGCGATTGTGCCCATCATCTGCAGCTCGGACATCAGCGTTGTGAATTTCTCCGGAGACAAAAAGGCGTATATTTGTGATAGGAAATATCACGGGAAAGAATCTGGTCAAAACCGTCAAATAAAGCGCCTCTTCTTCGCGCTTGTGCCCATTCCTCCCAAGGTCATCGGGGATCTGGCGTCGGAAAAGGTCGACTCGGGCGTAGGCGGCGGAACACTCCGCAGCGTCCTTTCCGTCGTTCTTGAGCGCTCCTGCATTTTGACCAAGGCGTGGGCATTTTGATGGGATCTTCCGGGCCGGATCTGGCGGCGTTGCTGGCCCATCCTGGCGGCGTAGGCTGGCCGACCATGTGGAGAACTGCAATCTCACTGAGCGCTAAATTCAACGTGTCGAAATCTTGAGATTCCGTCAATAATTTGGGAGAGTACCGAAGCCTCTAAGATTTATGCCGGGACCAGAGGCGAATACCGCCAGGATGTATCGGCAATTCTCTGCACTCAGGACCTGGAAAATCAGCAGGGACCAGAAAGGAGTTAAGCGTTAGCAAAGTGGTTTGAAAGCGGGGTCTGCGGCATTGTACAATCCGCCGAATTCTTGCCGTCAGGCGTATGAGCTCCATAAGCCCGATATCTTTGCGTCGTCTACCTCGGAATCCTGAAGCATTTGATGCACGATGGCTGGAGGATTTCCTGCAGGAATTTGACGCCTGGGACGGATTCAACCTCATATGGACCAAGATGCCGCCATACCGGGCTTTTCCCGCCGTCAAAAACCCTCTGGCCGTCGGTCGATGGCGAAGGGCAAAAGATCTGTGACTTCAGAAGATGATCCTGCCAGCGCATCCATGACTCAGGAATCCCTCCGCCAGTCAGGCGGAAGCATTTCAGGAAAGCGTTTCAATCGTCGCGGGCGTTGATCGATTGAGGCCCCTGGTTGCGTCCGTTCCATAACAATTGTGATTGACCTATTGGGACGGATATCTCCGGGCATTCCATCGAAGCGAAGGATATCTTCGAAATCTGGGCGAACCGGAAGCGGAGAAGGCTCGTAGCTGAGCAATATGAAAGAGCTCCGTGAAGAAATCTGCATCTTGCGAACTAGCTCGATCCTCGGCCAAGGCGGCGGGTTATCGCTGGTCAGCGATTGAATCTCGGCGGAGATCGGCGACATCTTCTGGGAAGAATCCGACTTCAACTTCGAAGCTTCACCTGATGAGCCACTTCACGGAGCAGCATCCGCCGTCTGAGAATATTCCGACTATTCGTAGTCCTGCGAGGCTAGCGGGGACCAGCTGAAGATCATGCTCGTAGGAACAATCGCGTCAATCCGATGCAGATACTCGGACGTTCAATAGAGATTACATCTTCGTAATGCGGGTTGAATCTTCTGCAGATTAAGACCGGATTCTCCACTTCGGATCTTGTGGGAAATCTCGAGGTATTGGAGCCAAATCTACAGAGGAGGCTGCGGCGCAAAACTGGTCAATCCCAGAGGGCGATCCGGCGCCGACTGGGGCTGATCGCACCCATGGGATGTTTCCCAAAGGAGGCCTGTGGAGAAGCGCGCAGTGGTCAAAACCCGATGGATTTGTGAGTCGTCGAAGCGTCGATATCACGGGCAGCAACAAATCTCTCGAGTTTACATCGGAATGCTTCATGAGGAACTCAGGCGGGATTTTGTGAGATTCGAGGATATCGATTCCTGGCGTGTGGCGGCGTTCAGGCAGCTCAAGGTCTTGCGTCCTTTTGGCCTTGAGCGGCGAAAGGGCGGTGCACTCTCCACCTAGCAGGAGCGGCAAATTACAGGAGAGGGAGGCCAGGAATGATTGGATCTGGTTCCGTCAAAAACCGCTGACCTGGAGCCATTCTGCCTTTCTTGCAACTCTACTTGGCGGTATTTAAGTGACAGATCAGGGCGGAGAAAGCAAGGCTGTTGGCGGCGATTTGCCGCTGAAGCCCGACTTCAGCGGTATCTTGCGCCCGCGGCGATAAGGGTATCGCGCCATCAGCGCTTTGGCGATATATGGGTGGTCAATATCAAAGCGTCCTGGGTGCCGTTCATCTTGTTACGAATCTCTCGCCTCTGAATAGCGGTGGTTTATCAACACTACAATTGACCTGTCAACTTACGGGTCAATTTACTAACTCGCTGGCGTTTGTGATGGGGCGTTTGAAGATGGGCGTTGTGGATGGGCGTTGGCGGATCGTTTGGCGATGGGCGTTGGCGATGGGCGTTTGGCGATGGGCGTTAGTCGGTGTTTGTTCAGATATTTCTTTAATATGCAGTTGAATTGTGGCGGATCAAATCAAAGTTAGGTTCAGTGATATTTTCATACAACGCAACACCGTTTATCTCGGTCGATAATGCATAGCTCGGGGTAGGGAGGAGTAAGCGAAAGCGTTCATCTTGCGCCGATATCGCCGATTATCGCCGAAGTCCAAATCGGGGTCAATCTGGCTGGAGCTGCGAAGATCGTGCAGTCGTCGTCAACTCCAGCCCGATTGATTAATGGCCTCAGCTTTGAGAATAGCGAGATCTGAAGCATCTCATCAGCTCAGCCAATTGTGAGCAAACTTTCTTTGAGAGCAGCGAGGATGCTGAGCATCCTCGTCATCTCAGCCAATTTGTGATCGAACGGCTTTGTGGGCGAAGAACTTCGCTTGTCATTTGAGCAATTTGTCGGACAACTATCTTACGTGGAATAACATGAAAACTTCGCCGTCAACTTAAGGCGGGTTTGCGGGCAATTAACCTTAGAATGAGGATCATCATAAATCAACTTCCGAAGCGGTTTAACGGCTGGCGTTTACCTCGTGGAATGACTAGGAATTTCCCAGACGGTTTACGGAGAATCTAAGCGATTGAATAACTAGAGATATCGCCGTCGTTTTAAAGCGGTTTGTGGGCAGCTTCTGTCGTGGAATAGCGGGAGGCGTCGTCGGCTTCTCCGAGCAAATTGGCGGGCAGTTTTACTTGGTAGAATCTTTCTTTGTGGAATAATTAGTAATTTATATGGGCTATATCTTGAGCGGATTACGTATGCGAAGCATTGAATTCATACGGTGAAATAGAACTTTTTAGTGAAGGCAATATTTCAAAATCTTAGGAAAAAAAGCAGCGTTTTAAAATCGAAAGGCGAATATTCAAAATGCCAGGAAAAAAGCGAAATTTTTGGAAAAAACGGAGCCGTCAAAATGCCGGGAAAAAAGGCGAATTTGACGGGCGGTCTTAATTTTGGCAGAAAGCGGCAACTTTTGCCCAAAGGACGAATCGGTACGTCTGGACGTACAATTCGTCTTGGGGGATTTTTTTTTTTGCTGATGCAATTGTATCATATGTACATCCATTACGGTATTCCAACGGTATAGGAGTTTCATCGAGGTTGCATATATTCTTTCCGAAAGCTTGCATTTCGAGTGCCTTAAAAATTATGTCGAATTAAGTCTTGTGGTGTTGTGAATTCGTCTGTTAAGCCTAATGGGTTAACTTCTGAAATTTCTATAATCCTCCGGAATCTTTTGAGCCTTTTTTTATCATACGAATCTTGATTCTATACTTATTTTAAAAACTTGAAAGATTTAAGCTTGGAAAATAGAATTGAAGAATTGAAATATCCTGAATATGTAGTGGCGTGAACTCTAAACCAGCCTCGGCGGATAAATTTGACCTTCTACCGTCTCTTGAAAAAAATGGGTTATATACTTGGTGTTTTAAGTTCTGTATCTACATATTGAGGCGCAATCTGGATGGTGTGAATATTGAATGGCCTCCATATCTTGTCTGTTACAACTTTGTTCTTGGCCGATAAGCGATTGTGGGTTGCAGAACACCAAATACTTCTGATGCTTCCTCTTGTGTAGGGTAGTGGAACTCTCCTGGTTCGGACTCGCTAGGAATCTTATGGATAAAAAGAAACACTAGAACCCGGAGCTTCTGTTGATGGCTATAGGATGGCGTGATGCGTCGAACCTCTTGAGAATTGAGCTTCCGCTCCTTGACTGGTTTTGGTTTTGGCCCCTTCCGGAACTTCGCCCTGGACAGACTACCCTGGGTTAAGCTGGACTGACTATTCAGGCTCGAGCTGGACGGACTGATCTGGCTTGTGCGGCTGGACTGATTCGGACTGCACTGGCTGGCACTATGCTCACTATCAAGTAGCGGTTGAAAAATCATATTGGGTTACGGACCTGGAGTTCTATTTCCTGTCAAAGGGCCTTTATCACCCGCTGTTGAACTTGAACTGGCACACACTCGAACGTTCGCGAACACCTGCTGATCATGAGACATCACTCGCTATTTCCGGACCTGGACACGATCAGCGAGCCAAGGTCTTGTCCGGAGATTCAAACCCTGCACGGAGATAATCAAGTTGGCCAGTTTTCGCGGTACTACAATACAGTATTGCTCAGTTGTGCGAAAATGAGACACTTTGTGGGGGTTTGGTTCATCAGCAAACTCTGGTATTCCTCAGGGCGCAGAGCCTACGCCCTGGGCGCCAGGGACGCCAGGCGCCGCCAGTGCAGCGTTGCTCGCGCCTGTCGCCGCCACAGCATGACGCCCGCGCCAGGCGTCGCCACAGCATGATGCCCGCGCCAGGCGTCGCCAGGGCATAATGCTCGCGCCAGGCGTCGCTGGAGCATAATGCTCGCGCCAGGCGATCCTGGAGCATAATGCTCGCGCCAGGCGATGCTATCACCGCGCCCGACGCCTCCAGAGCACTATTCGCACTCCGCCAGAGCACGCGCCCCAAGGAGAGCACTCGCCCCAAACAGAGCACTCGCCCAATCAGAGCACTCGCTCCCCTAGAGCACTCGCTCCCCTAGAGCACTCGCTCCACCAGAGCACTCGCTCCACCAGAGCACTCGCTCCAAGCAGTACCGAATAGTTCTAACGAGCTTTCCCTTTGCGCTCGCAATTACTACTGTCTACAGAGTGCTCCTAGCGATATCACCAACATCCATAGAGCACCCAGCAATGCTCTCTCCGCGTTTTTCTCTAGGCGCATCGCACACCTTCACGCGTCAGGCACGTCCAGGCAATGTGCTGCTCGTCCTGAGAGCACCCGGCGATGCTCTCTCCGCCATGGCATGCTATCTCCGCCATGGCATGCTCTCTCCGCCATGGCACGCCTGGGGGTAGGCCTCCTGCGTCTGGATAACGATCAGCAAATGAGTCCCCGCCCAGGGACTGGCAACGAATCACGGATGCGTCGGGGACCGCCAGGAGATAGCACCAGCGCCCTGATAGCACTCGCCACTAATATCTACGCCAGGAGATCAAATCATAACGATCTGCTCGCCGAGCGCCACCAGAACATATCGCTCACGCCCAGAGAGCACTCGTCAGTGCTATCCGCGCCAGGAGAGCATTCTCACCGAGCTGCTCGCCAGACACCACAGGAGCATATCGCTCACGCCAAGACACACTTCGTCAACAAGGTTTTCACTGACTGCTAAGAGATATCGCCACTTCCTGAGAGCACCGTGGCTGCTGCTGCTTTCATAGCACTGACCAATGCTCGTAGAGCTGCGGAAACATCTTTGATAATACTATTCAAGGTGGGACATCCCCCACTTAGACCCATATGAATTGATACGCTTTCTTCAAAGGAGAGGTAGGCATTGCCAGTCTCTCAAACGATATCTCACGTGGGTATTCTTCACGCCACTGAACGGTCAGTTGCGGAATACTGATACGAGCACTGTCGTGTATACTGGGGATGGCTACCAAACCTTTGACGATGGGGTATGTATCTGCCGATTCGTGAAAGGCATTTGAGCCTTGAGGTTTAGGCCATGGTACGGCTCGTCTGAAAAGCTCAATGCCCTGCCTAAGCAGCACTCCAGCGCGAGCTTGCTGGAAATAGTTTCCCAAGCATAAGCAGCATTATGCTGGTGGAGCGAGCTTGCTGGATAACAGACTCAGATACTGAGCGGCCGATACTCACCTCCCTCTTCCAATCCGCATGCGTACTAGCAGAACGACACGAATTTTGAATTAGACGGTCCTATTGGGTCTAACATTCCACTCGTAGAGCACTCGCCACTGCCCTCAGAGCATTCACTAGATAGCACTCGGCAATGCTGTCATTCAATAGCACTTGGTAATGCTCTCTCACTGGATAGCACTCGGTAATACTCTCACATCATTGGACAGCACTCGGTAATGCTCTCACTGGATAGCACTCGGTAATACTCTCACATCATTGGATAGCATTCGGTAATGCTCTCACTGGATAGCACTTATGACTGCTCTCAAAGCATTCAACTGAATTCATTCCACGTACGCAAATCTATCCTAGTATTTACCAGCCAATTACCAGCATCCATCTCGAACAAATGGGCCATTCCTAATATACTCCGAATATTCACGACCCACATCCTCTTCCTCCTCCTCCTACAGACCTTCAGCAGCCCATGAGAGCTATCAGCGATACTACGATCCTTCGCCTCAAGCAGCTCAACTACACATAGTCTATGCGCGCGCCCTGTGCTATCCCGTACCTTGAACAGAGCCTCTACTCGTCCTGGTAAACGTCCCCGAAACACTCCCCACTGTTCTGAGGAACCTACCGATACCCATGCCGAATCCTTTCTTATTTTCCTTCCTAAAAGATGATGTTCCCTGCGACACCTGATATTGTGAACCTCAGATATCGCCAGGCCTTTGGAATATTGGTATCGAACCTGCAAGCATGTGAAAACCTCCACCGCCGCTCAAAATGCTCTCAGAGCTTCCGGCAAAGCTCTGAGAGCATCCCGCATCTTCGGCATACTCCTTTAACAGGCGATATAGCGTGATATGGCTCATTTGCAATCTGTCTGCTATGTTGAACAGTCTTTCCGCCGATTTCGCGGAGGGGTTGCAAAGACGCTTCAGGGGCAGTCCGCTTTCTACTATTGAGCGTTCATTCGGCGTTTTCTTGCGGTCCTCGATTTTGAAAATGTCGAGCAACTCCTTGAGGTTATCCCGATGGCTCCAGAGGATGTCGTCGGTGCTCTCAGGACCTCCAACGACATCTTTCAGATTTAGAATTCGGATCTCTAACGCCAATCGCCTGCCCCCATAGTCCAGTATCTGCGTTGCAGCGTCGACCTTGTTGGACGCTCTGTAAGCTTCTTTTACCTGACGTACATGGGCAAGCTCGCTGACGTCCGTGGAGTATTGAGGAATGCTCCCAAAGCGCTCAACGTGCTCCCGGTAGTGCATCAAGACGTGCAATTTGATGAAGTTGAAGTGCGATTTTTCCCGAATCTCCCGGAGCTCCTCTAAGCTTCGCTGGGTGCTCTGGGAGCCACTAACTGCTTTCGTTCGATCTTTCGCGTCCTTTAATGTCTTCTTGTACGCCCTGAATTCTAAAAAGATATCCTTGTGTTTATGGAAATCGTCGAGATAGCTCTCCATATAGTCCAGGGTGCTCGTTGTATGACTCCCATATTGCGCCATTAAGTGGAAGTCTATTAGACTTCGAACGCATTTCAAAGCTTTCGCGAAGTCGCTCCTGACAGCCACTCCGGGTTTCTCAGAGCAGCGAGTGCTCCTAGAACGACCGCCCCAGATTCCGTGATCTCTTTCCTTGCCATTGGGTGGTAGAACGATATGCTTTGTTTAGTACTGCCAGCCCAGGGTAAGGCGCAATCGAAGCCTGCGTTGTCGAATTCCTCCAATCGGTGATGCTTCTTCAGGAAACCCTGAATCCACTCCATCATGTGCTTCAACATCCCCAGGTAGATATTGTGCAGTATGTCCGGTTTATTGAGATCGTACGGATTAACCCTCGGCATACCCCAGAAAGCATTGAAGAGTGTTTTGACGGATCTCGCAACAAGGTATTCCACCGGTTCTAGATTGCCCGGGTTCTCGCCAAATAGCTGTACCCTCTCCCTGTAGTCCTCGTGGTTGCGCATAGAGCTTCGACGAGTGCTCCCAAGATTGTGAAACTCCACCTCGCATCGCGGGCAAGCACTAGTGCTGATGTTTTGCAAGTTTGAGTGCTCGGGTTGATCGGCGATCCAGCCCGAGAGCACCGGAAAGCATAGTCGTTCGTAGCCGTCGGCGCATTTGATCAGCTTCGCCTCCTGAGAGCACTTCGCGAATGCTTTGAAAGATCTCAAGGGCACGATGCAGTGCCATTTGACTCTGACGCCTTAAAACGGAGTTAACGAGTGTTGTGTTCTTTCCGAGCTTTGGTGGCACTGGTAGCAGCCCGAGGAGAATGAATGAATGCCCTGTGGGCTTATTATGACCGACGACTTGATGTTCCCGATGGTAAGATAGATTGGCCAGGCTTTCTTGTCGCTGAAATTTGTCAGATGTGCTGCCATCCGACGCGCATATAATTGGTACGACAGTAGACCCCTCCGGTAACGTATTCTATCGAGAAAGCATTAGCGACATCTCCTGGAGTATCCGGAGTGCAAGTTGGCAGAGCGAGGCTTACGGACCTGTATCTCCCACCACCAATCTCCTGTATGCATTTCCCCATACATTCGCTCGCCGAATTCATTATGCTCCACCACGGGCGCGTACACCAATGACTCCCGGAAGGCACGTTGCCCTAGAAGATATCGGACGACAACCATTGGATCGCGGTAGTAGTAGGAGATCTTCTCCCCTCCAATATCCTCCGAATGATTCCAGCTTGCCTTTCCTAGTGTGTCGCTTCATTTCCTCCAACCTCTTGATAAAACCCCGCCCGGTGCTGTAGGAGCACTCGCCACTACTCGGAGGAGCGTGTAGAAAGAAGCTGTCGATGTTCCCCTGTGAGGCTTTAGACAGTGTGAAGTAGCGTGCCATTCTGAACTCGTATGCTGACCGAAATGGGTGCCATGGGTATTGGAGAAGTCTCTGTGAGCACTCGTCGTAGTCCTCCGAGCGGTAAAGTTGCTCCCCAGCACCCTCGTAAACTGTCGTAGATGCCATATGCCCATTTGAATCCGCCTCCTCCATCACGAAATATGATTCGGATTCGAGGTCGAATTGTTACCCGAATCTTGGTGAAAGTGTCAGATTCCGACTCGTAGTGCGTCTCTGAATAGCAATCGGGAATGCTCTCTGGGCTCTCGTCAGTGTCGTCAGGGGTTTCTGCTGATTGATCGTGCTCCAGCAGTGAATATTGATTTCCCAGCCATTCATCTGCTTCTAAAGGATGGATCGTTCGAAGATGTCTGTCAAAATTCGCGGAGGAGCTGTACCTCTTGCTGCAAAAAGGGCAAGACGATTTCATTGGACTCGAGAATTTGCAGTCTGCCAAGGAAGAGGCTCTTTCCTGCAGGCGGTGCAGAGTGCTCTATGAACGATTTGTCAGCCAATCATCATGAGGCTCCCGCCGCCAAGCGGTTGTTCAGAGTGCTCTACGAGCAATTCCCATGCAGAGTGCTCGCTTAGCAGAGTGTTTCTACAGTGATTGTAAGCCTTGCGCCAAGACTCCATCAGAGCATGGCTGACTTTGACGTCATACATCTCCAACGGAATACTGAAAACACAAACACGAAGATGCAACGAGCATGCAACGAAAGCATGCAAGAGAGGAAACAGCAATCATGCCACCAGCGATGCTCCGTTCTGCCCTCTCAGCATTCGCTCACCCTCAGTTAGCACTCGCGAAAGCTATTCAGATCGAGAAACCGTTCTCAACGGAAAATTCAATACCAATATCGACTACGAGCTCAAACGATACACACTGTCCGACTCGGCTTCATAGCGCACAGAGCCCCGACACCAACAAGAACAGAAACTCCAACCCAACATTGGAATCCAATTGATTCCGCTGTTGGTACTACCGTCAGAGCATTCCCGAGTACGTCTAGAGCATATATCTACGTCATTCAATTGAATCAAACCACCAGAGTAGAATCTTCGAGTGCGCCTAGAGCATTGATCTACGTCCTGTATTGGAGCAAACATCGAGCACGGCTTGGAGCACCATATGCAGCGCGGTCGGAGCACTCGAGAGTGCCATATAGCACATGGTGGTGCTCCTATAGCACACGGGGTGCTCTCGGAAGCATGATGAGCTCTGGAATAGCTGATTCTATTCGGTATAAGAACACCCTTCTCCTCCTTCCAGATCGTGAGAGATTCCTAACCATCTTCCAGCACTACCACTTCATACCCCTCACTGCTATCAAACCTTTCAAGATATCTCTGGGAAGCGCATTCAGCTCACGTTTCAAGTTTACGGTTCAAGTTTCAAGTTTCAAATTTCAAGTTTCAAGTTTCAAGTTTAAAGTTCGAGCTTTCAAGGTTTCAAACTGCACATCTAGCAATCATATATAAGATGGTATATCCTCCTTAATTCCATTGCTCTCAGAACCATACTCATCAAATATTCTATATTCACTAGACACCTTCACTCCGCCCTCAGAGCACTCTACAGAGCTCACAGAAGAAGCGAGATCGCGATCCAGACACCAACGATTCAGATAGCAAAAAACACCGAAAGAAGGAAAAGAAGAAGGAAAAGAAGAAGGAGAAGAAGAAGGAGAAGAAGGAGAAGAAGAAGCAGGAGACACTACAAAAGAAGGCGCAGAAGCAGAAAGAGAAGTCCTCACCTTCGTCGTCTCGTAAAGAGCAGGGAAAGCATCCACCCTATCCCAATAGAGATAGGAGAGACACCCCCGCCGCACTCGTCGCGTTCAGAGAAGCATCCGACCGTCTCCCGAGCACTCGAGACTCTTCCCAAAAGAGTGGGTATCAGGGAAATCTAAAACCAAGAAAGATAGCGATAGCGATAGCGACAGCAGTAGCAGCAGCAGCAGCAGCAGCAGTAGCAGCAGCAGTAGCAGCAGCAGTAGCAGCAGCAGTAGCAGCAGCAGTAGCAGCAGCGATAGCGATAGCGAGGCAGTGTAAGGCGGTGGACGATGGCCTCGGTTAGAGGGAGATACGAGTATACGGCGGGTGGCCTAAGCACACAACAGCGGTCGCAAGAACTCCGGATACGAGTTCGAAGCGAGGGGTGGTCGTACGTCGGTCGGGACTACGAGATGGAACAGCAGGTACTATAAGGTACGATAGATAAAAAGATAACAGCGTTTATTGGTAGTAACAGCGGCTCCGAAGAGGAAAGAAACAGCGGTCTTAAAGACAAAGTATTCGTTCACCTATTTACTAGTAAGGTTGAACAAGGAGAGAAGGAAAGAAAGACAAAGGAGACGACGGGCGATATATATACAAGGCAACATGACTAATCCGCATATGAAAACTCTTCCCTGTCCCTTCCTTCCGATTCCATCCCTTTCCAACCCGACTCTTGGCACGCCGTGACATAAAGTACCCTCCTCCTTCAGGCCTGACTCCTGTTAGGCCTAGGCTTGCGGGGGTATTGAACGTGGAACTGGGCGACCAGTTCGGGGGCGTGTTCGAGGTCCTCGGGGGGTTGCCACGAGGCGTCGGCGTATCCAGCGTAACGGACCAAGTATTGAAATCGTCCTCGTGTGCGGCGGGAGTCCACGACGGCGTCTACTTCCCACTCCTGTTCTCCTTCCACTTCGACTGGCGGCGGCGGCGGTTGTTTTTGTCCGGGTACGGGGTCTTGGGCGGCGAGAGACAGCAACGAAACATGGAAGACGGGGTGTACCTTCATGGAGGCGGGCAGCTTGAGCTCATAAGCGTAAGGGTTAATCCTTCGTTTGATCTCGTATGGGCCGACCTGCTTCCAATCCAGTTTCTTCGAGGGCCGCTGGGTGTGGAGGTTCCGCGTGCTGAGCCAGACCTTATCCCCGACTTCATACTTCGGCGCGGGTGTGCGGTGTGCGTCGGCGAACTCCTCTTGTATCTTCTGGGATCGAAGCATCTCAGTGCGGAGGAACTCAAACACCTGTGACATATCGCGAGCCATACCGTTGGCTTGGTCCTCCTGCGTGGTTCTTCCGTGAGTGAGAGGGCCGAAGGTCATGCGCGGGTGTCTGCCGTAGTTAGCCTCGAAGGGAGACATCTTGTTGGTCTCGGAGGTGTGGTTGTTCGCCGCAAACTCAGCCATGGGGAGGAATTGACTCCAGTCGTCCTGTTGGTAGGATACATAGGCTCGGAGATATTGTTCCATCACTGCGTTGATCCTTTCCGTCTGGCCATCGGTTTGAGGGTGGAAGGCCGTGGAGTATCGGGGCTTGATTTGTAGGCGGGCGCAGAGGGACCTCCAAAAGTCCGACGTGAACTGTGTGCCCCGGTCGGAGACGATGTTGTCCGGGAGGCCGTGCAGCTTCCATACGTGGTCCAGGTACAGGCTGGCAACATCCTGCGCGTTGGCTTCTTCCGTGGTGGGCAGGAGATGGCGCATCTTGGTTAACCGGTCGACTATGACCAAAATGGCGTTATGGCCGTTTGAAGCGGGGAGACCGGTGACGAAGTCCATTGATACATCGGACCATGGGGCCGCGGGGATTGTTAGGGGGCGGAGGACACCTTGTTGGCGGTTGCGGGAGGCCTTGGACTGTCGGCAGAGGTGACAGTTCCGGACGTATTGATCGACGTACTTCCTCATGGTGGGCCAGTAGTAGTTGCGGGCCAGGAGTTCGAGGGTCTTAGCGCGTCCGGGGTGGCCGGCGGAGGGTGCATCGTGGTGGTCATAGACGAGTCGGAGTCGGAGGTCAGCGTCGTTCGGTACGAAGATGGCTCCTCGGTATAGGAGCCAACCGTCGGGGGACTTGGAGCATTCCGAGAGAGAGATTTCCCTGGAGTGCTTGGTGCCATCGTTCAGCATTTTGAGGATCTTGGTGGGGAAACTGTCAACTTGGTAAGCATGGGTCAACATTTCCTGAACAGAGGACGATCCTTGGGCGGCTTCATTTGCGAAAGAAGCCGACAACAAACCAAGCTTTATTTCCGTGGCCAGATTTTCCGTCTTCAACATCACCTGCGACTGGTGGGCGAGCCTTTCATCCCCTTCCTTGGGGAGATCTCCTGATCTCCTGGTCAATGCGTCGGGTTTTCCTCCTTGTTTGCCTGGGCGGAACTGGATGACGAAGTCGAAGCGGGATAGGAACTCGGACCATCGGGCTTGACGGCGGTTCAGCATCTTCGTGGTCATGAAGGCCTCCAGGTTCCGGTGGTCGGACAAAACCTTCACTGGGAATCTTGCTGATTCCAGGTAGTGGCGCCATTCCTCAAACGCTCGGATGATAGCCAGGAGTTCCTTGTCGTAGATCT
The DNA here is from genome assembly GCA_024713685.1 of Morchella sp. 2014-9hei. Taxonomy (NCBI): domain Eukaryota; kingdom Fungi; phylum Ascomycota; class Pezizomycetes; order Pezizales; family Morchellaceae; genus Morchella; species Morchella sp. 2014-9hei. The sequence goes on from JAMGYW010000021.1 coordinate 1,255,154, forward strand.
CGTAGTTACACTCCGGGGGGGAGTGCTTCTTGGAGAAGAAGGCTACGGGGTGGAGAACACCTTCGTCATCGTATTGCGACAAGATTGCGGCGGAGACGTAGTCGGAGGCATCTGTCTCGGCTCATGCGGTCCGGGTCAAAGTGCCGGAGGATTGGCGCGGAGGTGAAGGCGTCCTTGAGTTTTTGGAACGCCTGTTGTGCTTGCCTTGTCCACTCGAACTTGACTCCCTTCTTAGTGAGGGCCGTGAGGGGGCTTACTACTCGGGAGTAACCCTTGATGAACCGTCGATAGAAGTTCGCAAAGCCTAAGAAGGCTTGAACCTCCTTGAGGGTTCCAGGCGATTCCCAGTCTTGCACAGTGGAGACCTTTGAGGGGTCCATTTTCAGTCCTTCGGGGGTGAGAATCATGCCCAGGTATTTAGTTTCCTGAACATGGAACTCGCATTTTTCCGGCTTTAGGTGGACATCGTTGTTGGCCAAGATGGTCAGGATCCGCTCGACGTGTTTCTCGTGTTCCTCCAAGGTATCGGAGTAGATGAGGATGTCATCAAGGTAGGCTGTCACAAAATCGTCCAGACGGGGGCGCAGGAGAGTGTTGATCCAGTGTTGGAAGGTCGCCGGTGCATTTGTCAGCCCAAACGGCATTACCGTGTATTTGTAGAGGCCCTGTCTGGTCCGAAAGGCAGTCTTCCACTCGTCACCCTCCTTGATGCGAATTTGGTGGTAGCCTTCGCGTAGGTCCAGCTTAGTATAATACTGGGCTTTGGCTACCTGCATCAGGGTCTCGGGGAATAGCGGCAACGGGGTGCGGTTCTTTATCGTCATCTGGTTGAGCTTGCGGTAATCCACGCAGAGACGTAGGGATCCATCAGCCTTCTTGATGAACAAAATTGGGGCGCCGGCAGGGGACTCGGAGTAGCGGATGAAACCACGCGACAGGTTCTCAGAGATGTATTCCCGGAGGGCCTTCAGTTCCTCCCTGGTCATGTTGTACATGGGACCGAAGGGGGGTTCTTGGCCAGGTTCCAGGAGTATGGCGTGGTCTTGGGTTCGTTCGTCTTGGCGACGGTTGTTTTGTTTTTAGAAGGGGCTCAATTTCTGGTAGCGGAGCGGCAGGTGGTCAGCGGTCGGCTTCGCTTCGGTGATTGCATCGATGGCCGGAGCGAAGCACAGAACAGCGATCCTTCCTGTTTTTGATGAGGCGGAGCGCTGTGCGGAGCATACCGAGATGGGCGAAGGGTGTGTCGGTGGTGGGCGAGCGGGCGTGTGCACCATGGCGGGGGCGGCGGACGCCAAGCAGTTGCGGTGACAGAACTTTGAGTCGAAGGTGACTTGGTTATCCTTGGGCCGGAGACAGACGTCATGGCGGCGCATCCACGGGATTCCCATGACGATCGGGAAGTGGCCTAGTTTCGTCACGAAGAACGGGGCGTCTTCTCGGTGACCTCCAATATCCAGGGAGAGCTTCGCGATGTGCGTTACTGCTCCTGACTCAATCGGTCGGCCATCGATGACTTCCAGGGCTCTGGCTTCGCGGAGCGGGGTGATGGTGATGCGGTTGGCCTTCGCGTATTCGGAGTCGATGAAGGCGTACCCAGAGGCCCCGGTGTCGATGAGCGCCTTGGCGGCGATGGGGGTGGACCCGGGTTGTGAGAGGAGGCAGTCGAGGGCGAGTTGATCCTCAGACAATTCTTCTTCCGTGAAGGTGGCGGCGGCGGAGACTGCTAGCTTGGGTGCTGGTGGTGTTGGTTGTGGCATCTGCCCCTTTGGTTTGCCAATGTTTACCAAAGGGGCATGGCTTTTAAAGCCGGTTGGGACTTGGGGACAGCGGCGATGGGCGGGAGGACGGTGGGTGTTGGTACGGCGGCAGGTGCGGGGGCGACAGCGGCAGGGGACCTCCAGTTGGCGACGGAATGGGCCTTATGGGGTCGGCGTTTGGGTTTGGGGGGCGCTGGGGTCTGAGCGATTCCGGCTTGAAGTTCCCGGATCTGGTCACAAGCCATGACAACCTCGACTTGGGCCTCCTCGAGCTCGTCCTGCGCGACCTTGAGCGAGGCTTGTAGTTCCTCGACTTGGTCTTGCAGTTCCAGAGCGTCGATCTGGGCGTCCTCGAGCCTTTGCTGGAGGTGTTCGACCTCCGCGGCGGCGGTGGGAGCGGGAGCAGGTTCGGGGGCGGCAGTGAGAGCAAAGAGGCAGGCGGTGAGTAGGTCGTGGGCCTCGGTGAGTTCGAGCCCGCAGTCCCCATCTTCTGGGAGCGGGCCGTAGACTTCCAAGAAGACCTGGAGACGGGCGACGAGAGCAGCAGTTGGGGTGGCGCCGTAGCGCGTGGTCCTGTCGACGATTATCTCGTCTTGGGTTGGGCCGGTGAAGGCAGCAGCGATGTGGCCGAGTTCATACCCGGTGGTGGTGACGGCGAAGCGACACTCATGGTTGAGGTCGTACTTGCCGGAGTATCGGGCCAGATCGATATCTGCGCCGTAGGGTCTGGGCCCGAGGAGGTTGGCTACCTCTACCCGGGAGGAGCGTTTGAACAAGACTAGATAACAATAGTCTTGTTTGCGGTGGAGGGCACGGATGGTACGCCAGGAGCGGGTAGTGAAGTAAGTCTTCACCGGTGTGAGCAGCGGGCAGGGGCCTTGTGGGGTGAGGGACAGCGAGGCGGTGAGTGTTGGCCACTCAGGTTGGGGAATAAATTCCCAGGTATCTTCAGCGGGCGCCATTGCGGCGCGGTAGGGGTTGTGTGGGTAGGCAGGAGTTGGTTCAACCTTAATGTAAGGCGGTGGACGATGGCCTCGGCTAGAGGGGGATATGAGTATACGGCGGGTGGCCTAAGCACACAACAGCGGTCGCAAGAACTTCGAATACGAGTTCGAAGCGAGGGGTGGTCGTACGTCGATCAGGACTACGAGAAGGAACAGCGGGCACGATAAGGTGCGATGGATAAAAGATAACAGCGTTTATTGGTAGTAACAGCGGCTCCGAAGAGGAAAGAAACAGCGGTCTTAAAGACAAAGTATTCGTTCACCTATTTACTAGTAAGGTTGAACAAGGAGAGAAGGAAAGAAAGACAAAGGAGACGTCGGGCGATATATATACAAGGCAACATGACTAATCCGCATATGAAAACTCTTCCCTGTCCCTTCCTTCCGATTCCATCCTTTTCCAACCCGACTCTTGGCACGCCGTGACAGGCAGGGCAACCTGAAGTCGAGCGCGACAGAGAACGTTCTGCAGCAGGCACAGCAGCAGGCCCAACAGGCCCGGCAGCACCCAAGCCCAAAAAGCGTTCAGCAGGCACAGCAGCAGGCCCAGCAGGCCCAGCAGCACTCAAGCCCAAAAGCGCTCAGCAGGCACAGCAGCAGGCCCAGCAGGCCCGGCGACATACTCCACAAAGCGACCAGCAGCAGGCTCAGCAGCAGGCCCAGCAGCAAGTCCAAAGCCCCAAAGAGAACGAACAGTTCGACAAGTCTCCAGCTTTTCCCCAGAGTTAGGCAGCTCGCCGCCACTACCACCGTCGGCCCCTGTCCGTCAAACCGAGCTCCCACTTCGTGCCTCTGCTCCAAAAGCAGTCGCCAGTGCTTCACAGAGCTCTCAATTCCGACGTCCCCGTCGGATACCAATACCCAGTTCCCCTCCATCGGCAGAGCAGAGGCAAAGGACCCAAGATCGTGCCCCAGCAACTCCCCCGCGTGCTCGGTCAACGTACGCCAATCCTCCAGAAGCGTTCCCCAGTGCTACAGTAGCATCGTCCCCAAGCTCTCGAAACTCTAAAGTGATGACTCAGGCAAATAAAGCGAAGATGACTTTAGATTTGATCAACCTACCTAAAGTGTATATTAACGTCCGCAACGACCTCAAGGCGGAGATCCGCAACAGCGGTTGGGTCAACAAAACCGTTTCCGGAGTAGCAGCGTTCGACGCTCTCTGCCTCCGTATATTGAGCACTCGCGCTCTCCGTGGGTTCCTCCCTATGTGGCACGGACCCGATACCGCACCTCGCAAAGCACTCGCCGAGGCATTGAGGTGGCTCATTGGCGATGTTGGGCAGAAAGGAAAGCTATCGAGGGGGCAGGGGAATCGCCAGTTTAGAGAAGTTGCTGACGAGAGCGATGAGGATGATGAGGACAGTGGCCAGCGCTCTAAAAAGCGTAAACGGGACCCAGTGTCCCCCGATCTCGATAGACCGTCCATAATGGTCACGGTGGTAGACCCGGATGCTCTGGGAGCATTCTCCGTAGTTGCCCCGCCCCGTATCTATGACTGGAACCATCGACGAAATCAGAATTCGTTCATTGGTATTCTGACAAAGATAACGTTTCCAGAGCTCTGCAACTTGATCATGAAGCACACCCCACCCGACAGAGCGATCAGGAGTATCTGGGGAGCACTCGACAACGTTCCACCGCATCCAATCCTCCTGTCCGCCGACGGAGGTCCAAATCACTGATTCGGAAGAGGTCGAGGTTGGTTGAATAATAGTGTTGGCAGGCCTCGGAGGATACTCGCGGTGCTCCACAGAGCGGGCGGGTGCTAATTTGGTTCTGAAACTCCGCCGCTGTCACGAAAGCATTCCTCATATCGAGGAAGACGATTACACCATGATCGATATTCCAGCAGAGGACTCTGACTATGAGGAGGGAAATCACCGCATAAATGCTAAAGGAATGAGGGTATATTTGCCCAGAACTGATGCCAGTAAGCAAAGGCTAATCCAGACTCTTGTTAGACATCGCGATAGACAGCAGGATGCTATCGACGACTTAGACCCCAAATACCTGAGGAAGTATCCTCTGGGTGTAGGGGTTGCTGACGCAAACTTCGCACAGGGAGTAATCTGGACGCCTGCCGGGATAGCAGCCAAGAGAGCTGCTCACGCACTCGTGGCTGCTGCTGCAGGCGGTGGTGGTGGCAACCCTCCTCCGGGCGGACCTCCTCCTCCTCCTCCTCCTCCTCCTCCTCCTCCTCCGGGCGGACCTCCTCCTCCTCCTCCGGGCGGACCTCCGGGCGGTGGTGGTGGTGGTGGTGGTGGTGGTGGTGGACCTTCTGGAGGCGGTGGTGGTGGTGGTGGTGGTGGTGATGGCGGGCATCATTAGTTTTCTTTGGTATAATCTCTCGTTTCTCTTTCTGCTCAATCTAATGCTTACCTCTGAATAGCGGTATGTATTGTTTTCTGAACGCTATGAAAGTGCTACTGGCATCATTACTTTTCTTTGGTATAATCTCTCCTTTCTTTTCTGTAATCCATCGCTACCTTTGAATAGTGGTATGTTTCTTTTCTGAGCGCTGGCCAGTGCTCCTGGGATTGGGTTCGGTGCTATTTGATGTTTAGATTTCCTTTATATGAATAGATAGGTTTCATCGTTTTAGATTTTCTTATATTAGATTAGATTTCTTATACTAGATTAGATTAGATTAGATTACGTTCTTCAATTGCAGTCGGTTCAAACTTCTATATTGCTCTCAGAGCACTCGTTATTGCTTTGGAAAGTGCAGTAAACGAGTGATTAGAAATGACTCGGATGCGGGTGAGCGGATGTGGTTGAGCGGTGAAAATTCTTCTTGCTTGGCGACGAAAACTCTGTCGCCAAGCGTTGATTTCTAATCAAATCACGCAAAAGAATGCTCCTAGAGCACATTGGATACTCCTGCCAGCAAGCAGAATGCCTCTCAACAAGCGATCTGCGGTTCAGCACTTCTCCGCAGTTTAACGACGACTTCCACTACCGCCCGATGAGCATGATGATTCACAGACTGATGGGTCTGAAATATCATTCAGAGCATTGACCCCACTCTCTACCAGCACTCGGAGCAGTCAGTCGACCACCGCCCCAATAGCACGTAAAGGGCTTCTCCGTTCTACCGACACTTCCACTGGAAGAAGCAGCCCTAGAAGGGTAGAATTCCATCTCCCCAATGGCAATACTGACAGCGCTGAAGTGCCAGTGCAGGAGGAGCAGCCTGAGGAGCATGTGCCAGAGGTGGAGGAAACCGCCGATACGAGCCACTCCGAGTATGACGACTCCCCAGAGAACGCCCAGGAGAGCTCTGAGGAGAATCTGGACGATCCGGAAGAAGAACCTCAAGCCTCCACCCAGCAGAGATCCCAGAAAGGGGAAGAGGCCTCAGACAGTACAGCCGACTACTGCCAGAAAGACTGGGCAATGCTCGGAGGAGACCAACCGGAGCGGTAGCGGAGGTTATTGCTTCCTCTAACGCCTCGGTGGATGTGATACAGGTTCGACTCCTCCCACCCATTAAAGTTCAGGACGGCGCTTAACGCTTTCAGAGGGAGCACGTCCGGGTGCAAAGGTAGTACGGAGAGCAGCTCCCACTTCGGCACCCAGACAGAACGCATCACAGTGGGCGCCCACCGCATCCCACAGACCCACTCCGGTACCCAGCCAGGAAGCATCTCAGAGATCGTCCCAAGCGTCTCAGGGAGCATTCCCGGCATCTCAGAGAGCACCTCCGATATCCTCACAATCCATGCCTTCTTCAGTGCCCGTTTATTCTCGCGATATTGACTACAGCTCTTCTACACGGCACATCAATCTTTCCTCAATGCGTTCGAGGTACGGCGATTCCTCCCCCACTTACCGCACCTATCGTTCCTCCCCGCCTTTTGAGGGCATTGGCGAGAGCTCTATGAGCAGTCCCCGGATTCCTCAAGTCCTCAGGGATATTTACCAGAAGCGCAACCAAGATATGATATTGCACAGCTTCCTTCATCTATCAGGGACGAAATGCTCCTATAGCATAAAGTGAGGTTAGTAGTATTCCCGATACTGACCACCGCTTTGAGAGCATCGTTAACATTCGTGCGAGTAACCTATCTCAGCGATCCTTGTTACCTAGCTCGAGGAGTGCAAACGTTCTCTCAATGCAAGCACAGAGGATTGAGAAGGAGTGCAGCACGCTAATCGGGGACCACACTCTTCTACACGAGCCTTTTCCCCCTGCGGCGAGGCTTTCGGTACTGGTAGTAAATATGTGGGCAGCTGCCAGTCGCAGGGGTGGGATGTGCAGTAGATCTCGACGAGTCGTTATCAAACAGGTGGATGCTCTTGAAACGCGTTCACGAGTGCTCCTAGAAGCGTAATTGACACGATAGGTCAGAAGTCTACACTCCCGGCGCTTCGCACTTGATGCACGAGGTTAAAGGGCGGCTGGCGGATTCGACCACTTGGAAAGCTCTCGAGTCCTGAGGCGAGGGCTGCTCAAGAGAGTATCTTTTGAAGAATGATCGCTTCTTGAGGCGCAGCATTATGAGGTATGATCAATCCCAGCGAAGCACCGGGAGTGCTCAGAGAGCACTGAACGCTGCTAACAGATACTAGACCAACCGCTTCACGGTTTCGCGCCGGAGATTATCGACATATTGTACTATAAATACTTTGATGGGGTCAGGATGCGAGGGTAAAAGACCCCGAGTTCCTAGAGCGGATTACCCTACGTTTATATGCCTGATATCCACTGCGATTTGGCATGGCATTCGGGCATGGTCAACGGGAACATACGTTAAGCCAGACCATTTCCAGTCACAAAATGAGAGTGTTGTCAGTAAGTATCCCCGATCCTCATAGCTATGGCGAGTGCTCTGGGAGTAGTGATGGACGCTGATATTGCACACGAGTAGAAACGTTCAACAGGATGAGCAACACATGGAAGGGGAGGAGTAGGCAGAATCAGGAGGCAACGTTGGAGGTGATTAAGGATAACCTCCGGGAGAAGGTATGCTAAAGATGGAGGTTACAATGGCAGAGTGCTTTTCCGCATATTGAGGCTAACTTTGACAGATACGAGAAGAAAGGCATCACTATCGAGGTTATACCGGAAGATGGATTCAGCGAGACGACGAAGCATTAGCGTCGATCTTGCAGCATTCCGGAATGCTCGAAAGCACCCCGAGTGCTCGAGAGGATATCTCTGGTTCCGACAACGGTGGCGCCAGGAAGAGGTGGTTCATGCTCAACTTCGCGCATTGAAGCGGAGGAAGGCGAGGAGGGTGAAGAGGAGGATCGCGGGAGAGGAGGAGGAAGAGGATCTGTAGTAAGCAGTGGTTTGCGCAGCCGCAATGGGGCGAATAACTTTGGGCGATGAGCGTGAAAGGAATGAGAGGAAGAATGCATTCTTATGGAGATACCCATCTCAGATATATTCGATTCGCCATTTCTAGACGCTTGTAGTGTTAGTATTTAGTAATAGAATCACGTTTTTGGATGCTCCAAAGCAGTGCCTACTAATGCAAAAAGTAGTATGCATTGTAAAAACAGGGCGCTGAAGGGTAAAATGCGGATTATGTCGGCGCTGCTGGAGCAGTCGGGAGTGCTCCAGAAGCATTAGCGATATGCCCAGGAGTCGTCAGAGAGCTCCAGGAGGGCCCAGGAGATAGGTAGTAGTCTCCGGCGAGGTAACGTTCCGTCGCGAGAGCGTCGGGCGAGAGAGCATTCCGTCGCGAGAGCGTCGGGCGAGAGAGCATTCCGTCGCGAGAGCGTCAGGCGAGAGAGCATTCCGTCGCGAGAGCGTCGGGCGAGAGAGCACTCCGTCGGGATAGCGTCTGGAGCGAGGTAACTCCGTCAGGGTGAGTGTATTGCTCTCGGGGCGCACTAGATACACTAGTGCGCGCCTGGGCGCGCAGGGGGCACTAGTGCTCGCCAGGGCGGAATGCGATGCGCCAGAAGGCGCCAGGAACGCTCCGTTGCTTTTCTGGAGAGGCAGTTTGTCTACCGATCGCCCTAGGCGCCTGGAGCGTCCAGAGCGTCTGGCGGAGGTTGGAGATTTGCTGATGCAGCAACTGGCGAGTAGCTTGTCTTGATTTGATCTCCTGGCGCAGATATCACCGACGAGTACGCTCAGTTCACTGACACGGTCTCCTGGCATGCCCTCAAGGGTCCGTGATTCGTAGCTACCCGCTGGTCGGAAACTCATTTGTTGCTCGTTATCCAGACGCAGGAGTCATACCTCAGCCGTGTCATATCGGAAACAGCTTCGCCGTTTGCTCTTAGGATAAGCACCATATTGCCTGAACGTGCATGGCACTTAAAGCTGCACAACACAACTAGAGAATATAGTTGAGAGAGCATTGCTGCGTGCTCTATGGATGTAGGTGATATCGCTTGTAGCACTCTCTAGACAGCAGCATTGGCGAGTGCAAAAAAAATCTCATTAAAATTATTCCTTACTGCTTAGGGCCAATGCTCTGCTTGGGACGAGTGCTCTGGGAGAAACAAGTGCTCTTGCGGAGTGCCCTGCTTGGGAGGAGTGCCTAGCGCTCAGGGCATAGGCTGTGCGCAATGAGAAATAATGGAGTTTGCCGTTGTTAGTTACTTTCTTTAGAAGAGTACAAGGTTGCTATATTCTCATCACTATGTGGCCAAGAGTTCAAAGTGTACTCTTGGGGTCTGTCAGTACCATACACCACGTTCTGCATTCAACATATGAGTTAAACAAAAAATAAAGAATTTCTAGGGTTAGTATTATAGGGTTATCTAGGGTTATCTAGGGTTACCGATGGTTATCTAGGGTTACCGAGGCTATCTAGGGTTGCCTAGGGTTATCCAGGTAGTTAGGGTTACCTAGGGTTATCAAGGGTTATCTAGGGTAGATAGGGTTAGTTAGGGTTTTTAGGACGTCCAAAGGCCGGGTAACCTTGATCGATATGGTACTCAACTCTATTCCACCTTCAATCACTCGCGCGTAGTTAAGTTGCGAATAGTATTTACGTATTGCAGTGATGTTCGCGACGTTAGAAAAGTAGCATTGGTAGCGAAGGGAAAGAGAAGGTCAAGAACGATCGGCTCCCTGAAGTCAAGCATCGTTGACGTTGATGAGGTCATTCTCGCAACGTCAAGTACCAATTAATCGGCCTGAATTCCACCCCTCATCTTAATCCGGCAACATATATGTACCAACCTGGGTGCAACGTGCTGCATTAAGCGAGAATAACCGTTCTGACACCATCCAACTCGGACGTACGCATTACTTTGATATCATTGGGCTCATTTCGCTTGGCGCTCGATGATTACTCTATGCGTCCATAGGCTGAACAGCAAGTATGATGAGAAATAAGCGGTCAAGCTTTAGAACGGATTGATTCTGATGAATATCCATTGGCCCCTGTCAATCAGTACAGTCAACCTTGGGGCAACGACGAACCTGGGACAACGACGAAAACACGGATTTCAGCCAAAGAAGTGGCCTGAGCGCCACTGTCTTGACTGACAAAGTCCCCTGTTCGTCGTTCAACCAGTTTCGTCGTTGCCCCCAAGACGACTGTACCCAATGCCCTTCTTCGCCCGTGAGAGCTGAACACGAGAATTTCCTCACACACATCGGACCATTTCTTTTACTCCACTGACCGCCTCGCTCGCCGATCCTACTTTGGTGTAGTTGGGCTATGATATTATGAGGGTCAGTGCCTGTACTCTAGTCCCTGAATATGATAAGGTAACACCTGAAGTACCATCAAACGTCGAATTCATCGACAGACCTTAAGATAAATCAGAGAGCCGCGGTCAGGGATTGGGACCTTTAGCAGAATTCTCTTAAAGAGGTCCCGGTCGAAACTCTGAGAATCTCACTGCCCGGAAGCAGCTTCCGCTCACCCGCTGTCAGATTACTCATCAATCTCTTGAATACGCTGTACTCTGTTTCCCTTGTAGGTTTCCATGTGACCGTTAATTAGGCGGAAAAGGGCAACAACCACAGCATATCAGTAGCCAAATCCCCGTGCGCCTTGACCTTTTTCATTTCTGAGAGCCGCCCGAACCGCGTCATGTTCGTCTTCATACCTAGGCCCTCGTGCTCGCTATCCACCATAAGAACCTCAAAATCCGAGTGACGGAGACAGATATAATTTGTATGGAGAATTGTCAGGCTATCCTTGTCATCGGCACTTGCATTTCCAGGTTGTCATGGTGCAACTCTGGAGAATGCGGCTTGGAGTGGCCTGAGCAGGGTTTGATCGAGGCAACGTCTAACGCCTCAAATAAAGTCCGAAAGTTGGCACTTACCTGGTTCCCGGGTCTGTCCATTCTGCCAGTCACATTTCTCACTGACTTGCGATTCTTCTAATCCAGTAACCTATGATTTTTGACACGTAGATTAGGCCTAGGAATTCTACCCTTCTTTTTTGCGTTTTGCCCGAACGTGAAAACATTGCTCGAAACAGTGGCCGTCGCGCGACGCTCCCAACCAACCAAGAGAGCATGTACGTGTCAATCATTCATGATTGTAATAGAACCACGACCCGATACAAACGAGAAGAGGGGGATGGATACTGGTGCATCCGTGAACATTCACGACGGATCGGAGCCTTTGGTGCAGAGTTTATGAACGCAAAACCTCTGCAATTCAGACCACCGCCTAAAGATAAAGAGCGTTAACCTATTGAGTTTCTGTCTGGTCGATTGAAAACAGCTTTTATAAGATTCAAAACTTGCTTCAACCAAGATGCTAGAAATTGGTCCAGAAACCTTTGGAACGAGAAAATCTTGTTTTATCCTCTAAGGGGGAGTTTCAAAAAAAAGTAGTCAACACCTTTTCTTCCTAATAGTTGAGCTTGTGGATCATGGACAGTGTTGCAATGTTACAAGAACCCTATTATTCGATTTCAGCAACCTCTTGTTAACAGGCGATCTATGAAAGGAGGGTTTTCATTTCTTGGTCCTGTCCAACACATTAACAACGGCTCAACAGTTAGAACGTCGCTTGATGATCAACAAGTTTTCCTAACGACTGGTGGACGTTAATGGGCCCAACTAGAATTTTAGTAGACTTCAGGGATTGCTTGGAAATATTCCCTTCTCCTCTGCCCTCCCCGATTATCTTATGCAAACAGATTTGTATCGACAGCAGCAGTTTATCGCTGTATTGTTCAGCACAAGGATTACCCGAACACATTTATTATTATTGATCAGCTCCTAAAGCATGAATGCAGGCTCATCCTTGGGCCGGTGAGACACGCAGAATCCAGGACTTCCTATCTCAGTAGTGATTTCCAGTGGCAAAGTCACTGAGCCTGGTGCTTCATCACTAAGCCACGCTCTATTACTCGAGGAACCGTGACTTGGCTTTGCTTGAATAGAAAGTCCTGGATTCTGCGTGTCTCACCGGCCCAAGGGATAGCACTGAGAATGCAAACCTTTTCTTTGGCTGCACTTTCGGGGACCACTGCACGGTCACATCTGCCCTTTTCGATTTTGTGACGCCTTTGCGATGGTTAGATTTTGAAGATCTTAGGGCCTTTATCGGGACTGGTCTTGGGTTGGGCCACTCATAGCTCTTCCTCGATTACCATCCTTATGCAGCAGGTAAACCCATCATTCGAATGGGTCTTCCTAGGGACACATAAACTTAGATTTAACCCTTGCCCTGACGCAAGGAGGGAGTTCGAAACCTGCCCAGACCAACTAGAAACTGTCCACCAATAGTCTTTCTTTGAGTAAAGGTCTTTGTGACGTATCTTATCCTCAGTGGATTATGTCTCCAATTACCCTGCTAGAACCATAACCTTCATGCAGTACGGTTGTGTCTATGAGGAATCGGGATTTGTCAGCAGGCCCTCTACCGCTAATTCCAGATCGAATATCTTGCAAGGTTACAGAACATCATAATTCTTACACGCTGGTGTTTCCTGCTGAAGCCACTCCAAGCCCCACCGTATAATCCCTGCTTTCGTACTAGATTACATTCCTCAACGGCCGGGACCACCCCGAGTGGCCCAAGGCTGGCCACTTTGTTAATAGGCACTTTGCTCGTGCACGAGATGTGCTCTACCTAATGGTACAGCTCTTATTTCGGAATCTGAAACTACCTCGAATCGATTCAAAATAAAACAATAACTCAAGAAATGATTAACGTGAATGAGATGCTACGAAAACTTGTGGGTCTCCCGCATAACCACACTGCTGCCCTGTATCCGGTCTCAGGGTGCCCGACAAGCATTATGCTTGGGGCTTGAGCTCTGAATACTCGACAAACATGTTGATGTCCTATTCTGCAACATCTGAGAGGCAGGACGAGTCCAGAATGGTTTCCAGGCCAGCCCACGTCGCCATTAAGTCTGTAGAAATGTTGTCTTACCACGTTAGCTCTAACCTTAGTGGAAAAGTGAAAAGCACACTACGTTCACTGCCCAAATACTACCCTTCAAAGGTTTGAACTAAGACGCGATCAGTATCTTCTATCCTTGTGGGCTTAGACAACCGAGTTTCTTTAACCCTGGGGCTCGGCGTGGTTAACAGCCACCACCTGTGGTACCACAGCCTAAACTCAAAATCCGTCATAAAAACCCAACTTAGCATGAAACGCTGCTGTTCTATTCTTCCGCAGACTCCTCAGTCTAGCGACGACCCAATTAAGAAATCATGTCGTTGTTCTTTCAACTCCCACTGAACGGGCAATCATCTGATGGGTTAGTTTAACTCACATTGCACCCCCCACATAAAGACCACCCTCACACCGGCAAAGATCACAGGTGATCACTCGGTTTGGTAATGCAAGGAACCCTCGTTTCTAAACATGTGCTTTTTGCGCCTGGGCCAACCAAGGCTGTTCAGGTGCTTCTAGAAAGGCGCTTGTCACCACGAGAATTACCCATTGGCTGTTAGCCTGTTTTCAATCCGTGATTACACAGTCTCGGAGACCTTCCCCTAGGTGTTTCTGGTTGGTTGACATTGTCTCCTTAGCTACGATATAAGTTAGTTAACAGAGTTTAAATCCTCGAGGGTGTCGAGCGACGATTCAAAATCTAAGACATAGGCCGTTATGCGAGCCCTTGAAATAGAGTTCCCTGGCATGATCATGTGCGTAGCCTTTCGCCTCTTTTGAACGGATAGAATTCTCCAGGGAGTTCCATCTTAGCGAAGCTCAGCATACATTTAAGTATTAGCTACTCTCAATGGGCCTCAACCCTGAATCCGATGCACATAGATGTGGCCAAAAACACTCATAGTTGCAAGTTAAAAGAGTGAACATGAAATAAACCGTGAAAGTAGACTTTTTCTTGAGTTTCAGTCAATCTGCATGATCCGAAGTTCTCATGTTAGAGCATTGAGATTGAGAGACAGCGAGTAGTTTCTGTTTATAGGGGTGGCCCTTCTGTGTTCTTGGGATAAGCGTGTTTTCTCAAGCCAAATGAGATGCGAGCACTATACTAAGCATAAAGTGAGCCTTTACTCTGTACATTTGGCACTATAGGCCTTCGAGGAGCGGAGAGATGTAGGGATTCATTTTAACTTCTTCACTGCTCAAGATTTAATCCTCTCCTCCTTGTCGTGTGGATATTGATAGAGATGAATCGAGTACAAGGATAACGCTGCAGGTAGAAACAGTCAGTTGAGAGTTGTTGAGGATAGTGGCTAGGGGGTGAAAGATGAGTCATAATGTTCCAGGAGAAGCGAGCATAATGACGTAGTAGAGAGCTCGTGAAAAATCGGCCGGTGCTGCACAGTCTCTCCTACATTGAAATGAATACAAGCGGCTCCTAATAGGATCTCTAAACAAGGCTGGAGTATTGAAGATGTCAAACAGACCTTCCCTCCGCTGTTTGTTCTAGGTGACTCAGTGCTTGTGATCGTCTGTAAGGGACAATGTTTTGTCTCCAGGAGTAAAGTGGTCCCTCTCGAAACAAAATGCTCGGTTGTGGAGAATGGAGAATCGGCTGCGGGCGCTTGGGGATGGCACTGTAGATCCAAGAAGAAGGCCGTACTTTGCTTGAAGACTAGAGTTAACAGTTGTTTACCGGGCGATGTAGCGAAAATGGTTAGCGATGATGGGCGGATGTTTTTGTTAGAGCTTGAAGTTGTGATGTTGACATTGGTTGTTAGTCAAGAGGTCAAGAGATTGTGATGTTTATACGTGTAGCGTAGCGCCCTGACAGGCATGTGGGAAAAGTGGATGTCGCACATGTTGCGTGCGGATGACTTGCAGTGTGGCTGAATCCCCGGTAATCTGCATCGGTCGGGTGTACCTAGAGCCAAGGAGCATATTGCGGATCCAAAATCCATCTCGGTCGAATTCGACGCGAGCTTCATGCTTATGTCTCTGGACGATATAATAGATCCATGATCCAAGTATGCTCTCGCGCCACGTCATATCCTGCCTAAATTCCACGCTCCGCCTACAATTGCGAATTGTACAATTGACGGCATTGAGTTGGTTAGTATGAGCGGTATGTATCAGGAAGGAAAGGAGTCCCTGTTTTGTTGGGAGAACTCTGCTTGATGGTCCATCCTTCCGGCCTGATTGTTGTTTTGATTCATACAGAGAAGCTCCCCCTGCCCCACGCGGTTGCGAGCGGCTCTGGACGAAAATTGTAAGTGTACTGGGCACCTAGCTAAGGACTGAAACTGACTGTGGCTTCCAGCTCCAGTCGGGTGTATCTCAGTTGGGGGTATTCTCATTCGGCGCGAGGTTCGCTATACACCTGTGGCCAGAGGTTTACTGGGTATGATGTACCAAAGGATAAGGTCTGACCCCGAGTGGTTTTATTCCCACTCGATCCCATCCATGACTGTCGTACCAAATGCGTCCTACGGGGCTGCGCAAGATAACGGGTGACTAGGAGGCCATGACCATAAAGTCCAAAGGTCGCATCGTGGGGTTTGAAGTCTTCTCTTCGGGAGTGAGTCGGTCCAGGCAAGAGTAACGTGTCAATATATAGGAAGTGCAGTTTCTATTGCGACCTATAATTCCTTGTTTCGGAAGTGCATGGGCATGAGATCATGAATGACGCACGAGGCCTATATTACACCGTTATGAGCTCATTGGTTGGTCTGGATTGGCGAAAAGCTAGTACACCATCCTGCGGAAGTAAGCTTGCGGAAGATATGCCGTAGAACATCTTATGACACCAATTGCGCGCTAATCCTTCCAGAATATTCCCGTCCGGGGGTCTCTGCATAATCCACCAACCCTTGTTTTGTTTTGTTTGCCTTTTGTGATGGTGGATTCGCTCTTGTTGTTTACCGTCCACCTAAGTTGAGGTCTAAATAGATGGAGAGGATCGGAAACGCAGCTTTGGATATATATGTGTACTTGGGATTGAAGACACGTTGTTCTGGACAATGGAAAAAGTCAGGCCAAGGAAGAGACGAGGCGCAGGGTCTCTACTTATAAGCCCAATGGAGCATAATGTATAGGTGCTGTTGTGCTGTTGTTCCACTATCCAGTAGTCACGCGCACTGGATGCGCATTATTTGCTACCGGACCTATCGGTGCGAAACGTTCCTGATTGGCAAGAACGGTTAAAATATGCAGTATTGGGTGTGTTTGAAATATCAACAAGTAACACGTCTATCACATTTGTGATTATGTGGTCACAAAAGTCCGCATCGTAACGACGGTGAAGATCGACCATACATAACCGCCGATGCCTTCGTCCACATTGATTGTCACTGAACAGTTACATACATGTATGTAATTACAAGTTGTTGTTAGGGTTCGGGCAAGCTAGCAGGTACTGTACCGACTGACTCTAGCTGTGTGAGGTACTACCAACACTATTCCGCAATTGCAATATACAAACTAGCCGGCCTTTCCTCTTCCTCTCTTCCACTACAGGCGATCGCGAGTGTAACGAATTTATCCGGAAGGATCATTCATTCTCGCGGGATTGTGAAGTCCACTCCCACTCTGCATGATTGAAATAACTGGCTGATCTGCCTGTCTCATGTTCTTCACGGTTCGTGGTTGCCCTTGCCCTTAGAAGTCGACTCGTGGTTTTCTTTACCAGTGTTTAGTCTAGATCTAGATATCTAAGATATTTTTCCTCCCCCCGACGCCCAAGATAGAACCCTTGAAGCAGGATCTGGATTGGCAACTAACGTTCACATCCACACTCTCTCCCCCACTGCACTCACTCCACTTTCCACATCATCACCGCCATCATCATCCTTACCTCTGACTCTCCTGTTGCATGTTGCATGCACCTCCTTCTCTCGCCCCCTTCTCCCTCGGCTTCTTCCCTCGTCTCCATACTCTTTCATTGTGTGGATAGTGATTCAGATCCACACTTTCTTCTTCCTCCTCTTCTTCTTCTTCCTCCTCCTTCTTCTTCTTTCTTCTTCTTCTTTCTTCTTCTTCTTTCTTCTTCTTCTTTCTTCTTCTTCTTCTTCATCCTCCTCTTTTTGCATTAGCGCTATTGTTGTCATCTACCCAGATCTAGCACAACATAATTTAATCTCCCTGTACTGTGGGCTTGTGTGTTCTCCCTTTTTATTCTCCTACTGCATCCCCCCCCCCACTGACGCGCCACAGTGTGCACCCCCACTCCCTCCGCAGCCCTCCTCTCCCACCATCACCACCCCCGCAATGTCAAACCGCAAATGGAACCGCCTCCCACCCTTCTCTTACACCCCCTCTCCTCACCGCCACTGGCGCCACCCTGAACATCCCCCTGACGAACCCGACGGCGACACAGACTGGGCCGACGATGACTCCCAGGCCGCCAACTCCACCACCAGCAGAACACCAAGCACAGGGCCACCACGTAAAAAGCGCAAGACAAGAAAACACTTCTTCACACGCCCAAAAAGCTCGGCCAGCACAAGAGAACCAACATGGGAGCCGGAGGAGGAGGATCCAGACATGCTGGACAGTATTACGGTCGCGGGAGGGTTCCTGATTGTCGGGCAGGGGGCAATTGATCCATTATCCTCATCGCCGCCCCCACCACCACTGTCAAAGAAGAGGGGCCCGGGAAGACCACCAGTGACACCGAAAACACCGAAAACACCGAAAACACCAGGATCCACCGCAAAAATGACAAAAGGGAAGGCAAAGGCCGCCAAAAAACCCACACCTTCTACATCAACACGAAAAGGGCGCTCTGCCACAAATGCCGCCAAGCAAGTGTCTCCCGAACTTGGCCACCCCGAGCAGCCACATCTACCCACGAAACCGCCTACCACGAAGAGCCCCGGCTCTTCCTCGGCCAACCGCGGACGGCGGGAAAGCCCAGCACCGCCGCGCACCGCCACACCGCCGCCATTAGTGCAAGACAACCCAATGCCCAAGCTCCGCGACGAAATTCCCTCCAGCGTCATCGACTCCAACTCAGATACCCAAATCCCGTCAAATCCATCAACCCCAACCTCCACCGAACCCGCGCCCCCGGAACCTCCACCCGCCCCTTCTCCTGCCGCTGTCACTTGGCCCACCGCGCTGACGCCCCCACCACCGAACCCGCACGTTAATGAGCTCGCTACGCGGCTCACATTCAACATCTATGCCTTCCCCCCGCTGAATGATGCGTGTTATGTGTTAGGACGGGATCTACTCCCACCGCGCGACGGGCGCTTGTCGCCATTGGCGGATATCTTCCCGGATGCAGAGTCGCCGCCGCGGCAGGAGATTAAGCCGTGCTATGAGCGCCTGCGCTATGTGGTAGGGAAAGAGATGGGGCTTTTGCTTCCGGAGGCTGGCGCGGATCAGGAGTGGGGTATATTTGTGAATTACCATTTCCCGGTGCAGGACCAGGAGCAGCTGGACGTCTGTATGGCGCACTTGGTACACCACGGAAGACCGGTGCATGACATTGTGCTTTCAAAGAGGGGGAACCCAGAGTTGTACCAAGATGCGCTGGAGAATGTGCGCAGAGAGGATAGGGATTTCTGGAAAGGACGGAGGGATCAGATGCCGGGTGTGAAGACGGGAGTGATCTTACTCCAACGAGGGGTGGGAATGACAAAGGCGAAAACAAACCCGAGGAATAAGGTAAAGAGGAAAGGGAAGGAGAAGGGGCGGAAGCAGCCAGCAGGTAAGAAGCGGACTGCCGAGGAGCATACGGAAATAGATTCAGAGATTAGAGATAGTATGGAGCCTTCGCCGGAGCCCACGTCCGCGCCTTCGGTGGTGATGAGCTCTCTTATGCCAGAACCAGGTACAACTCTTCTACGTATCTCGCCGGTGCCTAATGCATCCCAGGAGAGCAGATTGGTGGAAGAAGATAAATTTACAACCAGTTCACCACCTCAAATGTCCACTGCAAAGGTACAGAGGGTAGTGGCACTACCGCCCCTCGCGTCAAAGGATAGCGAAGAAAAAAACGAATCTTTGCAAACCCTCGAAGAGACCACCGACTCCGCCTGGACAGGGAAAAGGAAAATCGGTGGATACTCTTCGGCCGCATCTAATAGATTGGGAAACAACCGGAACGAAAGGAGTAGTGCCCCTAAAGCAGAGACTTCCTCGTCGAGGCAGAAGGGTAAAGGTAAGGACGTGGAAATTTCAGACCCGAGAGAGAGCCCCCCAGTAGCTGGCCCTGAGAGGAAGCGCAGGAAAATTAGGATCGAATCGTCGCCCAGCACGTTATTTCCTGAGGCCCCTGCAGCGCCTGGAAAGCCGGAGGAGCTAGAAGAACCGGAACCGCCAACGGCGGCAGATACCCGAGAAGAACCGGATATCCCAACGGCGATAGATCTCGCTGAGGCCCCGGAAGCCGCAGCGCAAACACATGCTCCTGAAGATCCAGAAGTCCCAGCACAAAATGCGCCTACTGAGGAAATGGAATTATCAAAGCCAAATGAACCACCAAAGGAAATTGAACCTCCCAAGGAAATTCAGCAACCAACATATATTGAGCCGCAAACTTTACCAGAGATTTCACAAGCATCGGAAATAGCGGACAGCACAGCATCTACGGAAACTTCAGAAACCCCAGAGACTCAAAAACCAACCGCCGCCGCGGACGCAACAGCTACAGACCTTCCGCAAGAACCATTATTAGCAACGGAATCATCGCAGGCAGTAGTAGAGACAATCGCGCCAAAGATTCCAGTAACTCTTATGGAACGTCAGGAACCTACCCCAAAGGAAATTGAAACACCCCAGGAAGTAGCCGAGGAGCCACCGAAAGCCTTAGAGGAAGCAGCCGAGGAGCAGCCTAAAATCTTAGATGAAGTAAAGGTGCTAGAGCCCGAGGCCGGAGAAAACAGAGTCAGAACGACGATTGAAGATATTGTAGATGCGGTCAGGGTTAGGGCTAGGGCGCAAAAGCTTGTTACGAACGAGGAGGTGAAAGAATTTTACAACCTAAATGATAACAGGCTAATTGAGTCGGAGGCGGAGCAGAGGGAAGCAAAGGCTAAGGAGAAAGAGGTAGATGAGGGTGCGAAGCATGCAGACGAGGAAAACCTGAAAGCTAAGGTTGTGAATAATAATGAGGAATTTACGCCGGAGGGGGCAGCTGGGGATGGGGCGGCAATAGAGGAGCTCAAGAACGACAGGAAGGAGGAGTCATCGCCAAAGGAGCTGGAGAACGATGCGGATATAGTTCTTACGAAGGAGCCCGAGGTTGTAAGCGCTGCCCAGGGGAGTACATATGAGGAACCGGAGGAGGCACCAGGAAAGGAAGCACCAGGTGAGGGCGTAAGGCAGAGCACACCACGGCCAGAAAAACAAGTTGATGCAACCGCATTGAACGCCGTCGCCACTACAGACCACATAGAAGATACTTCAAAGAATAAGATACTACCACCACCGGCGGTAGTGGAGGAGCCACAAGTCTCAAAATCCACTCCGTTCGCTGTGGTGGTAAAAACCCCCTCCGTCATGGTAGCAGAAGGGATAGAAGACCCGCCGGGAAAGGTTCACGATGATTCAGGTAGGTTATCTTTATTCATTACGGGAATTAGTACTGATATGTACAGGTCACGCCTCCGCCGAAACAGACCCCCCAGCTCGAGCTTCAACTCCGCCACTGCCCCCGCCCCCGCCCCTAGAAACCGTTCGTACACCAATTGATACATCATCTCCCGATCTAAACAACAATATAGATGTTATTACGGCCAAAAATGATGGCGGCGAGTCAACTATTCAGCCAACGACGCTTCCTGAACAGGATTTGAGCGCTGCGAACACTATTTCAGAGCAGGACCCAACCGTACCTATGGATATTGATGACGAGTTACGGCCACCAGTCAATGATGAGCAAGCATCAAAGGGAAAGAGCAAAGAAATCTTTGAGACTCCCGCTGTGCCAAATGAAGATCAAGATCCGACAGTTCCGGAGCCTGCTACTAATGATGCTGAAGCTGAAGGGTCTAGTCCTGCGCAAACATATAGCCAGTCTGTGGTGGATATTCAGCATGGTGCCCGTCTACTGCTTTGGGCTGCTGAGGTACCGACTGAGGAGCTTACAGCTGATACTCCTGCGCCCGAAACGAGCTCGCCGCTGCCTTTGGCCTTGCCTGTCCCTACGGCCTCTACACCTCCGGCTTCTATACCTCCGGTTTCTACACCTCCGGCTTCTGCAACCCTGGCCTCTACACCAGCTGTCCAAATTTCTGAAGAGCCACAGGTCTCTCAGCAGCCGGACAAAGTCCATGGGACCGTTGCGATCACGCCCACTCCAAGTGTGAAGAGGAGGTCCAGAGCCAAGAACCCAGCGTCAAAAGACACGGCCAAGCCGGCCAAAGAAACAGCCAAACCAAAAGCCCCCAAGGCCAAGCCCACCGGGCAACGAGCATCGTCGAGGCGGTCACTTATCGTTTCCCTGAAAGTCCGAAAGCCGGAAAACGCACAGGATGAAGGAACACCACCCTTGCGCGCTGAGGAATCGCATCCGGATGGTGGTGCTGTTGCTGCAAGTACCACTCGTACACCGCCCCCGGCCACCCCGTGTAGTAACTGGCCCCCGACCGCGATAGGCTTCACCCCCGTCAACGTTCCCAGCACTCCCTCGCCAATCCGCATCCCACCTTCCACGCCCGCGCCGTTGCCCAGACCACAGCCGTACCGACGCCCAGAGCAGATCACCACGGCGCCCCGCCCGATCGCAGCGAAGCAGGGCGGTGTAAGTCCAAATCCAAGGTCCACTCCTTCAGCAGAATTGTTGGCGGCGGCGCGGAAACAAACTGGCCAGACGAAGAACGCAAAGTCCAAGGTCGCAGGCTCGCGAGTCGGAAGCGCGACCTCTGCCCCTGATTACCCGAATGCGCCTATCCCGCCGCCTATCGCGTTTCCTGGACCGTCACAGCAGAGCCTGAGTCGGCTTGGTACTAATGCACGACGCAACCAGCCCCCGGAAGGCACGGCTTCCCCGAACAGACAGCCTCCTGTCCAGCAGCAGCAGCAGCAGCAGCAGCCACAGTTTGGGGTGGTGGCGGCGGCGGCGCCACCTGTGGATGAGCCCATTCGGCAAGCAGCTCCTGTTGCTGCTGCTGTTGCTGTTGCTGTTGCTGTTGCCACCACCGCAAGTCCGTCTCAACACGTTGTTCCACGGCCCGCGTGCGAGAAACCTGCTGCCAAGGAGAGCATTGACATCGCACGAAATGTCTCACCAACACTTGCAATGGCCATAGACAAGAGCAAAGAGATGCAGGTCCACCCTGTTCCAGAAGAATCGCCCACAGCAGCAAGGCCGTCCCATCCAGTACAGGCTGTCCCCGTGCAGTCATCGCAAGCAGCACCCGAGGCCCTGATCCTCCCCCACCCACCTGCAGTGCAGGCACCTCTGGCGCCTCTACCCAGCTCCGGAAGACGTCTTGGATCAAGCAAGCTCCGCGAAGTACAAAGTAATAATGACAAAGGTCTTAGCAATAATACCCCTGTTGTTACCAATCCATTGCCAGCTGCGCGGATAGATCCCCAAGCACCCCCCGCTGCACGAGAACAAACTCCCGCTGCAACAACTACCGCTTCTACCCCCACCAATACCTCTCCAGCAACCGCCGGAAAGGCCATGGCATCCACAATGTCACCCCGCCACTCGATCGACACGACCACTACAAGGCAATCCACCCCACTCTCACTCTCACTCCCACCCGCACGGTCAACACTGACCCCGGAATACATTGATTCCAAAAAGATCCAACCTTTAGTCCCGAGGGAGAACTTCCTCTACTGGGAACCCTCCATTGGGAAGGTCGGAGGTGCAGACATTAAACAGCCCATTGGTAAGTTCCACCCTAGGACCCAGAGTATCCCAGAATGGAGGAAAGCTAATATGTCCACCCTATTCTATTGTAGGTACCCTATTAGGCAAGGCGCGCCCTGCAAGTGTCTCACCGATTCATGCGTCGGCATCGGGGTTGGTTCAAGGTTTCCCGACGTCCATGAGCTCAAGCGGTAGACCGCTCTTCCACCCCTCACCACCACCACTCAGGCCGCTATCGCCTATATGGGTTTCTCCTTCTCCCTCAACGCAGTCAAGCCCACAGGCGCAACCGCCGGTGCAACCCAAGACACAATCTCAGATACAGCAGCCGCAAGTACAATCCCAAGTACCACCGCAGCCGCAGTCAAGCCCACAGGTGCAACCGCCGGTACAAACCAGCCCACAACCTCAGATACAGCAGCCGCAGGTACAATCCCAAGTACCATCGCAGCCGCAGTCAAACACACAGGTGCAACCGCCAGTACAACCCAGGCCACAGCCTCAGATACAGCCGCTGCAAGCACAATTCCAAGTATCGCCGCAGCCGCAGTCAAACCCACAAGTGCAATCCAGGCCACAACCTCAGATACAGCAGCCGCAAGTACAATCCCAAGTATCGCCGCAGCCGGAGCCCCAGGTACAACTGCAGACCCAAGTGCAGACACCACCGCAGCCTCCACCACAGCCCCCGGTACAGACACAACCCGATGTCCAGCCAGCACCCCCTCCACAGCCGGACCCTCCTGCCCTAGGCCTAATCACAACCAAAGAGATGATCTTCAACATCTCCCATTACGAAGGAAACGACCAGACATTCACTCTCCCTGGCCGCGACTTCCTCTCCCCCGAAGGATTCGATTGGAACATATTCCTGGGTGTGCTTACAAAAATCATGAGTTTCAAAGAGGTGTCTGAGGTCCTAGTCGTCAACCTGCACCACCTCGTGGACGATGGCCTGTCTCTAGACCAAGGGATCCCGTTTTATCGCAAGGTCAATGAGGTGCTGATTGTCAAGGCTGATCCGCTGGGCAGGCCGCCGACGGAGTTGTGGGAGAGGATGAAGAGTGAAAGGAAGAAGTTGAGGGAGAGGTTTATGGAGTGAGTAGATAGGTTGAAGAGGAGGCGAGAGGCTTGGTGTTGTATGGGTATGGGGATTGGGAGGGACAGTAGTTATCTGTGATTAAATGCTTATCTTTCCCTTATCTCTGGTTTTTTATTTTACCTTCAGCTTTTCTTGCGTGGTTTTCTATTGCCGTGATCTTATCCAGAGGCGAGGTGGGGTCTCAGGGTGGGCCAGGAGGGGTAATTATTCAGTTTTAATCATTATTTCCTTGGCTTCGCTATGATTTATGGCTATTATATTCTTTCTCTCATCCCACCCTCATCCCCCCTCTTCCCCATCATCCCCGCACCTATTTACTAGACCCGGGTCTGTTCTATTCCTTTTTTTTTCTTTTTTTCTTTTTTTCTTCAATGTGGATATTTTGTGCATGCATGCATACGTGCTGGAGTTGTTATAAACCCTGTTTTATTTTGTTTGTTGTATTTTACAGGCAGTTGTGTGGGGGTACATGTCAGTTAGCTAGCTAGTCTGTGGGGTTTTAAAAGATGTATTAGCGGAGGAGCGAAGGAAAGGAATGGAGGTAGCTATCTTATTGGGCGTCGGCCGGATTGTCATATGGGAATGCTAAATTGGGGAATTAAACAGCAACTATTATGGGCTCTGTGACCTATTCTGTAGACGTATTACTCTCTGGGTTAGTGGCAGGTGTTCGGATGTTGGATACTTAGCTTTTTATATACGATAATTCTACAGCCACTCATCAAAAGTGTTCGTGATTCACATCAAAGCTGGTCAGTGCGTGATGTGGCTTACCAAATTATACGGTCAAATTGAGGAACTAAAATGTATCTATATAGTTGTATCCAGTGAGCGCCAGAGAATAAAAATACCATGAATATCTAATATTGACTGCTACCACCATTGACCGTTGCTGTGTTGAGGTTTTGAACATTTCAATGGGCACTTTGATTCCTGACTTGAGCCGGACATATCACATTAAATCCGAATCACGAACACTTTTGATGAGTGGCTGTACTCAATGCAGGAAGACATCTCACTAGTAAACTTTTCGTGTCCTCGTTTCAAAGCGTGCTATCAGCACGTACCGAATCCGACGAACGAACGCTAACGAAGAGTAAAAGCGTTACTTAGGCAAATGTTGCCGAGTGATCGGTTATGATGCACCGCCGATAGATAGTATACGTAGATAGGCCTTGGAGCAACTAGAATTTGTCTACTCCGTTCTTGTATTGGTGAGTGATATGGTTTTACATTCTGTTCCTCCTTTTGTGGCGCTTATCTTTTTGGAAGCGGTGTTTTCGTGGGATGTTTTTATAGCTAACATTCTCCCATAACGGCCTCCGGCGATAAGAGGTGCTTTTCCTACCTTTATCTATACTTAGTACAGCGCTTTTGTCTTGATTTAGCTGCTGTGGATGAGTCTCAACAGTAGGCTGTTGTAATTAATGTTTAGTTGGAGTTGTGTTTGGGCGGGGGTCTAGATTCTGGTTTTTATATATAACGTAGAACAGAGATTATTGCCGTAGGACTGCTCGTTTAATGATTAGAGATAGGTCGTGGGATAAGATTTTCATACCTTGTGAAGGGTTATGATGAGTTTCGCCTGTATGCTTGGAAGTCAGGGTTGGAGGGAGACCAGCTCTTCGAATACGCAGAGAGTTGTCTTTTTAGCATAGGTTGATAGCCACAACGGTACTGACTCTATTTGTATACATGTAGTTGTTGTATATATCATATTACATGTATATGTAGCTCCTACCAATTCCCTTCAATTTGAAGTTTGAAATCGAAACAGACCCTTTATCATGGCTAATATTATACCTCTTGCGGTCAATACCCCCACTGTTTTACGTTATGGTCAATTAATGACGTACAATATCAATTTACAGATTTACTGCAATATACGAGTGATATCCGATGAATAGAATATTCTTAGCACAATTTTTATGTTTAAAATAACTTTACCAGAAAACCAGATTTCATGAGATTTCTGTTTATCTCTATATGTTAAACTTACAACCTAAGAATGAGTTATCATTCGTTTACACTTGGTCCTTTTAAAATTATCTAATATCCAGGCATCTTCCTATTCCATGTCTGATAATTTTATAAGCTTAGGCCGCCAACCACCCACACACTGAACCACCCACACGCTGAACCACCAGCATGTGGAACGAGGTTGAATCACTACCATAGGATTACGGAGCCTAGTGACGAATACGGAATTAAGCCTGAATTGTAGGAAGAATACTGTACCAATATAATACCGTACTACTAGCGTATTGACGGGAATACTGTGGTGATCCCACCCCCTTTTTTGGAACTGTGACTAATCAACCGTAATGAAACTGCATCTTTCTGCGTGAAGGGATCGATCCGATGTTTGGGCGGATTGAATTTTTGACTTTAAATTGCCCAGGGGGGTGGCGAATTGATTAATTGTTCACAGCTGCACCAATTCTTGCCTTCCAATCGCTTATTCTCTAATGTGGTTTTCCCTAGATTAACCCTTACCCTGAACATTAGTCTCATTCTCAGTCGACAGCACCTTACGTGATCACATCAATTAACCCAACAACGAATCAACCTGTGATTTAAGACTCTCCAGGCATCAACACAATCAGCGGCCCCCATTCATAGCTAGATTTCATCTCCGTCGAATCTTCCTGGCAATAACGAAGCCCAACCACCGACAACAAACACATCTTGGTCTTAAACCTCGCTAGCCCTTCATTGAGATCTCATCGTGAATGGTCTGAGACTGGCAGCGCTTTTAGGGCTCGTCGTTTACCATTGTCGGTCAATCACTCTACTTCTCTCGGCGTAATTTTGGAATGGAATCAGCCATTGAGGCACGTATTACCCCTTAGCAACTTCTGATATTCAATCTAGATCTGCTGACTTCTTAATGAATGTATTTTTGCGGCCTCCAGTTCCGCATTGATCAGCTGGCCTCGGCGAAATTAATCAATATGTCGCGCATCTCAACTGGAACCCGGGCAATCATGACCACACCCGGAATTGCGGGATGTTTTATACCACTTAATTGGCGCGCGGCGGGAGAGTACAAACAATCCACGGCAGGTCTCGGAGCCTTGAGAAGGCCTAAAACAATCAACCACAAACATGGCCCCTCTACTCCACGCAGAGCCTTTTCTTTCTTATTTTTTCTGTCTTGCATAAAGCCACTGCTGCTGTACCGCGTGTCTGGGATGCCTTGTATTACACAGCTGGGTCTTTGTACCCAAGGTTTTATTTCCAGCTGCAAATTGCGAGAAGATCGATCAACGGGCTTGATTAAGAGACGACTCTGAATTCCAATACCTTATCAACATGGGGAATGCATTCTGTGGAAATCCATCCGATGTGACGTCCGGGATGTGCCGGAAGTACTAACATATTCCACCGGGAAAGCGATCATCACCGTCAAAGCAACGGAACCTCACAAAAAGAGGTTGTGGGCAACAGAACACAATATATGAAGGGGGGCGCATATAAGAAGGTTTAATGTGTCTTTTCCGAATCATGGGGTTATATAATGAATATAAACTAAAATTTGGTAAAGTCGATAAAGCTTACACTCCCTAACTAACTCAACAACCTCTCTGCAACAATACTCTCACTAGATAGAGGTGAATCATGTCCAAAATAGTTGGGAGAGACCTAAATGACACTTCTTATTACTTGGTTCTGTAATTGTACATAAATTCAACTTTCTTCAGCAACTTTGGATCATCCCATTGTCGCCCTTGCTTGCTTTCCTGGTGATGATCGCTTTCCAGGTGAAATACGTTGATCAGTAAATCTCATTTTGAAAAAAATTGAATTATAGATCTAAAGACCTCAAACAGTGTACTCTCTATATCATGTTAGCATCTGTCAAAAGTACCACCTTCTATAGACAATCTTCCTACGAAGTGGACGCATATCCCATGAAGATCTCTCAAGCAAGCGGGCGAGAAGAAGGCTATAGTCCCTTCATTATAAACGAATATCAAACATTCTTGTTTTATGGCTTGGTATGATCACCCTCTATGTTTCATGTTGAAGATTGGGCTCATCCACATGACCTCCTGCTTATCGAGGTAATTAAATCTGAATATCTGGGGAATATTGTCAGACAGAATTCACATCTCCGGCCTTATATAATTATACGAGTTGGCTGGAACGACAACCCACCCCAACGATTCTACTGAACAGTCGAGGTTCAGATATAGTCCTGGGTCACCGATCAATGGGCTTATCCGAGCTTTATGGGCGTCAGTCCACAACAGAATAACAAACCCATTTAATTTCTACGAGTGATTACTCATGACGAGATGTATTCCTCTCTAAAGTTCTATCACTCCGATCCGTTCACTACTTGGTATACAAGGAACCGAAATATTCACAGATATAAGTTTTGAAATTTTCCTAACACGAAAAGTGGTAAAGTGGCAATGAATCGTTCTTGGTTCTCTGATGGAGGTGGTCTGTCTGCTTGGTGCTCCACTGCGTAGGAAATGTTTCACAACGGTTGAGGCGAGATATGACATAAGACTGCACGCCACTGAAGAAACTCCCGGGCCGATATATTGCTCCCCGATCCTGCGATGTCTGCTACTTGTCCGTGCGCCGGGATGCCGGGCTTGGTGTTAGTCTACCCGCGGATTCGCTACGGTATCCAGGGTGACCGAGCGGAGGGTGGCGTTGTGCTAGGGCTATAGCTTGTGTTATACTCGCCGTGTTTTCCCACTTATCTTAGATACCGCAGTTCACTCGCCCACTTGCTGGCGGCGGTTCTTGCCTAACGACAGTTAGGGCTATATCATAGTTATCTTGGTGAAGGCCAGATTGCGAACTACAAGAAATACGGTCATTAGTCCAGGACAGAATTCGCCGCCGCCAGCTAAGTAACTCCGATCAGCTCATGTTAAATCTTAACAAATAGAACGCTCTTGGCAAAGACAAAGCTCTCAGGTAATCCCTTGCTAGAATTTGATAATTCGTGCAGGTACTTTTCCCCACTAGAAAGTCGTCAAAAGATATTGCCAGTAGAAGCAAAATTTTCTTTGATGAATGGTGTTCTTGACATCGCACTTCTCTGTACTGCGGCCCTCCCCGATTGTTAGAATCTTAAGCTACAAACCTTTGATGGGCAAGGTAACCAGCAAAGCTGTCTCTCAGATGTACCTACTACCTCTATCCCCTATTTTCGAACGCATTTGGCTGCGCCAGGTGGCTATATGCCTCTGCAAATCCATGCCATTAAATCAATCTCTTAAGTGGTAATCCCTGGACAGAGAAAGCTATTTTTGAGCTGTTGCGGCATTTCCGAGGTAAAGAAAATGTGTGTGTGTGTATCTGCACATAGAGTACAGCGATAGGAATGATCTATGGAAAAAACGGTTATATGGTGCACAGACATTTCGCCATACAATTTCACCCCCTGTTTTTCCATAGATCATTCCGGTCGCTGTACCCATTAAATTTAATACATCCCTGCCCCACGATTCCAGTTGCACTACATATATGTTCTACCAGGTACGATTGTAGCGACTTGGCGGGACCGGTCATAATGCAATTAAGTCGTATCAATTCCAAGAAAGGCGATTCTAGTAGGAAAGGGCACAGGCACTTCTGACATTTGTCAAATTGAACCCGGAAGAAAATAAAGCCTAGGCAATTACTTTTTGTGACTCATGTACTCTCGACCAGGCCTTAAAATTAACCACTCGTTACGGGTCGTGGGTCGTTACCAACACTATGAGAAACTCATTGATTTTGCGTATTGCCAATAATCGGGTGTTAGATAACTACTAAAATTGCCATAAGGGAAAAGTTGAGGTTTACTTTAAACGCATATTTAATGCCCTAAAGTGATTAATATGTAACGACCTCTAGACCATCATTCTACTCGCGATTATTTGCCAAGAGTTTTCACCTGACCAAGGAATCACCGAAATCCCTCACACCGGCTTTCTATAAGATAAATCTTGTATTAATTTGGGACGATATTAGAAGCATTCGTTGATCTACGCGTAGTTTTTTGGCGTTTCTGGACGAAACTGCAATTTTATACACAGAAAAACCCCTCCAAAGCTACCTTTTGTATGGCATGCAATCTGGTTGGGGACGCCTGTAATCGGGCCACTTTCGGGGGTCAACTTCAACTTCTAATGACTTTCCCCAACCACACCCTACATTATTCTTCTCTCTATTCAGTGATAGCCCTGATTCCTCTCTACAATCTAATAGAGTCAAATTAATTTTATCTTTCGTTGTGGTGGAGCTATTAGATTTCTGAAAGTTTGGTTTTTGGTGGGGAGCCAAACGAATGTCAGTCCCATAATTTCCTATTTGGGACAGAAACACTACCCGATTGGAATGTATGTATCCCGATCAGGCACGCTTAAAGAGGTCTGCGGTGTCAAACCACAGTCTTGGCACATCTTGGTACTCAATCTCGGCCTAAAATAGTTAATAATTACCCAATTAGGAAATGGTCTTCAGAACCGTGGCACAACTACTCCGGTTACAGACGTCCCCATAGCAGTTGCGTCCGGAAACGCCAGAAAAGTACGAGTAGTGACGGTTATGTGTTGTATCCACAGAGTAGAACCCGGGTGGGAGTGCTTGGATTCGTCATTAATGCAAAAGCTCGTATTCAGAAGGTGGCTGTCATGTTTTTTGATTGGTATTATGTACTTTTGCATGCTTATACATACCTACAGTACTCGTTGTTTTCTGTTGCATGCCATACAAAAGATAGCCTTGGCGGGGTTTTTCTGTGTATGCAATAGCAGTTGCGTCCAAAAAATTACGAGTAGATGATGCCAACTCATAAGACAGTGAGGCTTGCACGAGTACGCACGAGTGCGCACGTATTGATGAGTGCGTTGAAGCTGCTATAAATCCCCAAAGATTACTTCCTCGGACAATTAATTACTTCACCGAACAACGGTAGTAACGATAATCTCTAAATGATATTGCTTCAATAATATCCTCAGACCCTGAAATTTACGCCTCGATACAAAATATTTCTTGTACCCACTATTACGAACGGTTTCTCGGATCACCGCCCTTTATATACATCTCTGAACTCATTATACCTATCTCCTGGCTTGAGCAATGAACCCTGGGGTCTCCAGTCAGAGGGACCAAATGTATTTCGAATCTACCCTCTTAAAAATGAATAAGATTGAATATATGATGCGTAATGCGGGATTTACAAAAGAGGTAACTTTCCCCTAAAACAATCCACGCCTATGTTTGATTCAATGAGGGCGAAGGTTACTAATACTGACTCAAGACTTTCATTAATATCGACGCTCCAAAAAATAAGGTTAGCGAAAAAGAAATGAATCGTTTGGCAATATTGTATTGCGTGGTGCATATGGGTGAAAGCCTCGGTGGTGTTAAAGAGCAATACCGCTGGCACAATATCATATCTAAGGAAGCTTTTGACATGGTTAAGAAACGGAGGAATTCTTCGGGACATGATTACGAACATCCAGAAAAAAGAATGGACCTCGAAGATATGTGGACATTCCTTACTGTTGACTTTGTGAAAATAAAGGCAATGATCGAGGAGGCGGTAAAGACCTTGGATGACCATCTTCACGGTACGGAGGCCGAGATGACTGCTCAACCAGGATGCGCACGCGGGGATTAGTATCTCCTCAAGCTGGCGAACGGCGCAGTACGCCCCCGCTCGTCAGTAGAGAATTTGATCATTCTTCGACATCGCTCAGTGCGGGTACATGGTCGCCATATTTCTATGATTTAATTCTCCTCATCTAATTTCAATTTATGTTGATTAACAGGGATGTGGGGCGGCTGCTTTGTTCTCTATTGGTTCGTGTGTCTTTAAGATAGGTATCGGTGGTCATGTCGAATGAGGAAATTCTTTTATTATTTTAGGCTCGTATTTCTAGAAACATCACTTGTTGGAGGTTTCTCTTGTGTCTTTTTTTTTGATTTCTTTATTTTAACCTGAGTCATGTGTTACCAACGTTTTATTGATTTTTATCATCTTACCGGTTTTATCTCCAATAGCAAAGTCACTACGCCTAACAGCCAATCGCTAAGTTACGTTTGGTTATTGCAGTAGAGGTGGCTTGGCGTTTCGGCTTGGCATAATTATAAGTCTAACATAGGGCATTTGTAGGTTAACAATATATCGGCGTATTTTTCTGACGTTTGTAGACGCAACTGTAATATGTTCTATATATATCATACAAAAGCGCGTTGAATCAAGGATTTAGTACGGTATGTAATATTGGTCCAGTTTACAAACGTCAGAGTACCTACATGTATAGTACTAGGACATAAGTTTTGGTAAATTACCCTTTTTACAGCCAAAGTAACCATGTTGAGCTACCCGAAACAACCACCCAATCTCATCAAAAAAATTATAACTCTTCGAAAATATGATGAAAATTATCTCAACTCGGAGCTTAGAGAATTCTAGAATTTTGTGTGTCTTTTTCGGTTGTCTGCGCTCAAATTTGTAAAGTGATGATTTGAGTGTTTCTAGTTTTGTATGGTGTTCCCATACAAATTTTGTGTTGCAACGTCAACCCAAAATTACCAAAACATATGTACCCCGACTGTAGGTACATATGGGTGTCGTTCTAGAAAAAGTGTACCTGTGTGGCAACGCAGCAAGGCCTCACCAGCTCGCTACCGCACTCTACAGGATCCAATTTATGGGACCAATGTCAGAAAAATGAATTCTGGGCTCTCACCAAGGTCCTCTGAGCTTTCTGAAAATTTGGAGTTTATTGGTTGCTTGGTTCGTCGGAATAAGGATTTGGCTGTGCGGACGGTTTTCCTAGAACGACACCCATATACAGTCGCAAATCGATATGCCGGATCTCATTACGGTGGATTACTTACTGTCCCGTACGAAGTCCTCTAGGGTTTTAATTTTTTCACTCCAAAGTCAGTTTGCTGTCCCCGATTTTTTACTATCCCGTACGAAATCCTTCGAATCTTGGCAATCCGGCATATCGGGTTGTGACTATATACCCATATACTCACAAACGTCATGGACGTACCTACATATATATACCTTTAAATAGAGAGTTTAGCCACGCTCAAATTCAACAATCGAGGGGGAAATGACTGGGGTGTTTACATGAAAATATAGATTTACACAGTACAAATATGAGGTCCTGGTTGGTCATTGGTCCTCATTTGACACCACTTGAGCACCCTGGTCATTTTCCCTCGAAGATTACCTCTAATACTTGTAGCAGGTAACAAGTACTCGAAAGCGCAAGCTCTGATCGATCTGCAATTATCATTTGCGGAGAAGTCAAAAATACACCAAAACACTGCAGCTGCTTTTAATCGCGGGTACCTCAGACCTGTTTCGAGTATATGTACCCGCCCATAGTATCAAGCGATTCCGCTTGTGATATGATGTGATTTAATATATTTTCTCCAATCAACAATACCAGGCTATGATATACAGTCGCGCCTCGCTATGCCGGATGGCCGAGATTCAGTCCATTTCGTACGGGATAGCAAATCATCCGGGACAGCAAATAGATCTTTAACAAATAAACCTAACCCTGGATATTGTCCATTATCACCTCTGAACCGTTTTTTTGCTTTAAAAGCTCAGCTTCTAGGAAAAATCTAGCTGTATATGTACTAGTGAACTAGTGAATCCGGGATATCAAATATTATTTATATGCGAACAGGGGTCAGAGAATTGGTCGGTTTCCTATATGGTATGAGAAGGCCAAAATTCGAGATAGCAAATGAATTTTGGTGAGTAATGGGAGTATCAGCCAAATCCATCCCGGATAGGGATAGCAAGGAATCTGGCATGTTATGTTCCGGCGTGGCGAGGTGCGACTGTATATTCAATCGACCCCAGATCATGGATCTAGTAGCCAGGCTACCGCGTGCCCCCACTGTGGAGGCATCCTTCTCTACGAAGACACCTAGAGAGTGGTAGCCTTACTAGAATGAAGTAACCTCAATGAGCCTCCGCGCAGCGCTGGGGCTAGCTATATTGCATATATACTCAATTGATCAAGGGATATAGTTACAAGCTAGCTATAAGCTGCCGTGCCATATATATCTGCATATTGAAGCTTCGGTCACATCTAGGCCAAAGGATTTGTCAGTAAGAGTTGAAACTGGCATACCTTTTGCTACTCTCTACTCGTGGTGCCAGAATTAAAATGCCGCCGATCAACCCCGATTAAGTATGATTTGGTGGTAAAAGATTAATTTAATTTTGGCAGAGTGAGTACATACCGCCAAAACTCGAAATATTGGCTATCTCCGCACTAAAACGATTGGCTGAAAGGTATCGGTCAATCTTAGAAGTATCTGTTTGTAGCAAGTTTGATCTTGTATGCATAGCCAATTTTTCGAGCTTTGGCGGTATATACATCACCCCCGGCCGCGGTCATAGCCATCATGATCAAAGAACACGGGTCTCTGGCTACCAATGGTAAACACGCTAGGCTCCAACTGAGTACATACAAGCGGAGTGTGACCTCCGGCTCCAAGTGTAGCGAGTGAATAGAGGTGTGGTACTGTGGTAGTGGTTTGTTGGATTACTGCAACAGTTATTCTAGATCGAGTATTATAGCTATATGTATTCGTTACTCCTGAGGTTTATGATTTGAAAGCTACAAGTATATGTATGTATGCATATATATACATGTATATACTACATGTAATGTAGTATTCTTCAACCAACACTCGAAATTTTATGTAACAGCGGGGTCGGGTGCCGCTTGAATTTATAGTACAGCGACAGGTAATAAGTGATGGAACGCCCTGAGATAGGGATATACCTGCAAACACCGTATGTTGGTGGCGTTTTACTCAAAACAGGTATCACTCTGTCTCAGCCGTTCCATCACTTATTACCTACCGCTGTACCTACATTCGATCTACATACAATGGATGCATATGTGTAATCAATGGGTTTCTTGGCTTTCTAGTACTCGCAATGTCCTGACGTTTGCGAATAGGACTACATGTACCTACTATTGCATACACCAAAAAACAGAAGCTTGGCGTATTTTTGTATTGTATGCAATAGTAGTCCTATTCGCAAACGTTAGGACATTGCGAGTAAAGGTGGAGTGACAGTACATTAATACTATGAATGTCAAAGACAAAGAGAACCAATCGTGTTCCTACCTATCATTTCCCTGAACTCGACCGCCATTCCGTGCTATATAAAGATTACATATAGATTTGGCTAGTCTTTGTATATACATTCTTGCGTACTCGTATTTTCGTGACATTTGTAAAAGGAGTCACTATTGCATACCATATAAATACGTATACGCGCCAAGTCCACAATTTAGTATGGTATGCAATAGTGGTTCCTTTCACAAACGTCAGGAAAATGAGTACTTAGGGCAGGCAAACAGAACCTGCACATAAACCGCGCTAGAAGGGGTTAAAGTGGTTGCTACCAAAAGAACGATTCCCAGGGTAGTGTACACAGTCGCACCTCGCTATGCCGGAACTCAACATGCCAAACCCCTTCCTATCCCGGATGGATTTGGCTGATACTCTCATTCCTATTCACTGAAGTGATTGTGTACTCTTCTTCCCCTCGAAATTGAAGCGGAGAAAGGCTTTATTAGACACCAGGTACTCCTAGCACTCAATGCTACTAGAAGATGAGCTTTTGAAGCAAAAAAAATGGTTCAGAGGTGATAATGGACCATATCCAGGGCTAGGTTTATTTGTTAAGGATTTATTTGCTGTCCCGGATGATTTGCTATCCCATATTTTAGTCATCCGGCATAGCGAGGCGCAACAGCGGTTGTACGTGTTCAGAAATATTATATTTGGTTACATGTAGCGGCATACCGTCACATA
The DNA here is from genome assembly GCA_024713685.1 of Morchella sp. 2014-9hei. Classification (NCBI taxonomy): domain Eukaryota; kingdom Fungi; phylum Ascomycota; class Pezizomycetes; order Pezizales; family Morchellaceae; genus Morchella; species Morchella sp. 2014-9hei. The sequence continues at coordinate 1,290,966 of JAMGYW010000021.1, forward strand.
CACGCATTGCACTTAAATTGGAGACGTATCCACACACGCATATACAGCGATAGGAACGATCTATGGACATGCAGATACTGAAAGTTCCCCCTTTTGTTTTCAAAACTAAAAGTGCAATGTAGAGCAATGAGGCCAATTTAACCACGGCACTGGTTGCCAACGGTTTACACAGTTTTTTTGAAAGACAACAGGTGTAGAGTGGTGATAGGTAACAGACCGGAAGGGGATCGGAACCTTTCGACATCTGACTTTAGCAGAGTTCTTTCGCCAATAGGCCGGGACAATCTCACATGCGTAGTGGATGCAGCCCATTCGCGGATTCTGGTTATTCGAGAGTAGAAGAAATTCGATTTGACCCTCTTGTCCTCCTCTAGCTGGCCGCTCTTGTCTCCGCGCTCTGTAGCTACCTTCCCTAAGTATTATCACATGACCGTGGGCCTAGTATCCTTCAGGGAAAAAGTTCCTTGAGTGATGATGCGGAACTAGTCTCAATTGAAATGCTTGGTTAAAAATACATGTAGCGACGGCAGATCCTGTCTGATGGTTGTATAATTGTGCCTGTATATAGTAATTTACTCTTGGCGTCCCAAACTTAACTCTGCTATTGGCCTCAAATCCCTGACCTCTATCAGACAGGATCCGCATTCACCCCACGAGTGACTGTACCTACACCAGGTATGCTTTTGATAGCTACAGCGCCCTACCAAAATTCGTGAGAAATGCGCGTGCGGCAACGTCTTCGAACACCACCCGCTAGACCACGCTTATGGGCACAACAACCACAAATGATCCTTTGAGTGGACAAAACCCACCCCAAAGGTCCCTAGCAAATCAACTCAATTCTTCGGGACAAGAGTACCAGACCCTCCGGCCCCGATGTCCCACATCCGGGAGTCACTATGTGCTTTACGCTGTGTGTCTCAATGGCTATCTTCTTCGGCGTTCACCCATCCTCGGCGTACGCATCATGTAGAGAAGCCGTTGACAAAACTGACAAGATGAATATGCAAGGGACCGTACAATAAGTTTGCACAATCTTTACTTGTCTACCAGGGTAAGAACCAGGAAATGCTGCTGCCAAAGTCAAGGGTTATTTGTATCGCAGAGCCTTCATACACATAATCCTTGAGTTTGTCACTGGTAGATGAGTACATACATCAATACCGTTTTGTTTGGGAAGAGTACAGTATGTAGGTACATACCTACATGTGACACACAATGCCGCACTGATGCGGTATCAGGTCCAAACGCGACTGTTAAAGCTTGGCAAAACAAATGTAATTTAACTGTGCACGTATCAACCCAAGAAGTTCCTCTATTGGCTCTGGAGAAAACATTGGGAAACATTTACTACATGTAGCTACAACTGATACCCTTTTTTCCTCTTTTTCAATTCTTTTTCTCATATAATTCTTGTAATTCCTCATAACCCCTACCGTCCCCCATCTCCAATACAATCCATGGTCTTTCTAAGAGTTTTCCTATAATCCTACCGGACCTGAATCTAATTCCTCCTAGCTACATCACCCTCTGTACAATCTCATATCTGCACGGAAATTGTAAGTAATCCAACCACCCCTTCGAACTTTCCCCCAAGCTCAACGACCCTTTTCGATCGATTTCTCAAGTCCATGAGAATCTACGGATTCCCATGGCTTCCTGGGTGGATAAGAGCGATCATGTTAGCCAGACATTGATGAGATGGTAAACTTTGGGAATAAAGAAATTCGTCATGGAAAAACCTTCTAGGTTTCTTTGGAATCTACAGTCGTTCACCGTTCCAAGATAGCTAGCTGCGAGATCTCCATTGGCACAACGTCCCTTCTTTGTCAGCTGGCAGTATTCTTCAAGCGACGTCGAACGACTGTAGTATCCCATGTATGTACATACCGCAATTGTTCGAACCCAACCACGAAAACGCTCTAATGCAGTCAAGTTTAAAACCAAACTGCCACATCAACGCTAAACTCATAGTCTAGCTTAGCACGCACTTTTGCAAACAAATTAACTAAAAAATGTTTACTGACGTGACGGCATTAAGGTACAAACGCGAGGCCTACATTTGACTAGACTATAGTCACAAACTTCCGTCTCTGGCAACTAGACATTTTAATGATCCGGTCATATTACATTGGTCGGAGCCAAAATATCACCGACCTCCGGGCAGCTTCTAAGGTCGCCTTGTCACTTCCAGAGTTTAGGAATATCCTGTGGATCGGTGTCTTCGGGTCTTTTTCTCGTGACCAGCAGGGGGATAGAAGTGATGTTGATATCATAGTTATTGAAAGGTCGGACACTGAAGTTGTGCTGGACGAGAGTAGGGGGGAAGAGGGTGCCGTCGATTTAGATCCGTGGACACTTGAAGATCTGCTCCCGAGGGTTTGGTGTAGACCTGTCCAAATTGTGCGTATTGAAAAACAAGAACTACGCGGGCTTGTTTCGGTGGACGCCCTCTTGACCGCTCGAACCATCCACGGAAACGACCAATGCGACGAAATTTTGAAGCTTCGCCAGGACGCCAGGAGCTATCTCGAGCAAGGCTGGTCCATCTTCAAAACGGCGGAAGCAGAAATCGAAATGTTGAAATCAAAGGTGGAAAACATTGGAGGTTTTGAAGTAAGTTGGAGTGTCTTTTCTGGCCAGTTATTCAATGTAATTGGTTATTGAATGTTTCCGGTTGTTTAAGGAATTCGCCAAGTCACTATCTCTCCAGCAGGCTCTCCGTGACGACCTACTTCATATTATACAGAGTTTTGATATAAAGCCCGTATGGCACCCCATTCACGAAGGCTTTTGGACGGCAGTCATACAACCAGCAAATGAGCTGCAAAAGATCAGTAATACGAATCCGGACGGCCCAGAGTATTGGAAAGGCATATGGGAAATTCTTACTGCTTCATCTCCCAAGAGCCTACAGAGCATATTGATGAGGTTGAAGAAATTCGTCTTTCCCACCCTCACTGATATCGAGGAACGTATCAAGCTCTCTGAAAGATTGGAACACGAAGCACAGATGGAACAATTGGCAATACCGCCGGCGGCAGCAGAAACGGTAGATAATGAAAACCAAATCTCCATGATCAGTCCAGCAGAAGTGATACCTGAAACAGGGAGAGAGTCGGTTGAGGCACCAATAAGGCAAGCCCCGAAGGGGGGCGGTCTGAAACGACGATGGAAGAAGTTCAAGGCACGTTTACGTCTGTAAGGCGAATGACCCGATCGCAGTAGGAAACTAAATTTCATATGTTAGAAAGAAGGCTATAGAGCATAACTGGTTGGGGGTACGTTTAGATTCCTATTGATGCCACATGCGATGCAATTGAAATGTGATCGTAAAGGCTTTGTGCTATAAGATTGGTTTGCGCATATGCGTATGGGTAGAATATTTCTTCTTCATAACTATGATATAACCCAATATTAATGTTTAATTCTCATATTTTTTCTTTGTTAGCTAAAATATACATGTAATCGTAATAATAAATAAGGAAGGAGAATGATTACCCCTATGTTTGAAGTGATATCGTTCCGGCAATTTCCTACGGGTTACTTTTTCTCACGAATAGCGTTCAGAGCCAAATGTTACCCCTCGTTCAGTAAATTCGGAGATAATGTTTTGTTACGTTGACCCTTGTGAAGTACGCCTCTACCAGCGCAAAGAATGCATCACTTGATGCATTCCCCATAGAAAAGCGGCTCGTAAATGCATCAGTTGATGCATAAAACTGTCGAGGCCTCAATAAATGCATCAGGCCAACACATTTGCTGAGTATTTAGGCAACGACTTTTCTACGACCTTACGATTTCCCTACGATCCCTCATACAAGGACGATTTTTCTGATTTCCAATGAGGGTATGAATACGTATCTAGTTAGCCTATCAATTCGGTTTGTAAAGACTATATTGAAATAATATAATGGTACAGGTGGTAACCGCCAGATTAGATCATCGGAATGCTTGAGGTTCAACCCACAACATTCCTTTTTTCTCACTAATGCCTTTAATGATGTATTTCATACCGTGATAGGGAGGCCCGGCGCTGTTCATTTATAATTGAAGTCTTGGCAAAAGGAGACTGGGATGCATTTTGGGTTGCATTTTTGGATGCATTATACACACCCCTACGGGTCACGGTGGTGCACAGACATGACCAACATGATGCATTATGGATATATTATGCGATGCATTTATTGGAGTGGTAGAGTACATGAAACAACCCCCCCCCCAACACACGCACACAGTACACACACCCCACGTGGCCACACCCCACTAATGTCCTGTAAAGGTCAATTTAGACTAAGGCTTTTGCTTTGAAAACACTCCACGTGCTTTCTGCAGGCCTATTTAGATTTTTCAGTCACCGTCCAAAAACTCAAAATATACAAATCTCCGAACTCTACTAAGATACAAAATTTAGGTTACTCCATAGAGATGCCTAGAAACATATAAGTCTCATGATTTCCCAAAAGTATTCACGTTTCCCACATGGTGCTCCTTGTACGCTTAATCTCTCGGCACATTGATCCAAGATGCATGATTAGTATACCACTATAATTTCGCGATCGGACATTGTTCGTGATTCTTGATCACGAAGGTAGTCTTTACTCAGTATTAAATCTAACCCTCGCGCCATTCCACAGTGAAGTCACCGTATGTGACCCCTCCACTTCCTGCAGCGACTTTTTAGAGTCTATATTCTGCCTTAGGCTGCTAGACTTTCTAAATATCACTACACCGCCGTGGCCTAGTATTTACGTGTTGGCTTTATGTAAACGGACGAAAGGGTGGGATTGGAGAGTATGGCAGTTACAGTATCCACTATTCTTAACGTTGGAACTCCTACATTGTGGTCCACGTTCCCTGCACATGTTAATATCATAATAGCAAGGTCGGTTGTCTGTATGTACCCCCAGGAAATGTTCGCTGTGGAAAATAGCAAGGTCGCAGGCTAAGTTATTGTAACCCAATCTAGCTAGTTTCCTCTCTCATACCTATTTCACTACAGCTACAGGCTGACCTTTTGAGAGGTATACTAACGGGTGGCACACAGTGTTTACGAGTAACTCATGTATACTGTATGGAAAAAAGCCACCTGCGGTTATCCATAACCCTTTTGGTATATACACCGACTCAATAAACATCTGCGTTTATATGAACCTCTTATTAACCACGCAATGTTTGCGACGAGGGCGAGACTGACCCAATGTCACAAATGATTGTTACGGACCCGTGGCTTTCCTGGCTTTAGGAAACATCTATCAGAACGCCGTATATACCATGGGCTGATGCTTCAGAAAACGGCGATTGAAAGGGGTTCGAATAGAAGTACATATATTGTTACTCGTGGAGCAGATAGTGGGTCGGGTTACCCCTAACACCTGCGAGGCCTAATATAATGATGATAATGAGGGCTTCTGAAGAGGTTTAGTAGCCTATTCCTGCTAGCTGTGTAGCCTCTCAGGGTTCAAGCTCATCGACTCCGTATTCTTTATGCGTCTCATATCCCCTTGAAACCGTGCTTTGAGTACGCATCTGTGCAGTCATTAAATGCCGAATACACTCAGGTAGCGGACGTCATTAGTCTCATTTCCTGTAAAATTCCATTTCGTGTTGAAGTTGGGATATGTAGCTGAGAGGCAGCGTCAAACTATAGAAAAATCGACTAAATATGTCGAAGTCTAAGGGGAGTAACGATATAACGGTCTGTATTACATCATTAAGGACAACAGTGGTCTGACTCTCCCCGGGGTTCAAAAACTCTTAAATCCCGCCACGCGGGAGCAATAGGATGACCATGTTGAATGGGACGAGGAAGAGTCTCTTCACCCCAGACCTTTTAAACTAAAATAACACGCGTGTCGCCCGGTTTATGATAAGATTCTGAAACCTCATTGTTAGTATAGAAAGGCCCTATCCATGTTGGTGGGCTGTATCGAGGAGAGATTAACAAAATTGATCAAGACTGGGGAGCTAGAGGGGTCTCTATATGCTATGCCCACCTATATAGCCGTACGTCCGAGTATCCTGGGAGGGTAATCGTTGATACATTATCGAACGCGCGCGGTTCGAAACGCATAAACGCGCTACAATCATTATACCCTTTATTTAGGAGGCATCTCAAACAGGATTATTCATCGGGGCCTTGCGGAGGGGTACATGGAGGATGTTTCATCGTGGCACCCTGCCCCACGCCTCCTCATAAGGCGAAAATGACACCGCATATGTAGCATGATATTGTAGGTAAGTACACATTGCAAGACATAACGAATGTGACGCAACATTGTAGATCACTCCCCACCATATTTTTATACCGAATGCAGTTTAGCGAATTAGAAGGAAACTGCTCCTGGTAATATTTGTCATGTTTGTATTTAGGGTTACCGGATTCTATCGTGGTAAACTCCAAAAGGGCAGATACCACAAGCAGTTCACTCTTGGAAAGGAAATATCAATGGCTTAATAGTGAAATTAGGGATGGTTTAAGGTAGACTTCCTTGAGCGCGCCTCAATTTGTTAGGAATTCGAGTTGGTATGTAGGTTTCAGGTAATGCCACATCACGTGCATGCCCGAGTGAGGTTTTGTGATTGCAGTAAAATAGAATTACAGAGAAACCTATCATGTAGAGATATATATATATATAATTTCACCCTCTAGCTCTCGGGATTCCATCTTTACCGAATTCCCAGCATTCGGAGGTAACGAAACATGTGTTGTGCTAACAAATGCCTCGCTCTATCTCATCCCTACCACAATTCTGGGGGGTGCTCAGATGGGTTTCCTGTAAATTATTAGTATTTATATTATATACGTTGCATGTATAGTATCAGGAATCCATGTACGCAGTATTTTACAGTACTAGCGAATGCCTAACGCGTGGACTCTATTTGACTCCTGGCCTTATAGTTTCGGTGGCTCAGCGCGCAGCCGAAACGCACATAATTTTAAAATGAAGGACAGTTTATGTTCAGATCGTTCTTTGTGATTGATGATACGTCTGCATGCATCTATTTGTAGTTTCTCAAATTTTGCCAGTTGATCATGATCATGAGAGTTATATTTATGCTTAGAAACAGCCAAGCAGTAAGATCTTCTTGAATTAAGCCAGGAATCTCCTATTTATCAACTAACAGCTTTTTTGGAGTGACGTAACTTAATCCTACCATCTATGTATGTATGCACAGATTGCGGCTATCATACCGCTAAGAATTGCTTAATCTGAATCACGCTCCCACAAATCTCTCTCCCTGATTCGATGTAACTTCACGGCTTACATGTGGGCTAGTAATCGAGATCGAGACCAAGTTAGGATTCCACAGCATACAAAGTGCCCGCACACACCATTCCTTTTCTAACTATTTTCAGGCATTCCCTTCTCAGGGCGCTTGATTCACACACACCAACACAAGCTTATGACCTGAAAGCGGTATTTTTATCATCAATCTTTCTTTATTTATCGTTGGCTAACACTCTTAATAAACCAAACACCATCGTGGAGTAGTTGGGCGCGTATATCTGGCTTTAGGCAGCCAGACAATCGAAGGACAACACTAAATCACCACCACCATTGGAAAAATATTTTTAAGGCTCGGGCTTTTATTTCACCAATTCCGTACAATAAAAGGAATAAAAACTGTCCCCGATTTTTCCCCTAACGAAGCCGCGCTTCCGACCTTTATCTTGAGAGATGCGGTAGTTTAAAGGAAGATCAAGCCAGTTTGATCACTTATTTAGTGACAGTCCGGTACTTGCAGTTGATAGGTCTCTGTCTAGAGCTAGTGTTTTACCGACACCTTGGAACTTAGTATTCCATAATCTTTTTAAGAATAATATAATCTTCCGGCCCCGCTGGGTATTGGGCAAGTATATACATTGATTGTATATCTCGTTGGGGAGATTCAGGTGGTCAGCTTTAAGAATGTTCTCTATCATTGATTCCAGTGAAGATCTTGAAATCTTAATAGGGAGATTTAGGTAGTTTGATGTTTTTAATTTACAGAAGCCGGACGGAACATCTCTTTCTTTCCTTATAGGTAGTCGCATCTCGTTTGATTTCTTTGCCAATAGGCCTTTCCTTTAAATTGCCCTTAATTGTTTGCAAGTTGTTGCCTCCATGTTTTGTGAGCCCGCCTGCTTTGAAAATCTAACTTGTGCCTCACATTTTAAAAAGAGCACAATAACCGGAGAAGGCACACCTATATAGTCTATATAACAGTTAGCGAGGTTCTTTTTTTTAAAATTTTTTCTCTTGACCAATATACGTATGATATGAAATGGCAAAAGTGTTTATTATATATCACACTCCTTTGGCCACACACAGTCATCTCATGCCGTATAAGTGAACTCAGGTTACACCGCTATACTCCGGTTTTCTATTCGAGTCCTCAAGACATGAATGATAACTGTCATGGCGGGGCATTCGCGTCCCACAGGTATCAGGTGATATCTAGGTAAGTAACTAAACCGAGCGGAAACCTATTCAACCCCACTATTGTCAATTACGCTACCAAAGGTTAAGAGGGAAACACACAGACGGTTTATCCTCGGCTTTCAATCGTCTTTTGCAGGGCTTCCACTGAGAGCCGAAGCTGAGGCTAGTAGTCGTCGACCCCCAGTATGTATAGTATCTATTCAGCTGATAGTGAAGACTTTGGAATAACTCCTATGATCTCGCAGCTGTAATTAGGCCTGGGTCCCAAATATCCGTGATAGAAAACATTAGAAAGATGAACGTACTGGCATATGGTAGGTACGTATCACTCGGATAAGCCCATGTCGCAGAGCCTCTTATAACGTCTCACTAACCCAGCGTCATTCGAAAGTGTCTTGAGGACGTTGACCGAGGGGCATTATAATTACCCTCCGGAATCGAGCCAGTCTAAGTTTTATCTCGAAAGTGTCCCCATGAGGTGATCGAGCGATAAACTACCCAAGAAGCTTTTATGTATCGGTAAATGTATACGTGTAGATATAGATAAGCAATCCCTATACGCTAAACACCCGAGGAACGAAGTAGCAAACTCAAACCTTCCGCGGGATTACACCATGCTGACGCGTTCTGGTCTTTCACTACGACTATTGGGCACTATGAACTGTTACATATGATCACTGCAAATACGTGTCACATTCCCTTAAATGAAATTCTCGTGCATGGTAAATCATTAAATGTCACTCGGCCTCAGCATTGTTGGCATACATGTATTTATCGATCGATCAAGCTTATAATTCGATTCATGCATAAATGTACGTGTATAGCTGTTTCTGCATGCCTCTCTTTTGTAGATATATTGCGGGTATTTCCTGTATAGTTTCGTTCTTTAAGACACTTCCTGCATGCCGTTGAAACCTAACTAGTTGTATTTTCAATACGTTTATTTGGTCTACACATGATTGGTTAATTAGGTGTCCGCGCACGTCATATTATCTATCGATGATTGGGCCCAATTAGCATGCTTATACTGTACCTATCCACTAAATGAGTCTCTGTTGAGCCCTAAAGGCACATGGATCGACTGCTTTTCAAATGCAATGACAGCTCATATATATGCATGTGTTACTGTGTCTATGTACAAGATAAACAGAGGCAGTCTGACACAAAACATTGCAGATGAGCCTCTTATTCTAAGTTATATAAATTCTCTCAAGCTAGCTAGGTATACTTTGATCAATTACTACACATCAGCAAAATTATCTCCCACAACATCATACGAGCTTAGTCCTACAACAGCCAAAATGAGTCCTGTAAGAATGGAACCCGAAGGCATGACGCTGGCTAAACTTCAAAAAGGGGTGTCTCTGATGCTCAAAATCAATGAGCAATGTCGAAGATGGAAGTTCACTAAAGAGGTTATTTCCAGGACCGAAGTCTCTCCTAGACGTTGAAACTAACATTACCTTAGACGTTTGTCGGAATTGTCGAAGGAGAAACATCCTCCACCGATAAAGAAGATGGACGCGCTGCTATCTTAATGAACGTGATAGCACTGTCCTCCAGCCTTTGCGGGATCAAACCTCAACAGACCCTAAGAGATATCATTGGAATCACTTACTGTGAGCGAATTAAGAAGATGAGGAATAGTGCAGGGCACGAGTATTCCAACATTCCCGGGAAAAACGGCGTTGATTATGAGGCTATGTGGAGTTTTATTGATGAAGATTTCCCTTTAATGATGGAGAAGCTTGAAGAGGCAATTAAGGAAAGGGAACCTTCTGCTGCCGCTGCCCTCGAGCTCTAGTTATCGGTGTTGTGTATTGTTGTTTCTACCGCTACAGTTGGTTGTGGAAATGTCCGAGGGGATCGAGAATTGTACGTTCGTATGGTATTGATCTCGTAGTACATGTAGCTATATAGTCACCCAAGTCATCCAGCTACATATAACATCCCATAAATATAGTTTTATTTGATACAAACTCATAAATCGATGCTATCTAATGGGTGGTACATAGTGCACTCCCTCGGAGTGTGATGGCGACTCCTGGCTCTATAATAGAGCACGGAGTTATAAGACAATAGTAGAGCTAATTAGCTCTATATCCAGCGACCTCGCGTTCAATCATACCACAGTCGACTACAAAGTAGGATCCACTTTCAGAGTGCACCACAAGTGATGATTACATTCGCGACTCAGGTCCAGTTTAGCTGAATCCACTAAGTTCTATGGCCGAACCATCATATGCTACCTAGGGTACAAATATTCCCTAACGAGGCGATAGAGTGATAAACGAGATTGGTTGTCCACGATATCGATAGGCAGGTAGAATTAAACGAAAGTAATTTTAATATTACCAGTGGCTCAAGCAGTAAATTTTTGGAAATGACTGTAAATGGTCTCGAGACTCGATCGTGTAGATGAACTCTGGGGCCTTCCGCGGATGGGGCGATCGAGAAATGCGACAACTAGCTGTACGTTGAAAGGTTTGATATAGTAAATTCCCCATATGACGGTCCTGATACTGCCCTCCACGATGCAGTCATAGTACTATCGTAGTTCTAGCACTATCGTAGTCCTAGGTTGAGGGGATTTTTTGACATTTCAAATGGTCTGCCGGACGCAGGTAATAGTAGGCCTTCTAATCGACCTAACAGTGAAAAAATAAAGCACTAAGGTAGCAAAATACCGCTCCAATAAGCATTTTAAATCCAGAATGCCTTTAGTTTGAGGTAGCATTCCTTGTTCTAGGCATTGACAACATATTTACATAGAAGCATTAAGTAATAGGCTACAGATTCAGTAGTTCATGGGTACTATTGGTGTCTCTTCATTAGACTGTAGGGTTTTGAAATAGTATAACGCGATCTTGGAAGTGGAGCAACTGCAACCATTTTACACAAAAATTCCACTTTTCAACCCGGTCCTCACCCACCAGTTATGATGAATATTATCGAAAAATTGAAGTACTATATATTTTGTATATAGATACTCGCTCTATCAGCTGAAAATTACAATTATACCTCCCTAGCATGGGCTGTGATGATTTTATTGTGTCCAGTTGCCAAAAACGTTCCTGAACCACATAACGTATTTTACTGTGTAACCGCCCGTGATAGGGTAACCGCCCAGTTTTGTTGGATAGGTGTGAGGGCAAACCAACTTCTATGAGGACAAACCAAACCACTACGAAAGACAACCACTACTATTTCAAATGCCCCGACTGAAAGGGAAACGGTTGGAGGAGAGGGAGAAGTTGATTCAGGAGGCAATTGTCCAATATAATGAATCAGAAAAACCCTCTCTTCAGTTATCTGCCGAGACCTTTAGTATTCCTTTGTCAACTCTGAGGGATAGACTCAACGGGGCAAAATCAAGAAAAGAGGCGCACCGGTCACAGCAGTTACTCAGTGAACTTGAATACCAGTAACTCCAACAAGATCCAACGGACAACCTGACTTGTTGGAAACCAATAGCATCATGAGGTTGCAAACTAGCAGCGGAAGAGATTCCTTTTCTTGGATACCGACAAATACCCTCCGTCCAGACTCTGACAGCTATATATCAGCATTTTGATATATTGTTTTCACCCTGAACACAACTGCGGGCGTCAATTGGAATGGTACAAGTATTCCTCCAGTAATAGATGAAGAGTATCATAACTAAACACCTACATCAGCAAAAAAAAAATTCCTCCAAGACGAATTATACCAACAGATGTACTAATTCGTCTTTGCGACCAAAATCTCGTCTTTTGAAACCTACATGTAGTTCGTCTTTTGACGCCGCGCGGATGTGATATTCCGCCTATCTACTGCCAGTGGCGCTAATGCTAGCGCTATCTAATGATGTCATATTTGACCCCTCCAAACCTCGAGGATCCACCCATACCTCCACCTCCATCTTTCACATATATACTTAGCTACCTCGCCTCCTATCTCACCTCCTAGCTCACCTCCTATCTCACCTCCAACCTGTATCAACACCTCCTGCCTGTATCAAAACCACCTGCCTGTATTGACCCCTACATACATATTTACCTTCCTCTGCATTTTGACGCCTTTACTGACTACACTGCAGGCTCCAAATCATGCAGTGTATTAAGTGAAATTCTCAGTATATTTATAGTATACTGACGCCGGTGTAGGCGCCAGATCCACACCCCAATGCAGCAAATACTGCAGCATATGGACACCTACCAGGCAGCAAATGCTGTACCCCCCAGGCAGCTCAGTAGTGAGCTCACTGGGCAGGTAGCTCAGCGGGCAGGAGGGCAGACAAGCAGGTCAGCAGCGGGTTCAGCAGGCAGGTAGCTCAGCGGGGAGCTCAGCGGGCAGGCAGCTCAGCGCGCAGGAGGGCACTGCCCGGGGCAGGAGTAAGCGGAGGTGGGTGGTGCGCTGCAAATATGTACATAGAGTTACGTTGACATGTAGATCAACATCAGCAAACTTGCCTATACCCCTGTCGTCTCCCAACAGTCTCCCGGGTCTCCTGAGATTCTCCTGAGACACAAAAACGAAATTTGAGTCTCCTGAGTGTCAGGAGACAGACCAAAGCTTGCTGATGAATAAACGTGACATTTGCGCGGAACTATTGTCCTTGTCCAGCCGTCAACCGGGCAAAAGCTACCCAGGTATGGACCCGGTGTTCGTTTTGAGGTCAAAGACGAAACTATTTAGTCAAAAGACAAACTCGACGACGTCATTTGCCCAAAAGACGAACCCGTCTTTTGACCAAAAGTCGACTCCGTGACGAGAACGGGAGAGATGTTCGTATTTTCCCGTCGAGACAACGTCTTTTTGCCCCGGCGCGGAGCTATGCAGGTAACAAAACTTCTCATGCGCCTGGTGCGCTCAATGGTGCCGGGTGCGCCTGGGTACGCCCAGGTGCGTCAAAACAGGTCCTATTTTTTGCTGATTCTCACCTCCTACATTACCTCCTACTGTATCGACAGCAACTTTTTGCCTGTATCGACGCTTTTTGACGCCTTTACTGACGCCGCTGCAGGCACCAAATTGTCAGCATATGTACTCCACTGCAGGCTATAAAGCATGCAGTATATGGACGCAGCTGGAGGTGTCAAATTCCTAGTATAAGGATGATATATTGACGCCGCTGCAGGTGTCAAATCCCCAGTATATTGACAGTATGCTGACGCCGCGGCAGACACCAAATTGTCGGTATATTGATGCTGCTGCTGACGCCGCTGCTGATGCCGCTGCTGACGCCGCTGCTGATGCCGCTGCTGACGCCGCTGCTGATGCCGCTGCTGACGCCGCTACTGATGCCACTGCTGACGACACTGCTCACGCCGCTAGAGGCCTCAAATTCCCATTATATTCATACCGCTAAATGCTCCAAATTGACACCTACCAGTCACCCAGTACTGGACAATTTCTACACCTACCAGGCACCAAATATAGCACAATTTGTACACACCCTAGGCAGTGAATATTGCACTATATGGACAACTCCTAGGCAGCGAATACTGCACCATTTGAACTACCACTAGGCAACGAATACTGCCCCATATACACACCCACTAAGTAATGAGTCCTGCACCTTATAGACAGCTACCATTCACCAAATACCAGTCCAAATCGACACCTTGCAGTTAGGAAGTTCAGCAGGCAGGTAGCTCAGCGGCGAGCTCAAATTTGGCGGGAGGTGGGCAGCAGGGCAGGTCAGTGGGTAGGAGGCAGGCAGCACGGAGGTCCGCAGGCAAAAGATCAGGTAGCTCAATGCGCAGGAGGGCAGGTAGCTCAGCACGCAGGAGGGCAGTACCCGGGGCAGGAGTAAGTGGATAGAGGTGGTGCGGCAACGGAGGTGGGTGGGGCGATTAGAAATGTATATTGAATTTCGTAGACATTTGGAACAATAGACGTGACATTTGTGCGAAACTATTGTACGAGTGCAGCCGTTAACTGGGCAAAAGCTATCCAGGTGTGAACCCGGTGTTCGTTTTGGGTCAAAAGACGACGTAATTCGGTCAAAAGACCACGTACTTCCGTCAAAAAACGAACTCCTCCTTTGACCAATCGATGATTTTGCGACGATAACGGGAGAGATGTTCATATTTTCCCATAGAGACGATATTTTTTGCGGCGGGGCGTATGGATTCAGGTAAGAAAATTTCTTGTGCACGTGGTACTCCCAATTGGGCCCTATGGCGCTTGGCGCCCTTGGATACGCATAGGGTCGCCAGGTCAAACACAAAGTTTTGCTGATGTATGACGGGGAGGGAGGGGTTGTAACCACACCTCGGAGGAGCTTCCTTCTTTGTCAAATTACGCAATAGGTAAGTGTTGGAGTCGGGACACTACTAAGAAGTAGGAAGTAGCCGATCTATTTAATGCTTACGGTTTCTAATAATTATATAGAAGCGATTTGAATATTTCAAAGCGGAGTGTTTGCTTTGGTAGCTTAGATGGTATCCTCACTCCCAAAGATGCATCGGGGCAAAATCAGGGATTTCCATCGGGTCAACCTCTGGGGGCCTTTTGCGGTTCAATACGTGATTTTTGAATTGACATTCCCATTGCTTCCGGAGCACCGTCTAAATCATTTCTGACGTGCTAAAGCCTATTTTCCAAGCATCTATTGCGGAGTTATTGCACTTCAAAGTTCAGTTGCTCAAGTAGGGTAACTTACGTTCAGGGTTACCTGAACTCTCTAAAATTCTTGTTCTCTAGTTCCAACTGTATCCAGTCACTTGGTTCGACTTGCAAGAACTCTTACTCACTAGGATGCCAACTCTACAGACGATGAGAGATAGGGGCTCTTCTACCCTTCCCTTTACCCGTCGATTAAAGACTAGCTGCAGTTACCCTAGGGTTAGTAGCTTCAATGGTAGAACAAGTCACTTTGTAACAGCCCTATAGTGGCTCCATTAGTGACAGTGGCTACTATTTGAAGAGTTGCTGTAGCTTGGGGGAGATTACCATAAGCTCAGGTATGGTGGGTAATAAACTTGACTTTTCTTTTCCTTTGGCTGACTCAGACTCGCACAATAGGAGATTGGGGAGAGTTATGAATGGAATCGGGTTATTAATAATATCTGTCTTTTTTTTCTTCAACCTGAAGGTACGGGCTAGAGCTTTCCTTTCTAATTCTTCTTTCAACCTGATGATGTCCGCTTCAGTAATTACTTATACTTTAGATAATAGACGCCTATCTGATTTGACCGCTCTCTTCCACTCATATTTCATCCGCATTGCTCTCAATTGAAGTTTTGCAATCTCTGCTTCACTAAGTGATACTTCAGCAAAGTGAGCGAGCCTGAGAATGACATCTTTGTACTCCTCTTAATCCTGAAAATCGATTCCCAATGCGAATTGTGTTTGATGGCGCAAATCTCAACGGTTTTTTGGCGTATGAAAATGTTTGTTAAGTAGAATTTTAGGTCCGTCAGGAGTGCTAATAGGAGATAGATTATGCAGTCTTACTTTCTTGAGAACTTTGTCTAAGTTGAGCGGATGGATTCCAGTAGCCCGAAATGCAGATTGAACTATCTGCTTCGTGTAATATTTCTGACGGGCTTCTGTGAATAGAGACCAAAATGTTACTGTTTCCGAGTCTATAGATTAGCTATTGGAGATCTTGAAATAAATAAGCATTTAACTAGTTCTACCTTTGCTAATACCCGTTCGGGTTTCTCTCAAATGATTGTCTGCGGCTTTTCCGTAATAGTGCTGAAGTGGTCCAAACAGATCGACATCAAGGAGTTGAAGAAGGTGCGTTGAGTGGGGAGGTAAACAAATGAGATATATGTTCTTAGATAGTGTATAGGAACAGAATTCATATGTGAGGTAGCTGTAATGGCAATCCATTACAAGGAGGCGGGGGCGGCTTTGATTGAGTTTGTCTGTATGGAGATCAAAATGTTCTTTAAGCTATCGTAACCCCATCTTATCATCTGTCCGGCCTTTGTCGCTATATGCAAAAACAACATCCGGGTGATCGGTGTTTTGGTGCCAACCCATATAGTGGCCTTTCCCTTTATATATAATCCACGATGGAATCATCAAACCAGATGAGGAAGCCGCCTCGACAACAGTTATTAGTTCTCGTGAACCATTTTGTGCCACATGAGGATTTCTCCTCCCTTTTCTAAATATAACCTTCGCCTTTGATGAATAACCTAATATAAAACCCTTCTCGTCAAAATTCCAACTATAACCGTTTGATTGAAGTCCTTTGGAAATAAGTTTGCGTAATAGGCGGGTGAGCTTATTGAAATAATCGCGGAAAGTGATGAGATTGCTCGCATGTTGTCGTTGACGGTCTATTTGTTTACTGAATTTGGATGCCAATGATAGGTTGCGGTCGAGAAATCTTGATATCCAGTTACGGCCAATGTACGCTGACTCGGAGTCTATACCTAAGCCATTTGCTTCGGCAATATTTTGGGCCATTGCTGTTGCCATCCCTCTCGTTAAATGTATTCTTGATGGGAAACCTGCATCGTCCATATCTTCGCACCATTTTTTAAGAGCTTTCTCCACGGTTGGAGGTAGCTTTTGTTGACTTTGATGCGCCTCATAACGGCTTCTGCACTCATTATGTCTATCGTTTAGTTTAGAAGTAGCAATGCCAAACTCTAGAGATAGAACTGTCCAGGGAATGTTGAATTCGGCCCTTTTTGCTAGTGCACAGTATATTCTGTCCTCCCTTTCAGCCTAGCTCAATCCAGTCCGTTGTTTCACTTTACTCATACTGTAGCTGGCGTGGTTGACCTTTACTCACTGGCATGGCCTCGTGAACCATTGGTTTTTGAGAATCCTATACCCGATTAGTCATTCGACATCCTACTGATGTCCAATTTCCCGGTTGGATACGTTACACCTACAAAATTGACTTAAATTGTTGAAATACAAACAAAAAACTAAAAGTACTTCCCTTGCTTACCGAATTATCAGTATATCATCTTAGGCTGACCAACTCCATTGATGTTGCATTGTTTGGCTGCCAAGTAATACCTTAATTCATACAACCCAATCAGATTTCTTTTTTTCTTTTTTTCTTTTCAGATTATTGTATCATTTGGTTTTTGGTACATGAATATCACATGGAGGGAAAAACCTATAGTTTGAACTCTATCTTTCCTTTATATCTGTTTATCTGCTTGGCCCCTTGTTATAGTAATTCTGTTTGTTACCAATCGCAAATCATCTTACAAAGTAGACCACAAGAAGCTTCCCCTGACTACTACAAAATCGACAAAAGAAATGCAGAGAATGAAGATCGTAACAAAATGGCTAATGGTGGCTATACTGCTTGAGAAAGATCTGGGTCCACAACCAAATGCAGTGTAATATCGGAGGAGCAACTCATCACCGTGAGGCCGAGCCAGTATCAAGAAAAAGGTTGGTGACGGTAAAGGCCTCACAAGAAAAGAGGAGGCTGCAAAGGAGGTGGAGAAAGCGAAGGGCCTCAACCCAACAGGGGAAACGGCCAGGATGACCCATTGAATGAGACTGAGAAGGAGACAGTTCCCTCAATGGGAGAGAGAGCAGGAGGAGAACGAGCTTAAGAAGTTCCGGGCAATCTCCAGTGAAGGAGAGGCCGAGAATGTTTAGTTGGGGCCAGCTTTAGCTAAATGAAGCCAAAGTAAAGTCTTTGGTTGCGTGGTAACCCTGCACTTCATCAAGTCTTGGCGGCATTGAGAGGGGGGCTCAGTACTTACCCTTGACCCCCGGTACATGCAGGTAATGAATGATCCGATTGCCTGCTTCAACTGCGGTATCACACTGTTACTCAGCCTTGGACTACCCGCGTATATTTTGTATAGTAGGCCTCAAAGCGCACTGGGACGCGTGAGACTGCTCGACGTCATCGGTTTCGCTAGAGCGACCATCATGCTATACAAGAAAGAACTAGAAGAAGGAAATGAGGACCGCATATTAAACCCGTTCCACATTTGATCTAGACAGTTACTTCGCTATTTTGGTTGAAAGACATCAATACTGTACGGTTATAGTCGATAGAAGGGCTATTTGCAAGAGCCTTGTGATCGCCCGCAGCCTCCCGCTACATAACTATTTCCTTGAGATATTTATAAATCCCCTGTTCATCTTAAATAACGCTTTCAATCTCACCTGATCAGACTTGCAAAGCCCTACCACCGTATAGTTATACTTCGACTCAGACCCCACAGCACAGAGCCCTCATTAATTGCTCGCCAGCATCTTTACCTCAGTATTAACGCTCTTACATGCATGTACCCATGAGTCGAGTCATTCGATCAGAATAGTTATTCGTCTAAATAGGTGGGCAATTCCTACTCTTGAATGAAGAGAAGACTCAGTCATCTGACGTGACGTTCCTCGATAGGATCCAATGATGGTCAGCGTCTACTATGTTGGACGTAGTCGAAATATCGCCGACCTAAGAGCCTCCTCAAAGGTGGCCCTATCTCTACCCGATTTTAAAGATATTCTATGGATTGGCGTCTTTGGTTCATTTTCAAGAAATCAGCAAACGGATCGAAGTGACGTTGACCTCGTAGTCGTCGAGCACTCGCATGTTGCGCCAGCAGAGTACTCTGGGGATGCGAACTACGAGCCCTGGACATTGGAAGAGCTATTACCACGAGTCTGGTGTAGGCCAGTTGAAATCGTTCTCCTCAAAGACGATCTATGCGAATTGGTTGCTATAGACTCACTTCTAACGTCTCGCACTATATATGGCGATGCCCAATCTGTGGAGGTTTTACAACTACGCCGCAATGCTAGAGAGTATCTTGATGAAGGCTGGAAAATATTCCGAAATGCAGAAAGAGATATAGAGGCTCTAAAAGTTAGGATATCGGAGGTCAAAGACTTCGAGGTATGTACTAAATTAAGCCCCTTCAATCCCCATTTATATTTATCCTTAGCATGTCCGATTTATTAACTTGATTTCACATTTCAGGAATTTCTCAAGTCACCATTTCTCCAAGAAACCTTCCGAGTTCAACTCCTCCAAATCCTGGATTCTCTCAATATACAGCCTACTTCGCATCCTATCTACGAAGGCTTTTGGGCTACTGTTCTTCAGGTAGCAAACGATATCAAGGGTATAGTTACTCCAACCTCACAAGAGGACTCGGAGTACTGGCGAAAAATATGGGACATTCTTTCAACTTCATCATCTAAAAGTCTACAAAGCCTTTTGATGCGATTGAAGAAATTTGTCATTCCCACACTTGAAGATATCGAACAGCGTATCAAGGTTTCGGAACAATTAGAGAATGAAGATCGAGGGGCGGCAGATATCGTGAGGAATGAAGGCGGCATTTCGGAAGGTAGCAAGACGGAAGAAGTGCCAGCTGCAGCCGAAACCAGTTTGGCGGCAAACGTGTACGAGGGTGGCACTATCAAACGAATTATTAAAAGATATTTGACAGGGCGGTTTACTAGGTAAGGATAAAGAGCAACCAGACAACGGTAATGGTTATTTTAGCTTAAGAAAAGCATATTACTTTCTTGCGCCTCGGGGGTGAGTCTTCCTTTTAATTTTCACTTCTCTTCATGGCATGTATTTCCCAATCCATCAATAGCAGTCACTATAGCTGGATTACCCCGAATAACATTGGCGCCTGCGACCTCGCGGTCATTATCAATAATTTTCTCAACAATTTCTTCTTTCTTTTGTTTCTTTCCTTTGTTTTTAGAATAGACCCCCGGGCTCGCCGAAATTTGATGAAAAAATAAACCACGTTTCACACGCAGTGTCCGCCGCCTTTTAAGTCTTGTTCATTTATGCGTATAATGTGACGATCTATGGATTAACACCAATAGCCGGGAAGGCATGAGTTGTTTCCAGCCCGGTTGTTTGTTCTCGCCTTTGGGCCAGATTGTCCCAGATCTTCCCTCTCTGTTTAGTCTCTCAGGACGGGCAAATTCCAAAATACGAGGTTCGAGTGCGCATGTTCAAATGAGGAAGGCCCGTAATTTACCCTCGCACATTGAGTGAAGGCGCACAGTAATTGTAAGCCAACAGGTGCTACCTATAGTGCTCAGAGGTTCTAACTTCAACCATAAAGTCATATTAACGATAATCCCTGTCGACCTGTCTCGCGCTTGCAAAGATGAGGCTCTACATACATACATGTACCGCTAATACTCGATAAATTTGCTAGCGCCATTTACACCAAAAAGTACCAAAGTGCTGTTTTTTGTAGCGAATTTATCGAGTATTTGCGGTAAATTCCAATGTAACCATGTAAGGTACAGTAGATATTGGCCGGGGTTCACCATACCTGTGTACCTATGTTTGACTTGAGTCGATCGCCCTCGAATTTGCTCCGCCTCAAGACCCTAATTAAATCTTCACTGGCCAGATGAGCGGGGATAATCATGAAAGGGATGTGTCCGTAGATTGTGTCTCAAAGACGTACAGCCTCATAACGCGAGAAACTCGTGCGACAAATAGGAGTCTCCTTCACTCCGATTGAAGTATTCAGACTACAACGGGCACCACAGTGAAACGCTTCAACCGCTGAATTTCGCTGATTACTCTACAGAAATCTCTAGCTAACCATAGAAATATGCGTTGATTCAAGCTCCACCTCCCTATGGTCACAGATCTCTTTGATATCTATGAGGGTAGACCTGAATTAGCCATTGAAATAATCCCTTTAATCATTCAAGGCGAGCTTACGCTGTTCCTCTGACACATACTGGGCTTTTTGGTCTTCAGAAGCACATCGCACATCGTCGTCATAAATGACGTGTATACATTAGGCTGTTGAAATATCCAGACCCTTTTTGTGGAACTAGAACTGTGGCTTTAAGACAGATTGGCGAGACAATTTATGTACCAACCACAGGCCTCAGTTTAATGTGGCTTCTTTGCAATGGCTTAAGGGATACTCCGAAACAGCATGAGTGATTCTAGTGAATTCCAAATTTCCCGACTCGCTTGAAAATGCACTTTCATGCATGGCACGGGAGGATTAAGATTGACTCAGAGACCCACAGTACCGACTGTAGAAAAATTTAAGAGGGACCCTATTGCAGCCTAAACCACAAATTTGAAATCCGAGAAGCCTAGCACAGCTCATTATCGATAAATAGTTCAGGGAAGCTAGCCAGCTTGATCACTGACCTAGAAAACCGAGACGTCGGTTACTTCGTCCCCGGTTTGATAAATATGCCTGGGACCGAGAGCTCGAGTCACATTTACTTGATGTAAGGGGCGACGGACTTAATACAGTCACCCCGGATCCCTTGCTGCCCTGTACGGAATTGAATTCTCTGGAATTTTAACTCTTACTACACACCGCGTATGAGATCCCCTGAATCTTGGTGTAAGATGCGAATGTAGATCTATCTGAGCAATTCTTGCGTATCTGTAACGTAGCCCTTGGAAAGAAACCGAATGGGTAGTCCGTCGCAAAATTAGATGCCCGGTATATAGTACGTCGTAAAACCAGATCTCTGATAGGTAGTCCTTTGCTCCCAATGAGGACGGCGGACTGTTTGCTGCCCGCGCGATATGTGCCAAGACCGACTGGGTCTTGAAATAACACTCGACCCTGCCACTTATAACCACCGGATGGATTTTTTTTGTTTAATCCAAACCACTAGGGGAAAGATGGTATATCAAAAATCCTCTCATAGCTCAGAGGTGCTAGTATGCCCAGCTTTACAGGGCTTGATGGTCGCCACAAGGCAGGGAAGTCGTGGTGGGCTCTAGGGCCAATGTTAGTAGGCCCAGAAGTTCTCCTCTGGCCACTACAGCGAACCATGATCCAGATATTCTTTTACAGCTCTCCAGTGCTCCCTAATCGTCCGCTATCGTGTGGCCTACAGGCCGTGACCTGTGTAATCATTGGGCAACATCCTTCGTAACAGCAACAAGACTGCGAAATGTTGTTATAGCTAATCTGCTGGTGTGTGAATGGCCCGGGACCTACTAGGCTTATTATAGCGGCTCGACCAAGTAACAGTCCTTAAAGGAGCCAGGACATTGCTCTTTTGGGCCATACCCGGCCCTCAAGTTGTCGAGCCAATAGCGATAAATGAGGTCGGGAGTTCAAAGAAGACTCGAGCCCTCTTTTTTTTTTCTGTTCAATTCACAGGAGACTCAAGCCTGTATATACTGTCGTTTATATAGTTCGCCGCAACGGAAAATACATCAAGACACAAAGTACCTAATTATATCCAGAATCCATTAGCGAAAAGTTGAGTCAGTTTGCCTTGACAGAACGGTTCAAAAATAAATTTGATGTTCTGCCGTAGTCGGTGGTTAGAGGTCTACTCTGTAATTTCAAATCTATACATATACCTCTAAGCGGGTAGCTGCGACTCAAATGAAGTGGTGTCTTGCGTGGTATTAGGAGGAACTCTGTAATCATGATTAATCTCTATTCCGGCAGACCAGACTCGTCGAGTTGTTGACTCGGAAAACGATGCGGAAACCTCAATGCCCTAAAGCAGAAAGAAAAAAAGCGGAGGGTCGTGCTAGGATAACTCCACTTTCCGGACATGAAGTCTCTGAGGTCGGAGTGAGTCCTAGGAAGAAAGGATACCAGAGATGGCATCCCGCCTATCACGGCCGGACTGCCACCACCTGCCCTGCCGTCGAGAACGTTGCGGAATAGAGTTGTTAGGTGAAGGTGGGGCTCAGAGGTATTCGACTGTATCCGTTGTGGTCTTGTCCTTTATACCAAGGATAGAATTAACGAGTCGCATCTCATAGTTTCACAAGATCTTACACTTAGTAGATCTGAAAAGATCCCCGAGATTGACACCTGAGGAATCAAATTTTCCAAACAGCTGACAGACCTTTGTGGGAATCGGTCAGTGTTGATCGTTATTTCTGGTGATTGATCAGGGCCTACAATGAATTTGGTAGAGGATCGACTTGGTTCGAATGAAAAATAAGAGTATTCTTGAGCAAGGCCGTACTTCTAGCCCCGACAGAAATCGGCACCACGTCTTCACTGTTTCAGGACACTTGTCATATAAAGCTCGAAGCCCCGGTCGTTCCAGCAAGGAACCATCTCCACAGAATGGGACCATAGCATACTGTGAGGAACTTCTGGTTCTCAACACCCTCGGCAATTCTGCTTGCCTATTCCGCAGCGCAATATCAAAATGGAGCGATACCCATAGCAGCCCATGTATGGTCCTCCCTCAAAACTCTATAAGAGCAAGTGATTTCAAAGCAAGGGTGATCTGTTATGCTGTCTGTAAAAGGCGTCCATTCGAGAAGGTTTTGAAACTATCCACAGAAGTATAAATTGATATTGTAAGTATTCGATATA
Organism: Morchella sp. 2014-9hei; assembly: GCA_024713685.1. Taxonomy (NCBI): domain Eukaryota; kingdom Fungi; phylum Ascomycota; class Pezizomycetes; order Pezizales; family Morchellaceae; genus Morchella; species Morchella sp. 2014-9hei. The sequence goes on from JAMGYW010000021.1 coordinate 1,314,643, forward strand.
GGCGCCAGGACCCGGAGTAATCTGCACCTATCCATGGAATAAAAGAAAGCCCTGTTTCCGGCCTAGAGCTTCTGGGCCATTGTAGAAAAGATGACCAGTCTCATATATATCGAGCATCTCCATGGCGGAATATGTCAGTCTTATTGATCTTCCGGTCTTGGTGTACGCTTAGAAGCATTGAGTTCAAAAGTTCTTTCTAGCCTCCATTTTCATCCACGAGGTAGTGCCTATAAAGCACCTACTTTGAGCTCTCCCAGAAGAGATAAATAATGAAATTGAAGGCTGTTGTATCTGCGACCTAGATTTCGCTAGAGCATATCCATTTTTCCCAAGCTGCATCATTCTTGGTTCCTTCTCTCGGCCATAACAGCATCTGAATGGTCCTAATCAGACCTCCTGAAGCTTGTTTGGCTTTTGTGGCATGAGGCAAGGATGGCATATTGTACTGTCCTTCTCCTGGGTTGCTATAGCAACAACTTTGACTCCGCAGTAGAGTATTGAAAATCACTACAGGCTGTAAGCACCTGTGCACAATCCGGACTAGGTGCTGCTCCAGAGCTAATGGAGTCACCGACTACAAGATCACTATGATGCGCGCCTTGAAACCCGAAGAAGGCAGAATGCTCGCGATTCCGTAAAGTTTCCAGCCTTGGCTGGGCCAGGTCTGTATATGTCTGCAAAATCTGCACAGCCGTATGTGTGATAATTATTGGTTGAACACATACCGACCCAGCCCAGTCTAGAAACATTGCGGAATGACGAGTAGAATACCTCAACGCGCCATAACGAAGGTGAACTCCACGGCGTGACCGGTACATGTCCTCCCAGTTGGTGTCGTTCGTAGCAGTACCCTACTAGAAGATAAAATATTAGAAAATGTGGTTGAGCTGCAACATGCAATCATGTGCACTGTTAAAGAAACTTGCGGCTGATGGGAACAAGGCTGCGTGTGGCAATTGGCGTTTGAATTAACAAAAAGGGCGAAAAGGGCCGCCAGCCTACATGTACCTTCGTAGGTGGTCTGCCCTATGACCAAAATGCTCGGACGATGCGGTGTGTAAGTGTTCTGGGTTTTCTATGGTTATTCTGTCCGAAAAAAAATGTTGTTGGGAGATGGGATGAACCCAGGGATATGAGGGAGGAGGAAGGTATATGTAGACATAACTTGACTCAGTAGTGCGCACGCCAAGCTTTGGCAGCCTAGCGCTGTCAAGCTAGGTAAAGACGTCTACCTAGACGTCGCCGGAACAGTTGCATGTAACCTCTCCGTCATCCTAAATCTGGTATGAGATGATATCACCCCTCAGTGTCATTTCACGACAATGATTCAAATTTTCACTCTATCGAAGCTATGAAACGACGCACGATCCTCATCGAGACGATAACCACCCAATCAATCGCGCGGCTACCTGCAGATCATTGTATGCATGTGATGTGATGAAGTTACAAATGTGCATATGTGCCTCTATTAATAGCCGTTGCTAGCTATATCGACAGGCTATTAAGACGTCCGCATATAAATTCGAGTTACAGTATAACAGCAGGGGAATTCTCCACCTGTTGAGAACTGTTCAAAGACTACCTCTAGTTGGTATAACCCTACTCTACTATCTTGCAACGGATATCTTGACATTTGCGGTCCATTTGGTGTCGGTGAATATTACTGGGTAGAAATTGTTACCGGATTCAACCAAAACTTGGAGGATAGAGTAGCCAAGCTTTCCATAAAACCAATAAGGATACACGACATGTAGAGTACAACTGTACTCTACGCCCTTTGAACTGGGATTGTGAGGATCCCCGCAATAGTTGCCTGTGGTTGGCCGCTGTCTACATCCAATTGCAAGCCAGTCTCCGCCCGTATCAGTAACAGTAACAGCGCGCCTAACTAGACGACTTTACGGGGGTACGGTCAACACGGGGGGTATGGTCAATTCCAAGATTTTGTATGGAAACTAAAAGAGGTAGTAGATCAACTCCCTGCGTATCTTACCTCACTCCGGCGTACATTTGAGATTGACCGTACCCCCGTGCTGACCGTACCCCCCGTGAAAGCGTCTATAAGCACATCCCTAGGAAGGTTGAATTCATCTATGCATGGATGTTTGGATCATATGGTGCGAGAAGGCATAGGGGGTGGGTGTGTAAACTTCGGCGTTTGCAGCCAATCAATCAATAGAAACTTGGAGATCAACCCCCATAATGGTCCTAGCGCCTAGCCTAACGGTGGAATTCTCTCCAATTCCTATACAAAAAAGGTTCCTCTGAAGTTGACACACCCATCCCCTATGCCTTCTCGCACCATATATCCATGTTCAAAGCGAAGGAAAATTTATGGAGCCAAGATTGCGTCCGCTTGTGCAGCTGACATGTCACTTTCTGATAAATACTCAATGCCAAATATTCCGTCCCCGAGTATTTTTCAGTCTGCACCTGCGTTTTTCGATAGCTCAATGTGCAGACTACTCGCCGCAGGAGTTTCCTTTTCACTTTGAAAATGAAAAACAGGGGGCCAACTAAAAGCCTCTATTACCGTCTTTTGACGAATACTGCTCCTTGGAAAAACAGGGATTAATTAAATGCAATATGAGGTCTCCAGTCCTTTTGCGTATTGGCCCAAAGGCGCCCTGTTCGTCAACTGGTTGTGTTCGTCGTGAACTTACCACTGTAGTGATATTACGGATACTTCTCTAGAAACATGGAGAGCATTGGCTGCGCCAGTTGAATAAGGAGTCTTGCACCTCTCATTGGCTGTATCCTTGCAAGTCTCTACCCAATACACCCGCTAGACCCTAACTCTCTTTCCAACCTGTCTGTCTTTCTGCTCAACTGGCGCTGGCGCAGCTCAAACCCTCTACTTGTATGGGAATATGTAGACAACCATCTACCACAGTTTCCGAACCCCCATTGGGGACGCGGGACGAAAGTGATGTATACTCGCTGGCGAGCTTTCTCTGCAAACAAACACAGGCTATGAGTTTTACGAATTTGCAGGAGGGCAGAGGTAAACTCAATGCATCGACGTATAGGTATATAAGGATGGCGATGTCTCCAGCTCTATAACATATCAATAGGAACGGAGCTGGATTTAATGTTTTATGTAGTAAGGATCAAGCCTATACCCACATCCAGCCGGTAGCTCTACCGATCACTTAACTTTTAAAATAGACCAATAAATTTAGAATCGAAATGGGGTCGTAGTATGCTTTTTTTCCTGCTTTTCAGAATCCTGACACATCAAGTGCTCGTTAGCTATCATGCCCACTCGAAACCAATTACAGGACCACCTAGACTAGAGATTGGACAAAATATAGACGTGAACCGGTGGGCCGGGGCTTTCACTCACAGAGCTTAAGCTGGCTGGCAAACCTGGATTTCATTTTCAACTATACTACATCGCCCGGTCAGAACGAGTTCCCTTAAGCCTATTACCAGACATATGTTAACTGTGGTCCCATTCAGGTGATGGATTAAGCAGAACCGCCTTATGGTTGCTAACAGTGAGAGAATATATGTATGGTCGGGGCTTTACCCACCGGGCAGGGTGGGGTGACTAGGCTGTATCCAGTCGCACGTACCTGTGCCATGCTGTCTATTCCGTTTTTCCAAAATACAGAGCAACAATAGCGACAGCACGAGCCCATCGGGCAGCCCAAGTCAACCAGCTGTGAAACTAGGGACATGCCACTGCACTGGCCCGGGAGTGCCAATTAAGAATAAGCATCCCCTCACTGCCGGTGTCAGTAGCAGCAGGGCGAAGCCCACACAAAGAAATTGGTGAAATGGAAACCAACAGTTCGCGTATGCCGAAACCACCATCGGAATCAACCCCTGTATCTACATCTACCTGTACCACACCACACTATATCTCACTTTGAATCCCACGTAGCAAAGTCTCACCCTCTATTTACCAGTCCTATTTGACATGGCTGCATGATAATGGCTTCACTCTTTCGACCACGGAGCTCTTGAACTATCGATACCAGTCGTTATCTACAGCAGGCCATTTTGGTAGCCGTTGGCGTCTCAGTATCCTATGTAGGCTTCAACGGTTCCAAGCTCTCTGCACCAGAATGAGAGACGGCCCTTATCTGTAGTCGGACTGGCAGTATGACGACCGTACCTCCATTTTAGAGCCGTGTGTTAACTCTCGTGACTGCAAACTGCTTACCTATAGTGAAGACTTTTTATCTCCCTCGACCTAGCCATCATCATCATATACAATTGATACACTTTATGCTCTCTGCATGCCCCCCCCACAGCTTCCAAATACCATCAAAGTAAACATCCATCATTACCCCCCTATATACCCAGCCAGGAGCGAGCAGAAAGCATAGTTAGTGGTCTGGGAGCCCACATGCATATCAACAGCTAAGCATTGACCTGCCTGTATACTACTGACCATTCACAACCCACGACCGACCCAGCATAGTACTGCCACCCCCCCAGCTCTCGGATACCCCCAGCGCAGTTAGCCTCGCCTATATCAACCCCCCCCCCCCTCCCCAAGCCTCCCTACCACCGCACCCCCACACAACTTCCCAGCGCAAGCATGCCCCCTCTCTGCCCACCGAACGATACCACCGCGGACCTACACCACACCACACAACGCCGCAGCAACACCGCAAACCCAGGCGCCAGGATCACTACATACATACGGGGGGAGGGTTGTACCGTCGCCATACCTGCCAGCCGCCAAAACAAACACAAACGCAAACGCAAACGCAGACCTAATCCAATCCAATCCAACCAACCCAACACCCGCCCGCCACCCCAGACCAACCAACCACACTATCAGCGCCACACACCACCACCGCCACCACCACAACTACTACATGGTAGCCGTCCATCCAGCAGCCAGCAGCCAGCCAGCCGGGTGGCACATAGTGGCCAGGAGTAGGGTAGGCACACGCTCAAAGGCCTACGTTGCCGGCCCGCCGTGTATGCAACACATATCCACAGACTTCTATAGGCTAGACTCCACTGCCCACCGGCACGGCAGATAAGGCCCTCTGGACCCGGGTGCGGCGGGTCGCGGCCTGTCTGCTCTGGTTTGTGGCGGGGTGTGGAGATAGATGCAGATGCAGATGTAGATACAGTAGAGATGGAGATACAGATAGAGATGGAGATGCAGATACACATACACATACACATACCCTAGCTGGATAGATACAGATACAGATGGAGATGGAGATGGAGATGGAGATACAGATAGAGATACAGCTAGAGATAACACCCATACACGCACCCCCTCAAACCACAGCCCCCACCACACAGATCCCAGAGGCTATCTAACCCCCCCCCCCCCTAGTACCACAAGTCTCCAAACCCACCGCACCCGCCCACCAGCCAACACGCCCACCGCACCCCCACGCCGCATCCGCCTCCCACACCACCCAGCACACACACACACGCACATACGGAGCATCTGCACCCCCGCCCGCGGAGACTCTACACAGTAGGCACAGGCACAGAACAGCTGGATAGAGCCGGGTGCGCACCCGGTCACGGGCTGTCACTCGTGTGCTGCTGCGAGTGAGCGGTTGTGACGCGGGGACGGGCGGTATGGGGTACATGTGTTTATTGTTTTTCACTGCTGGACTAGGTATGGGTGGGCTCTACTCGCCCCACGCTGTGGTATTCTGTCCGCCGTTCCAGAACGAATATAAAAAACACTACATTGATATCTCCCGCACTTGCCCGCCCCACCCCCTCCTCCCCCCCTCCCCTCCGCTCGTTTCCCCCGACCCCGCGACCCCCCAACGCTTACCCCGCCCCCTACGCTTACACCCGCCCCTACCACATAAACCTCTGCACCCCTCCACCCCTCCCACGCAAACCCCCACCTCAAAAACACCCACAACACACCCACATCCACCGCCACAAACCCCACCGTCTCCACCCACCTCCTCCACCGCCCCACCGCCTCCCCACAAACATGCACCCTCCACAGCACCCACCCCACCACAAAATACCTCCCCTCCACCAGCCCCGCGCCCACCAGCGTGCCCGCCACCGCCGCCGCCCACCCCCACACCCACACCGCACTCACCGCCGCCGCGCGCTGCAGCCCCGCCACCACCGCCCACAACGCAACCACATACACCGGCGCCAGCGCATACCTCGCCAGCGCATGCCGCAGCACGCTGCGCCGAAACACGTAAAACACAAAGTGGCGGTTATCGGCCAGCAGATACGGGTGCAGCACCGTGTTGCAGTGGACGGCGGCCAGCACGGCGGCCAGCAGGCACGCCGTGCGGAGCAGCGTGCACCACGACGCCACCGTCACCGGCTTTGAGACGGCGGCGGGGGCGAAGCCGGGTGGGAGCCTTCGCGCGCGGCGGGCGCGCGCAGAGGAGAAGGGGGATGAGGAGGAGCGGCGCGGGAGGGTGACGTAGATGCCGACGAGGTCGGCCCAGCAGGCGGCGACGAGGGCTTTCGAGAGCAGCAGCGGCCAGGAGGTGGCGAGGGTGAAGGTTGCAAAGTAGAAGAGCTGGGGGATGTGTATTGTGGGCTGGTGGGCGGCCTTGTCGCCGAGGACGATGGAGAGGTTGTTCCAGAGGATGAAGACGGCAAAGGAGGAGAGCACGGCGAGGTAGGGGAGGACGGCGACGAGCAGGGCGGGCCAGTGCTGCAGCGCCGCCAGGAGGACGGACACGGGCGTGGAGAAGAAGAAGTCGTGCGCGGTGACGGCGGGCGTGAATGGCGGGTTCCAGACGCGGATCTTTGACGCCATGTCGAGGACGCGGGACCACGCCTGGGAGAGCTCGCTGCTGCGCGCGGGGGCAGACTGCACGTTGATTGTCCACGGCCCGTCCTGGGGCTCCTCCTGCTCCTCCTCCTCCTCCTGCGGCACCACCAGCGGCTGCATCTGCTGCTGCTCCTCCTCGGCAAGCCGGGAGTTGACCCTGCTCAGCGCCTGCGGGGGCGTAGCAGCAGCAGCAGCAGCAGCAGCAGCGGCCGGCCGCCCTCCCCTCCTCTTCTTCCTCCTGCCTCCCGGCGACGACAGCGGCGTCACCGCCGCCGGCGCCACCTCCTTTGTCCCACTCCCCTCCACCATGGCCTCAGCAGCAGCAGCAGCAGCGGGCACCTCCGGCTTCTCCTTCTCCTTCTTGTCCTCGCCCTGCGCCAGCTCGAGCGCGCGCACGCCCTCGAGCACGAGCAGAAACACGGCCCACAGCACGTTTGTCTGGCGGAACCACAGCGCGACCCAGGCCGCGGCCGCGCTGGGCCACGGGCGGCGCTGCAGCCAGCACATGTAGCTGAGCAGCACAAACACGGTCGAGTAGACGTCCGTGTAGTAGAGGCCGGCAAAGAAGAAGAGCAGCGGGAAGAGCGCCACGTTGACGGCGCTGTGGGCGGCGGCGGCGCGCGGCAGCGCAGGGTGCACGAGGCGCAGGATGCGGTACGTGACGAGGGGCAGCACGAGCGCCACGCCGAGCGCGTTGAGCGCGCGCAGGGCCGCGGGCGTGCATGGCGCGACGAGGGCGAGCGGGTACGAGAGCAGGTAGAGGCCGGCGGGGGTGGTGAGCTTGGGGTCCCAGACGGCGAAGCGGTTGCTGCAGTAGGCCTGGGCCTGCGGGATGTGGAAGACTTCGTCCTGTGCGCGGGGAGAGAGAGGTGTCAGCGCTGCCTGCCTGGCTGCCCTCCGCTGCATACTGACCGCCAGCCAGCAGTAAGCAGTGGGAGAGCAGTCGGGGGGGAAGGGGGGGGGTCAATTCCCCGAGCACTGGTAGTAACGCACCAGATAGGGCTCCGGGACAACAGAGTTGACGAGCAGGGCCACGGCCGCGGTGGCCGCGGCGAGGACACACATGCGGGGGGCGAGCGGGTGCATTCTGCGGGGCTGCTGTTCCTCTTGTGTGTGCGCGAGCGGGTGGGTTGGTGTTTTGCTTGTTGTTGGAAGGGGAGACAGGTAGAGGAAGAGGAAGAGGAGGGAGAGGAAGAGGAGGAGGAGGAGGAGGAAGAAGAAAAGAGAGGGCGGGGGGAGGAAAGACACGATCTGATAGGGCACACACACACACACTGTCTCGCTGTCTGTTGTTTCTGGTGTTGAGCCTCACGCACGCACGCCCAATGAACGGCTCTGCTCTTCTGCTCACCGTGCTGTGGAGGAGCTCTGCATGCCCCGGCCTCGGTGTAGCTCCCGCCATGTACCGAGAGGTCTCTGCTCTGCAAGTGCATGTGCTGCCTGCTCTACTCTATGTACTCTACTCTACTCTACTCTATGTACTCTACTCTGCTCTCCTCACTCACATACACACCCGCCGCACTCTGCAGCGTGCAGAGTTTGCCGCAACCCTAGCCCTGCGCCGGCCAGCCAATCAGGCCCGGGCGTGTGTGTGGGGGCGCGCAACCCGGCCTGTGGGCGATGGACGCTGAAGAGGCACCCACACAGCGACAGAGGGGGACAGAGGGCGGAGGGGCGGAGAGGGAGAGGCGGAGGGCGGAGGGCGGGGCGGAGGGTGTTTGTGGTGGGGTTGGCGGTGGATGCGTGCACACCGTCACGTATCTCTGTTGAACCTCACTTGTAGACCTCGCCGCCACAACCACCATCAAGATCTCACACACAAACAGCCCGCAGACCGCAGACCGCAGCCACAGCCCGCAGCCCACAGCCCACAGCACAATGACATCCGCCGGCTCCCCCCTCCCCGGCACCGGCCCCCTCACCCCCTCCGAGATCGCCTTCCTCGCAGAGTCCGAGCCAATCACCATCATCCCCCGCCAGCGCCTCGACCGCCTCCCCCTCATCTCCGTTGGTCCCCCCTCCCCCCCCCAACACACACTCCCACACACACACACACACTCCCACACACACACAAACCCTCCCGCCTTCCACCCCCCCCAACGCGCCACCGTCCCCCTCTGGCTCGCCCTCCTCCTCAAGCGCCAGCGCCGCTGCAACATCGTTCCCCCACACTGGCTCACGCCCGCCTCTCTCGACGCGGCGCTCAAGCGCGAAGCCGACTCCCCCACCTTCAGCGCCGCGCAGCTCCCCTTCCGCTGGCTGGAGACGGCCACGCTGCTTCTCGCCGCGGCGCCCGACGACGTGGGCGACGACGTGCGCGTGGCGCTGCGCGAGCTGCGCGAGGCGCGCCAGCGCAAGGTGCGCGAGGGCGTGCGCGCGGGCGGCGTCGAGGGCACGTATGTCATGATGAACGGGCTGGGGCCATGGAGATCGCCGAGGTGCGGGGCTTTGTGAGCGGGGTGGTGGACGGGTGCGGCGGATCGGGGGAGCAGGGAGGAGGGGAGGCGGCGGGCGGAGGAGGGGAGGGGGGAGGGAGGAGGAGGACGACGACGAGGAGGAGGGGGGGTATTAGTGTGGTGGGGTTGTAAGTATGGTGTGGTTTTTGCATACGCTTCGCTATTTTCTTTGGCCGCTTTCTTTTCTGCTGGTGTGGGTGTGAGAAATGCCACCAAACGCTGTACCTGCGTACCTGGGTACCGCCCGCTAGAGACCGCCCCCGCCGCACCCCGCCGCTCTCCACAGCCAGCCGCAGCGTCTCCTCCCCTTCCCTCCCCCCGCACTCCCAATACCAATACCAGCCCTGTCTCTAGCTCTGCCACCTCCACCGCCGCCCAGCTAGCTAACCACCCAGCAGAGAAGCTGCCATACTACAATACAAACACACTTGCAGACATGAATACAGTACACACACAAACACAAACATAACCCCCACTGGGCCCAGCGTAGCATAGCAATCAACCCACATGTACCCTCCCCGGACATAGCCAGTGGCCGGGCCAGGACGTAAAGGAACGATACCGTACCAGGAACCACCAAGCCCACAGAGAAAACGAAGGTATTCCCATCCCACTGTGGTCCTAGCCCCCACCCCAATCCCAATCCCGTCTGTCCGCTGCTGTCACAGCGTTGGTTGGTTGTAAGTGGTATATACGTGCACATTGCATCAAGTCCATGTATATATATTGGACACAAGTCCATACATGTACGTAGGTAGGTACAGCACCAAAACGGGGGGAGGATCACTACGGCATTCCCGTCAACACGGTAAGAATCCGGCATTGGCACAGTATTCTTCGAATTCCTGCAGTGCCGGTTTAATCCGGTATTCGTCGTTATGTTCCGTAGTGTAGTAGTATGTATGTAGGTACTATGGTAGTGACTCCACCCCCCGTTTTTGAGTACTGTGGGTATGTGTGCAGCTGTAATAGATGCCAAATGCCAAATGCCAAATGCCAAATGCCAAACTACTTCAAGCCAGGAGAGGAGTAGCTATGTACCCACATATCACCCCCGAGTGCTTCACCAAACCAATCGACCGCCCAAATCAACCAACAATACACACACCGGTCCCACTACGCACATGTATCCACCACCCGCCGCCCGAGCTTCCGTATGTACATGTAGCCCACAGCCATCCAGCCAGCCAGCCACTACTACTACATCCATCCATACCTCCATATCTCCATACCGCCCCACCACCACCACCCGCAGCGCAAGAAACCGCCACAACCACCGCCCACCGCCGGCCACAGACCGCGCTGTCTCCACCACCCCTCCACTCCCAGCTAATCCAGCGCCACATCAGGCCCACGTAGAGCACGAACAGAGTGCCACCGCCAAAACGTACCCCGAAAGGCCCATCCCCGCCCCAGGATTACGCCCCCAACCGACTGGCTGGGAGGTCTAGAAGCAACGCATTTCACGCATTTCACCTAGAAAGCGGCCATCACCGGGACGCAACTAAGGGGCGGCAATGGGATGATCCAAAGTTGCTGACGAAGGTTGGGTTTGTTTACAATTACAGAGCCAAGTAGCCGGGAGTGTTATTGATGTGTCTCACCGCTGTTTTGGGCATGGTTTACCTCGTTCTAGTGAGAGTATTGTTGCAGAGAGGTTGTTGGGTTGGTTAGGAGTGTATGCTTTATCGACCTTGCCAAATTTGGTTTATAACTCCAGGATTCAGAAAAGGCACGTTGAACCCTCTTATATGTGCCTCCCTTCATATATTGTGTTTCGTTATCTGTTTGTAGCAAGCTTGATCTTGTTGTATGCATGGCCAATTTTTCGAGGTGGGCGGTGTATATATAATTATAAGCAGTAGCTGTATCGTATTGTATTGTAATTGTATATAACAAGTCCAGCGGCGTATTATGCTAGCTAGCTATGGATACGTATCCTCCCTTCCCTCTTCCCTCTTCCCTCTTCCCTCTTCCCTCTTCCCCGTTCCCTCTTCCCCGTTCCCACCCTCCTCTAACACCCCCTCCCCATCTCTCGAGCGTCCAGAGCACCCGTACCTCGTGCCTCGTGCCTCATCGTCATTACTGCGTATACTATCATCATCATCAACAGACAACCCTAATATATGTCCCCATCCCGATGCCAGAAACCCGCCAAGAAAATAGAGATGAAGCTATATCAAAAAGAAAAAAGAAAGAAAAAAAGAATATACCAAAAGAACAACAGCCAAACTCCCACAAAGCAAAAGTCTCGCAAGCAACGACGTTTAAAACCACACAAGCAAGCCTAAAAAGAAGCAAGAAGGAAAAAAAAGAAGAAAAACAAGCAAAGCAAATCCACCCTCCATGTATAAAAAAAAAACTAAAAAAGAGAAAAAAAAAAAGAGCAATAAAACTAAAGGGGGTTTCTAATCCCCGCCCTTCCCCGTCTAATATGTCCTATACATATGCACCGTCTCCCTCTCATCCGGATGCCGCGCCTCCTCAATCTCCACCATATCATCGTAATACGGCGTCTGCTGCAGCATCAACGGCGGCGGCGGCGGCGCCTCAATCATCAGATACTGCGCCGGATGCGGTGCGGCCGGCGGCGGCGACGGAATCGTCGGTATATACATTGACTGCTGTCCCTGCTGCTGGCCGTGCTGGTGCTGCCCCTGCTGGCCGTGCTGGGTGATGAACTGGTGCTGGTGCACATGCTGGTGGTGGTGGTCAAATGCCGTGGGCGACACCAGGCCGTTGCTCATATTGACATTATACGCCACGCCGCCATTCATGCCCATGTTTGCCATGCCCATGCCTCCCATGCCATTTCCAAACGTCTGATGCTGCACCACAATCTCCATCGTCTCCGTGCTCGACGTATTACCACCACCGCCGCCGCCGCCGCCGCCGCCGCCATCTCGCCCCCCTCCACCCGCAGGCAGCACACGGCTCAGGCTCTCGTTGTACCCGCGCACCTCCTTGACCAGCGCCGAGAAGCGGCTGCGGTCCTGCACGACCCAAAACACCTTCTTCTTTGCGGCCGCCTTCTTCTGCAGCTTCTTGCTGAGGCAGCGCAGCGTGACGTGCGTCCACTCGAAGCCCTCGCGCGTGACAATCACCTCGTCGTCGCGCAGGCGCTCCAGGCCGCCGCGCTCGCTGAAGCCGCCGGCGATGAGCGTCAGCGTGTTTGTCACCACGTTGCGCGTCTCGACGCTGTTGAGGCGGGCGTCGAGCGGGCGCGGGTTGTGGCCCTTGTCGCGCAGCAGGCCGAGCGTCTTGCCCCAGGTGATGAGGAAGAGGCGCTCGATGGAGAGCTGCAGCAGGAGGGATTGGTGCTTCTTGGAGTGCGTCTTGTGCGTGCTGATTGTGTCGAAGAGGAGGATTGTGGTGAAGAGGGTGGCGGAGAGGGTGGTGGGGTCGTTGGGGAGGTATTTTGATGAGGATTTGGAGGAGGATTTGGATGATGATTTGGAGGATGATTTGGACGACATTGTTGTGGTTGTTTCGGGGGGGTTGGGGGGGGTCTAGATGGCGGGTGATGTGACCGATCGAGGGGGGGGTGGGTGTGTGTTTGGTGGGTGTTTGATGAATTGATTGATTGATGGGATGGATGCACGGTGTGGGCTGTAGAACGGAGGACCAGAAGACACCTTACGGAAACACGAATTGACCTTTATTCTCTCCAAAAGCCAGAAGAAGGAGGAGGAGGAGGAGGAGAGAGAGAGGAGAAAAGTGGGCGAGTGAGTTGGCCAGGGTTACTTATATCAGTCCACCCACACACACACACACTCCACGCACACCACACACCGCACACCACACACCATCCACACACACACACACAACCCTCCTGGACAGACAGCCAACCCGACATCTTGGAGAACCACCAGTCCAGAGTACATACATACATGAGTACACGGGGGGTACCCGCACACTGCATGCCTCGTTTGTTTCAAGTCCCTCTTCTATCTCCGTCCTTTTTCCCCTTGCTATAATCGCCATCCCTATTTCTAGCTGCCTGCCTGCCTGCCTGCCTGCCTGCCTGCCTGCCTACCCAACATGTACCTACCTATTCATATCCCATATCCCCCAAATCTCCCCCCACCCAGCACCTACCACCGAGCCTTCACTCTCACCACCCACCTATCAACCCCCCCCCCATCTGACCTCTCCCCTCCACTGTGTCTCCTCAGCTCCGTCGATACCGTGACCGACCGACCGGCCGCCAACCAAACCCACCTAACCGGGCCGTATAAGCGCTCCCCTCCTGTCGGCGTGCATGACACACCAACCCAATCCACACACACACACACACCTCACCACACACACGCCCACACACCAATGTCCATCCATCCATCCATCCACATGTGCTGGTCCACTGTCGTGCGAGAGGGTTAGGGCTGGCCTGCGCAGCCTATCGGATGCGTCGTGGTACGTGTACCTGCACGTCCGGTGCGCACCGAAGGAGCTGGTTAGGAGCTGGCTGGGGGGGGGGGGGGGTGCCTGAGGAGACCGGAGCAGGTGGCTAGTTTAAACTACAAACATGGGGAGCTACGTCCTAGAGCAGAGTTTTCAGAGCGTGTAGGGTAGGGTAGGGGGGGGGGTGTTGCTCTAGAGTAGGGTAGAGTGTCAGCCAGCTATGTCGGTGGAGGTAGGTACGGACCACGGCCGGTGTGTAGGTAGGTACATGGGCACTGAGTACATATATCCACGAGTGAGTGGGAGGTTTACAATCCTCTTGCACAAGTAGAGTACTATACTACACCATGCTCTGGGCAGCAGACTGGCCCTCCTCCCTCCCCCTCTATCTCTCTGACCATACCTCCCCCCACCGACAAGTGCAAGTAGCTACCACATACATCCCACTCCCACTGCCACTGCCACTGGCGGCCATCCCACTCGACGTCGGCTAGAGCCTCCACTCCCACAGCACAGGATCTACAAGGTTGAGGGCTGTACCTTCCCGGCTTCACGCCGCCCTGCTGATCGCGCAACACACACTCTCACACACCAGGCCGTTTCAAAAACGTCAGGCCCGTTGCGGCTAGTGCCTTGAGACTCTGCTCTGCTCTCCCGACAAGATTACATGGATATGGATACATGGATATGGATACATGGATATGGATACATGGATACATGGATACAGACACATATATGGCCGGTGATATAGATAGCGCAGATACCCGCCGGACCAGGATGGGGGGGCGCGGATGAGACCCAGCGATCGATTGCCGAGCACATATGAGGAAGTAGAGTAGAGTACCTAGAGTACTCTAGCATACTGACTGACATGTATGTACCTACGCTGCCGGTATGGACGGATCCGGTACATGTGCTCGTACGTGTAGCACAGCATGCGCAGTCGTAGTTCTATGTACTCGGGGCAGGCCAGAAGAACCTGAAAATGACTTTTTATGGTAACGACCTCTGATTCGCGGCTGGCGAAAAGCTACACCAAATTGAGCCCCTGCTTGCAGCTTGCATTTTCAGGTTCTTATGGCCTGCCCCGAGTACATGTGTACATACATACATGTGTCCTACTCCCACTCCCCATGTACCTTCGTGTACTCTAGTACAGTACTCTACTCTACTCTACTCCCCTACGAGTAGAGTACTCTCCACCTACATGCACCACTCTAGAGTACCTCTTCCTACACTTCGGCATGTACGCCAGCCGTTGAACAACCATATAAGATGCGCATCCTTCACCTCCTCGGCCCATGCGCAGCTACATACTCCTCCCGTGATAGGACGGACGCGACCGTTTGATCGACCCGGCATTTCTTTTTTTCTTTCTGCATTTGCCACTGCGGCCCTTCTAGGTGGGGGTTTCGGATCAAGGGGATAGGTGTGTGTGTGTTTTTAGTTTATAGGCTCTAGATCTGGCCATGCGAGAGGCTGTCTGTGGTGATGGTGGTGGAAAGGGCAAATACGCTGACGAATCCAGGCGGGGGCGGGGACACAGAGCACTTCACTTCCATGTAGCTTACGGGCAACACGAGAAAAGGCCGTGGAACAAGGCGAGACGAGCTGCTACATGTATGTATGTACAAAGTAGGCAGATCAGTGTGCCTTCTGTCCAGTCTGAGTCTGACGTGAATACATGTAATCCCTCATGGCCTCTGCATCTGGCTCCTATCATGTCCATGACAGAACCTTCGTCTGCGGCTGCGGCTTGGCTTGGCGCACAAAGTATCACTCGCACTAATACCAGCCTGAGACCTCTAGCCCTGTTAACCTCGATCCACGGTAATACATGTAGTAATATGCGCCTCTAAACGCTCGTGCATTCAAGTACAGTCTTTCTGCACTTATGCACAGATCACCACACTTCTATACACAAAATAAAAAAGTATCGAGTTCTGTGCGGGAGCCACCAGTGTCAGATTACTGTGTACTGCTCGCAAACTTTGCTCAATGTCAGTTGCCTGCAGCTAGCTACATGTAGGTGTCGGTCGTGAGTATGCGATATCATCTGTTGGACGACAGTTAGATCACAGATAGCTGCAGATACATCTAGATACCAAGTCAGCCCAAGAGAATGCTTGTGTTCTAGCCACTTCTTTGAAGAATATGGGCCAGCCAGGAATACATATATACATATATCGTTCAATGAAAAAATATGAATACCCGTGCACATAAACAATACAAAATAAATACGTGACAAGCCTGTCATGAGTACTATACGCAAATGCTATACATTAATAAATGCTTTAAAAGAAAGTAGAATTCAAGAAAAAATGCAATAGAAAGAAAAGAAAAAAGTGTTAAAAGGGTTTAATGCTCAAGCTTTAAAAAATAATATCGTCGTATTCCGGACGCCTTAGCATCCTTGAGATTTCCAGAACCCCGAGTGTTATCCGGCCACTGGAGGTTTCGTCTTTGGGTTTGAGGTGGGCACCTTTATCAAAAAGGTGTCTTACTATCGCGCCGTGCCCGCCGTTTACTGCTGCCTGAAACGCTGTCATACCGTTGCCCCACCCAGCACTAGCGTTGATAATGGCACCTTTCTCCAGGAGGAGCAACACAACGTCAAGATGCCCTCCACCTGCTGCTGCTTGGAGCGCTGTTCGGCCTTCGATATCTCCTGCTTCGACATTGATATCAGCCCCTCTATCCAGGAGGAGTAGCACAGTATCCATGTGGCCGTTTTCCGCCGCTGCTTGCAGTGCTGTTCGTCCGCTGCTATGCCCTGCACAGGCGTTGACATCCGCACCTTCACTCAACAGGAGTGAGACTATATCAAGGTATCCGCTGCCTGCTGCTGCTTGTAGCGCTGTTCGACCGTGATAATCTACTGCCCTGGCGTTGACCTTTGCGCCGTGACCCAAGAGGAACAACACGATTTCGGAGTGTCCGCCCTCTGCCGCCGCCTGCAGCGCCGTTCGGCCGTTAGATCGCGCCCCTTCGGCGTTGATATGGGCACCAATAGACACGAGAGTCTTCACCATTTGTGTTTGGCCATTTCCTGCCGCCGCTTGCAGTGCTGTCCGACCACCGATCTCTCCCGCTCTAGCATTGAGGTTGGCGCCTTTTATTAATAGCACCCTCACAGTGTCCATGTACCCTCCACCTGCTGCTGCTTGCAAAGCTGTAAGACCGCCGCTACCTCCTGGCTCGGCGTTGACATCGGCACCACCACCCAAGAGACATCTCACGACTTCAGTGTGTCCACTACCTGCCGCTGCCTGTAGTGCCGTTCGACCCCCCTCATCCCCTGCTTTAGCGCTGACATCAGCACCTTTTCTCAAGAGAAGTTCCACGACCTTGGTGTGTCCACCGCCCGCCGCTGCCTGTAATGCTGTTCGACCACGGACATACCCTGCTCTAGCATTTATGGGCGCATCTCTTTCCAATAGGAGTCTCACCACTCCGATATGTCCGCTACCTGCCGCTGCTTGAAGCGCCGTTCGACCATCAAACTCCGCTGCCCCGGCATTGATGTCCGCACCTCGATCCAAAAGGAGTGATACAACATTGAGGTGTCCTCTGCCTGCTGCTGCCTGAAGTGCTGTTCGACCCCCATACTCTGCTGCTTCAATATTGATATCCGCGCCCCTATCCAAGAGATATCTCACGATTTCGATATGTCCGTTATCCGCTACCGCCTGGAGTGCTGTCCTACCATGCACTCTAGCTTCTTTGGCGTTGAGGTCAACACCGAACCTATCCAAGAGGTAGGATATGGACTTTGTTCCCCCACTGTTCGCCGCCAATAGGAGTGCTTCTCCCATGACTGAACTATCGCCCATCTCGTACTTAAAGATCAATGTATCAAGCTTGCTCCGCTTTGTTATCCAGCTATGCATCCGGGCCTCACTTGAGGTTATCCTAAGCCACGGTTTGGGTGTCAGGCATCTTTTACAAAATTCTACACCCCATTCAGACACACGGATGCGGAGCTTCAAGGTCTTCTCCGGAAATTCCGCGTCACCTGTGCAGTAAGCGTGAAAAAGCTTTGTGTTGGACTCTGGAGTATACTCTATTTCCGGGTCAAGGCCAGAAATGCTTTCGGTAGTACTGGTAACTTTAGAGGCTGCAGCGAAAGGCGTTTGACCGGTCAGGATCTCGAAAACAACGCAACCTAAAGCCCACATATCCACAGCCATCCAATCAGAAGATTCATTGGGCTTCTGGTATCCCAGTAGCTCCGGCGCCATGTATCCAAGGGTCCCTCCTCGATTGCTCGGCTGGCTCATATTCGCCATGTTTTTTGATGATCCGAAATCTGCCAACTTGATACGCAAGGGGTCGAGGCTAGCGATAAGAATGTTCTACGGTCTGTTTAGTAGGATATCTTAACATCTCTCCCGGGAATATCAATGCACAACATAGAGGTCTTGCCTTGATACGACCTCCATATTCGCAGCTCATAACTAAACTCGAGTAGCAGTAGACCATTTGTGGGTATCGGGCCAATATAGAGCTGGGAACGTGCCCAGTACAGGGTATAGTTTCAACAACTGGGCAAGTAAATCAGAAATTCCCATACCTTTGGCTTTAGATCTCTGTGACATATTTTTCTCTTATGCAGTACCACAAGCCCATCGATCACTTGTTCCACTATCTGTCTGGCCTTTCCCTCTGTTATTGTCTTGGATTCACTTCTTATGTACTGTGATAAGTCGCCATCCTGCATGTATTCCATTGCGATATATATTGAATTCATGTCTTCATACCATCCCAGGCATTTCACGAAGAGGTTGTTCTAACCATTTCATGTCAGTTATAAACCAACCGCACAAGGCTAGGGGAATCCTCACATTTCTCAGTACGAGCATAGTCCTTAACTCCCGCTCAATCACCTTGTGTCGATCCTCCAGCTTCTTATATTTCGCGCTATCCAGCTTCACCTCCTTGACCGCCCTCAACTCCCCCGTCTGCTGCTCCTGCTGAAGATAGACCTCTCCGTACCCGCCCTCGCCAAGCTTTTCTTCCCTCTTCCATCTGGCGCCCGCCTTCAGCGGCCAAAAAGCCGACCACCACCCTGTCCTGCCCTCCGGGTGCTCAACAATTTGGTTCGCTGTGTCGAACTTTGTGTTGAGCTTGAACCGAAGAATATCGAGCGACGGTATCGGTGACGGGGCTCGCTCTGTCATGGTCGGAGGTGAATGTTGAAGCTTCAAAGAAGAGACGTACGCTTCTCCTGTCTCCGCATCTTTTTGATCACAGATTTCACAGCTGGTGCTGGCTGCGCTGCCTCCTATGTAGGTACATACATACATATATACGCTTCGCCGCTGGTGTAACATACGCACTATACACATCAGAACTAGCGCCGCAGCCAATCACTCACACTTCTGCATTCACAACCTGCTCGGGCGAAGCTGAGCTGCTGCCTAAGTGAGCACAGCTCTACGTATTTCCAAGCGCCGCCACCATTTTGGGTATCCGTGTTACCCAAATAAGAATTTTGACAAGTGGGCAAAGTACTTCGCACCATATGGCTATTAGAGAATAGTGGATGTCCATCATGTATGTACTGCGCCCGAGATCACCATTGTTTGGACAACTCAAGAGACAACAAGCATCATTTGGCGTATAGAGACAGTGTTGGAAAGATTGGTGAAATTCTAGCGGGATTCCCCAGCATGCTGCCTAACTACGCTACTTCTGGTAGTATGTGGAGTTCGGCCGTATCGCTGATGAATTTCATCGCGTTTCCCTGCATTGTAGGTATATCAGCATCTATTATATAGGCCCTATATATGCCAAGTCACAAAAAAAGGAAATACTGCATATGTAGGGAGAAGTGAAAAAGTGGTCTGGGTATATAGTCACTCACGGGGTGAAGGGTGAAGGCGGATCCTGTCTGATGGCGGTCAGAGTTAAGTTTTTGGACACCAAGGGTAAATTAATACTAACACAGGATCCGCCGTCACTGGAATGGGTGAGCGACTGTACTCAGAAAAAACTACCACAATTTCACCCCCACGCCAAATTCTGTTGAAAGTATTCTTGGGCGAGACACTTGTGAAATCTCTCTCATGCATTAGTAATTGATTGCAATAAGGCAGCGACCTGCGAAGTTTTTGGCATGTAGGCGTACTACAAGTACTGGAAAACGCAGCGAACAGCTTACCCTGACGTTTCCTCGAGATCACAAGATATTTATGCATGAGAGATCCCGCACGCCCAAGCTGCAAGGGATAGTAGGGATGCGATTTAGAGAGAGGTATTTGTTATCAAAACACAGGTTCTGTTCCACCCGAATTTAGTAAGGACAGAATTTCGAGAGGGTGGAATTATGATGGGTTCCTTTCTGTCATACGTACTGGCCCGGCTCCCCGGCTCCGGGCCTAACCAGAAAGTTTGAGGATGCTCGACTCCAAACAAAAAAACTACAACCCTTCCGACCGCCATATCTCAGTCTCATCGCTCTCGGCGTTCGTAGTCCTGTCCTGGTCGACACTCGCATGCGTCTTGCAATGAAATATGGCACAAGAGATTTCTACTGACAGGGCCCTATGCCCATTCGTAGAATACCCTGATTAGTATTTTGATGGCAATCATCAAAGGATCCGCGGATGTTTAGCAGAATCAACCGCCAAGGCCTAGAGTAGGATGTAGGGCCTAAGATAATTTTGTGTCTGTAGAGGAAGCGTCCCCTGGCCGAGAGTATATGCCAGTTAGTCTGGTTTATCTGTTCTCTTTTTATAATACTAGCTAGCTAGCAATCCCCTCTAACCACAAATACAGTGCTGCCAACTAATGGTAAAGCCTATTGGTAGACTTGTAATCTATCCTTACACATATGGTGCGAGAAGGCATAGGGGGTGGGTGTGTAAACTTCAGAGGAACCTTTTTTGTATAGGAATTGGAGAGAATTCCACCGTTAGGCTAGGCGCTAGGACCATTATGGGGGTTGATCTCCAAGTTTCTATTGATTGATTGGCTGCAAACGCCGAAGTTTACACACCCACCCCCTATGCCTTCTCGCACCATATGTTGCCCGTGTCTGGCTATATGATTTATAATTAATTGCTCATAACTATAGCCTCCCATGCCAAGTTTAGCGACATAGTGGTATCCACACACGATACTCGTAGCTTAATAGATCTAGAGATTCGGAGACTGGTTTTTCGTCCTTTTAATTTTCCGGGTGGGTTCTGCTAGTACATGTAGCTAGCTAGTACTACAAGCTGTGCGTATCCGACCTTTTTGGGGGGGGAGGTTCGAGCTCAAACCCGGTGATATATTGGGGTACATATTCAATTGATATACTTGTCGTGTATTTGTAGAGTATTGAAATACTCCGGTCTGCGATATGAACGAGTGATAGTGTATGATTCGAAACCTATATTCTTACCTGTGCTTGAGTATAATCGGCATATAAATTTGGCATGCACAACCAGCTAAACGTATACTGACCCGTTCCAAGTTCTAGATTACATAGCTCCGCATACTTGAGGGGCACGATACCCGATAGGTTAAAAATATATCTATCTCTAACTTAAGGCGAGTACAGCAATCTCTCGCTATAAGGATATACTATCCGGATAGAAACCTCGTATCTTTGTAGGGAATTATTCTAATAGAGGCTTAAAGTTAAGGGCTAAGAAAGTTAAAAGGATCAAGTAATCCTATACTTATAAGACATATTTAATTAGTATAGTTATACCGAGTATTCAATATATATGTGTATTTAAAGGGTTTGGTTGGCTGTGCTTTGGATGTTTTCTTTCCCCCGAGCTATTGATTAGGGCAAGTCTGCTAAAAAGAGAAGTTATGTTAGATATTATGTTGGAGGTTATGTTGGAGGTTATGTTAGGTTACCTTTCGGTTTGTTATTGAATTCTTATATTCAGTAATTATGATATGTTGTATGATTTTGATATGTTTTAGGATTGTTCTGTGTTGTGAGATATCAACGGTATACTACTTTCGTAGAGCAGTGTAGAGGTAGTACACGTACCTCTCTGGTAACACTCTTTATCATTCTTTATTTCATTATCCTCACTAGTGATGGGCACAAGATGAAAAGCCTCCAGACTTATATCCCGAGACACAAAACAAAGGAAAGTATGGCTACATATACAGGTCAGTAAAGACAAAACAAGGCAAAACAGAAGCTATCTGGTCTCGAGACTTTAGGAACATGCGAGTGATCGTTCGTGACTGAGTATTTCCACATAAAGACTCAATTTTCCTTGCCCTGGCCCTCGCCATCTCATCTTCAAAAAAGCAACATCTTGTTAGAAATAGAAAAGCTCACAGAAAATGGGAATACAAGAAATAAGTCAGACGAGTTTGCCCTACCCTAACCCTACGTTTCGAGACTTTGCGCAACACTTGGCCTGGGTGTTGACGTACAATTTCAAGCATCGTTTTGTTTTGTATTGTACCCGTCACTAATCCTCACTAGCCAAATGCCAGAACCGCCCTGTATCCAATATTCTTATAGAGAGATACTGCATACTGTATACGTACCCGACATTTAAAATGTCTTATAATACCACGGTATCTGTCTAAACCGGGTACATGGTATTTATGGCGGTCAGAAGTCATGACCAGTGATGGCCACGACACGGGACTAAGGTTGTCTAGAGGCAAGATGTAATGCCCCATCGCCATTCATATATCCAATACGTCTAATAATGGTCCGCCAGATCAACTAGTCATAATATAGGGTTAAAGATCTTTAGAGGCGCATTTGGGGGAAGGCTACAAACTTACAGTAAACAGGACCTACCAGGACCATGGCAGTGTAAACTAAGTCGATATCAGGATAAGCCAGACAAATGCCAAGGCTGTTAAAGTTGACAAAACTTTGGTAATTGGTCCTTGTATATGTAGTAGACGTGGTCGACAAGCTGGCCCGAGAAGAGCATGAGGGAAAGTTCAACTCGACCTATAATACAAGCTACTCATGACCAGCTTTTCTCAACTTAATGGTGAAATTTTGAGTGGCTCGCTTTGAGTTCTCGGGTACTATTAGCCTTTGAAGTCAAACCAGACCTATTTTGAAAATTCCTGTATTGCTAGGGTTATGATTTGATATTTAAAATCCTATAAACTCATCATCCTAGATTTTGGATACCAAATACCGGAGCTTCATTCTACAGTGTTAAACGATCACTTATATTATCGACACCCCTAGAAAGTTATTTCAAGACAAACATTAAAGCGGAAGTAAAACTTAAAAAAACTCGAACTTCTCAGGCCGAGCAGTGGGATAAGCTCGATCCAACCAACTAACTCGACTCGTAAAATTAAAGCAGTTGTTCATGGCTGCTCGGGTCGGCTCGTCTAGCTCATTGGCCACAGAAAACTAGTATTGTTATTGTAGGAGCTAGAGGTACCGTCACTTATATCAGGTTTTGCTATGTATGTATATACAACATTACCCAAATACGGGAACCCCATTCCCATCATTTTGTCGATATTGAATATGAGTTCGAAAATGGGTTTGAAGGCGGCCTTAAAGATAGGGTGCGAGAGAGACCTATATCAAAAGTTAGAATATACATGTAATTATATAAACAAAGAAGGTCATGACGATTCAGGTTAGTTATTGAAGCTCCCATAAAATAAAGATAACCCCGATTTATTGTAGTTTGCTAGATGAAGATCAAACAGTGAATAATACGGATTAATACATACATATATATCAAATGAAGGCTTGTAGTAGCACATGATAACAGGTGATAGTAGGTGATGGTTGGTGATGGCGGATGGTCTGGCCAGCCGTCCTACAACTGTATATATCACCCTATAGCTAGCAACACGGAAATTGCGACGTATCAGACCACATTACATGATGGGACTCGGAGTGTGGGTTGCAGTTGGGACATTACCTGCTTGATTGCATACGCAGCTACCCAAAGAACTATGACGAGTGATCTGACAGCCAATAGAGCTCACATTTTTGCAGTATTCAGATCAATTGGCTTTTTCGTTGAGCGGCTTCAATCCGGCAGCGCGAGTGGGTAGCCTATAGCTTCTACTTCAATAGTGACAAAGAATCCCGATCCCCAGCTAATTGTTGGAGACTTTGCGCGGCAAATGGAGCCAGCTCCATTTTCTGACAACCTGATTAGTGCCGATCACACCATCAACTTATTGCAATCAGATAATCAAAATATAGAGCTGGCTCCATTTGTGCAAAGTCTCTATTTACCGATTCAAAAACCTGCCAGCTTATATGGAAGGTAGCTAGACCTGATGTTACCTCTAGTACTGCCTATTTCAAGTTAGCTTACAGCGCACAGATTGGTTGGCGATCGTTGACCTAATCGAGAAGTCAAGTACGTACTTATTTTCTTAATAGGGATATGTAATGTATCATAGGATCTATCCCATTACATACATGTGAGCCAAGGCTATCTGCATTTATAACTAAGCATCTTTAGATCACCTTGTATTACCTACCCAAAAAACACAGTAGTATATAGATTCCAAAGACGCATTTGAAGCAGCCTATGTCCGGGAGCGTACACACACTTATACATCTAAAAAAGAATACAAACTTAACCTTGGTTTTAGTTGGTGCTTATGTTCCAAAAGTCCCTCTATTCCTTGGGCCGGCGAGACACGCAGAATCCAGGACTTCCTATTCAAGCGAAGCCAAGTCACGTTTCTTCGAATAATAGAGCGTGGCTTGGTGATGAAGCACCAGGCTCAGTGACTTTGCCACAGGAAATCACTACTGAGATAGGAAGCCCTGGATTCTGCGTGTCTCGCCGGCCCAAGGGATAGGTTCAACTATTTCAAATTCAAATCTTCAATCGAATATGAGAAATTTCTCTGCATCTGTGGGGGGCTGAACTACTATTCATGTGGTTAATCGAATATGAGAAATTTCTCTGCACCTGTGGGGGCTGAAACTGCTATCCAAGTGTTCGTCTTAACAATTATGCACCTTTAATAGGTTCATGAGCCACTCAGACAAGTTTATTTCTTGATATATCGGCGAACTCTCCGTACTAAATCTCGCGATTCATAGGATAGTCAGCATATAGAATTTCATCGGAAAGACATAATCAAAAGTCTCGGTATAAACCATGTCCCCGGGTCTAGATATTTATTCTCCGGCTGGAACATGATGAGTGAAACTTTAATCTTTGCTGCGCATATACATTCTTCGATGGTCAAAAGCCATAAAAGGCCTATATTTGAGGCACATATCATGCAATTCAGAGGTTTGTGCTGAATGCATGGAACCCCCACAGTCTCTCATTGGCCGCCACGATGAATTCTTTTAGCACATTGGGTACTCCACCTACCTGCCTACCTAATATTCAGCCCACAAACCGGGTTAATCAGAGAGGGGGACAGATGAACCGACGGGTGGAAGGTCCGTGTGTAGCTTGTCGTCGCACCACAATGACGTAGATGGGGCTCTGAAACAGCATTCGAGACATTTTTTTCACATCGCCGGGGCTTTAGGATCGGATTTGAGATCGATCTGTCCGTTTTTTTTTTTTGTTTACATTTGATTTTCCGAAAATTTTCCGGGTAAGGTTTGTTCTAGAAGAATCCAAGGATCATATCATGAGTGTACTTAGAATTATTTGGAAGAATGATGACGAGAAGAAACTAATTAAAGGCTAAACGGTTTCAAGAACGTTGGAGAGATGCCTCAATGCCTAGGTACCAGGTGGAGCCTGTGGCATTTCTCAAACATCGGGCCCATGGCAAAGGGGCTTCGATTCCCGGAGGAAGCGACACCTTACTGTGACAGATGAATTGGCTAAGTCGAGCCCCACGAGTGTGATTGCATATCTCCGCAGTTTCTTTATTGGATCGGCCCGTTTTTATGCTTGAGGTCCTGAAACAGCCTCGGTTATCAAGCTTATAATTGCTTCGTGAATAGAATAACGATACGAGGTTTCACAACCGAGTGATGCCCTGTGATTAACGGGGCTACGCCGAGACAGTTCTAATAAGCGAGGGTGCAGGGACAAGTAACCTTTTGCTAGCCAGTATATATAGATCTACAAGATCTACAGAGCGCAAAGCCTAAAGATTGCTTATATAGGAAATAAATTCCTGGCTATCGTGAATTTTTCCCTGAGGTTCCGGGTCAGTACGTAAAAAAGGAGATTTTCTCGGTGAGCCCGAGGTTTCCAGTACGTCGTTAACCGACACTCAACAAATATTCGAATACTGCCTGTTGACAGACAGGTCAGTTTGAAAACATGACAAGAACAACCAAGACGCGAAACCCTTCAACTATTGTTGATTCTATTGGCTCAATCCTCCCTTATCCGCCACAGAAGATGCGAGTGACAGCGAATGACTGCCTCGAGGGCTTGATGGCACAGGTACACTTTCAGGTAGGTGTGAACGCCGGCACACCGCCATCGCCAGGATGATCTACACCAGGTTTCAATAGATCGAGCATATCGTTGTGTGGAAGGCCACTCGTATATCTTTCTCGAGCACATCTAATAATTGCAGGTATGTTACTAGTAATCTACATGTAGTTAATTGGAGATGCTTCACCGCATGTCACTCGATTATCGCGCCAAGAGGAACCGTAAAGCCCAACCACTCTGTTTAACCGAGGCGGGAAACAGCTCCCACTTTGAGTGTCACCCAGACCCTTCCTGTCCGCTCAACCCTCCCTCCCTCTCTCGCCCTCCATTGTTTTTCCCGGAGGCGCCGAACGGAACAACCGGCAATAAGCTCGGCATTTCTCTTAAAAGGTGGACCGGGTGTCTCCAAGTGGCTAGTTATCACAAGCCAATATGCTTATCTACTAAATTTTGTTCCTTGTTTACAGGAACAATATGGCCCACGTGAGTGAGTATGAAACTGGGTTAAATAAGTGTGCACTTGGACTGTGGATATCCCATTTGCACAAACGACAAGCACTGACTGTATCTAACCGCGACATAATTAGCTGCATGCTCTACCATAGAGTAGGTAAAGCACTCTACTCTAATCTACTGTGGGGTAATGAATTATTGAGACCTAGTACTAATTGGTACGGTGTTCCTCTCCTAATATATATGCTGACCCAGAAATAACTATTTGTTTCCGATCCTTTGAAAGGGCGGACCGCATGGAGTAGCCAGAATGAGTTCTCGCTAGGTACATGTAGGGACCGGTCAATAAATACCTACATACTGTGTGGAGTATGCACTCTAGCCTGTGGACCCTTCCTCACTTTTGACGCGGTTGGGAACCGAATCTTTCGGATAGCCCTGCGGGGAAGGAGGACCACATTGAAAATTGCGACTACATCATCTGTACGAACTGTACCTACTCTAGGCACAGGTGCATACTCAGTATTCAATTAATACCTTGGCTATCTGGATACTACCTTGAAACTGGGATTCTACACAAAGGTAGAAATTACAGCTTGAGGCTTTTATTAGACTATGCTTTCCAATATCAATCTCTAGTTGTCACACTGTAATATGTGAAGGTTATTGACGGCTTGGAGTAAACGTTAGACGTATCGTATCGTAGTAATGGAGCACGATGATAGAGAGATACATGTATCTACGGTACTATAGCACTCCTCATCATTCCAGGTTCACCATGCATGAGTTTAAGCATAGGGATCGATGAAAAAGAAAATTCAATGTAGATCTCAACCAACAAATGGTCATCAATAACGAATTTCTGTATGTCTGACCCTACGGTCACTGCTATTGATCATCGCTGTGCCAGTACTTTATTTTGTAATTGAACCTGGGGTTTTCAGCGGCCCTCACCGCGAAAAGAAAAGAAAAACCAAATGCCTAGAGAGGATGCGCACCCACCAGCAGGCGAGCTGAAACAGAAACAGAAAAGAAAAATGGCACAGCTACATAGAGAATTTAGCTATCTCCCAAAGGCAGGTCAATTACGTGCTAGGGAACCGAGGCTTGCCGAGATGTTACAAAATGCCCGCCGAAATCAACCTATCATACATAGGCGGAGCGCCATAGCCAATGGACGAGGGGAGCTCCGAATTTCCGGCTGGGAAGGGGAGAAAACCGCACACCAACCCACCACCTCGTGACATCCATGTCTCAGGATGGGACCGACAGGACACTCTGATTGTGGTGAGGCTCGAGCGGGCCCCACAATCACCACCGAGATCTGTTCTACCTGTCGCACGTTCGCCCTCGCATGCGTGCGGCTTTAGATCTATGTGCCTATAGTCAGCTTACCAGTACAGGTACAAGTATACGCTCGTTCTGCTTGAATTGCCAAAGAGTGCCGATAGAGTGGTTTTCCCCACAAATATTCCAACTCTGGGGCCTCCGGATCAGGTTTGGTAAACTTCTAGTGATTCATAGATACAGATCCTTGAAGAGGTATCGGTACCTAGAAGCTAGAGAAAGAGTACTTGTATCAATCTTAGACATGAAGCTATGAACCACTTCCCAATGTCAAGCGACTAGACTGGCCTCTTGTTAACACTAGCAAAAAAACCAACCCAAATTATTTAGCTTACCGCTCTGTTGCAATCCCTTAAACTGTCCCGAGCCTCACTGATTTTTATGCCTGGCAATATTCTAAACAGGAAACCAAGACCGCCGGAAGAGGTTGATACGGGCCACAGCACTTCACGGCGAGATCTAAAGCGGTGGTGGTGATACCGAAAGTGGTG
This sequence comes from Morchella sp. 2014-9hei, assembly GCA_024713685.1. Classification (NCBI taxonomy): domain Eukaryota; kingdom Fungi; phylum Ascomycota; class Pezizomycetes; order Pezizales; family Morchellaceae; genus Morchella; species Morchella sp. 2014-9hei. The sequence goes on from JAMGYW010000021.1 coordinate 1,342,883, forward strand.
TTAGCAATCGATGCAGTAAAACTGCTGCCCACGATGGTTAATTGAAAACAGAGGAAGAGATAAATACTGTGATTCACGGGGTATTGGCGGGCCCCGGGTGTTGACGGATTGCAGGCAAAACTTGGCTTGGTTGTCTCTCTTTTGGCACCCAGGGCCCGCCAATACCCCGTGAACGACAGTACTCACTTCGCCAGAATTAAAATACGCTGACATAATATTTCGCGCAAGTTTAACCAATCACGAGTCGTTTTGGCCAGGTTTCTCTTATGTAAGCTGTATTTTAATAGTAGAAAGGTACGAGATTGCACCATAACAGGGCACTGACGGTAATTTTGGTTGGTCTGGAATGACGATTTGGTGGAGCGGTTTGTCCCGTTACTGTATGGCAAGTAATTGAGATTATTTCTTCTGTTTGTTATTGCTAGAGGCAGGTAATGTCCGTTATCCGTACCGAACGCATGTAACAGTACATTAAGGTGACATAAGTAGGACCATTGCTTTGAGGCCAGTTACACTGTATGTATTGCGGGCACATATATGTGACTATTGGAAAAACAGACAGGTAACAGTAATAATTTCCATCAATTGATTCGGAACAACTGATCAGCGATATGCTTGCACGGTTGAAGTCGTGGACAGTCTCACTTTTACCTGGAAACTGGCGGGAGTACTGCCCCAGGACGGCAATGACTTCAAAGGGAAGGAATTCTCCAGAGGACTCACTGAAAAAAAACATAGTAACGTATATTCACTACCGTAGAACACATGATCAAGGATTATTCAACGTGCATACCACTTGAAACTGACCAAGGAAGAGGAATAACATCATCGACACAAGAAGAATCGGTAAACTCCATATACCGCCAAAACTCGAAAATTGGCTATCTCCGCCCAGGGATTATCTCTAAGACGATTGGCTGAAAGGTATCGATTAGCCTTAGAAGTATCCGTTTATAGCAAGTTTGATCTTGTATGCATAGCCAGTCTTTCGAGTTTTGGCGGTATCTGCAACCCATCACAGATCAGAGTCCCTCCTCGTCTTCCCGTCCCGAAAACTAATGTTGTGTCTCCCAGCCCAGCAGCTCAGCCTCCCCCATGATCATGTCGTTACATATACGGGCATACTCCGATGACCAATGCACCCCCCGGACATGGCATGTTGATGAAAATGTGATAATCGACTCATCACACCGGTTTCTTCTCCCTCCTTCTCCTCTTCTTGAGGTCTTTCCCGCGGGATACTCAGAGATACTCTGGGATTGAGTAATAACAGAAAGGGGAGATTTACTTTGGTTCGAATATATGGCGCCTATCAAGTATAGACTCTACATACACCTCCGAATCTTCTCAAAAGGGAGCGTACAGCAATGCATGCCGGAATAGAGGGGGGAAGGAAAGGTGTAGTTATCCCAGGCGGGATCTTGTTCTCGGATTTCGGCCTTTCGGGCTTAATCTGCTTCTAGAAGACATATAAGAACCTAGCTTGAAGCCACCCATGGTGTTAGCCGCCGAACCTGGAACCTTGACAATGAAACTTCGAGTGGGAAAAAATAGACTCCTCCATAACAACTCCCGGGGAAAGAAATAACGAAAGGAAGGAATGTACCAGGTACCTGGCTAGCAAGAGTGCGTAAGTAGAACATGTAGAGTGCAAGGGAGGTGGGTGTCAAAGTATGTATCCGGTATCATGTACGAGGAAGGGAAAAAAAGGAACTCTGATCAATGATTATTCGGGCCCCTAGACCCCCTAGCACAATACATATGCCGCAACTAGAGCACCTGTCAACCACGTGGCAAACAATCGACGACCATGCACCCCCTGTGTACATAAAATGAAAATCCTAACGTCACACCGTTTTGTGGATCCTAGGAAGGGAAAAGCCTTAAGGCTAGAGCTTCTTCTTCTTCATTGTTTCTTTTTGGCTATCACCAAGTCTCCTGGTACATGGATGAGTGGATGAGGGGGGCTGTGACCTTAGGAGTCAATCCGTCGGTTTAGCGGTTTCACCATTGGCGTTGTCTGGGTAATTGCCATTATCCAGTTATTTCTTTTCCCTACATTTGCGGTAGCCACTAGAAGAGGTAACCACTAGAAGGGCGTCCGAAGCTTGATAGAGTGAGTGCGGTACGATATCTAGGGACGACGTTGAGATTGCGGTACTGCCTGGGTCGGATCCACTGTGGTTGTTTGTGGCTTGCATCTAGAGGCCTAGGAGGGACTACTTGGCCACCCATACGGCCACCGACCGGCGTTCGCAAAGAAAGCCGAAAACAAAAACAAAAGAAAAAGACCTAGAATCGGGAGCATACTACTCATTGAATTTCCGACCGGGCCTTAATGGCATGATATCTAGTGGAGTGGAGTGTGTTGGTGCTGGTGGTGGTGGAGGTGGCGCCTAGTAAGAATTTTGACGTTCCTACTAATCCCACGTGGTTTTACTCTTTCCGACCGGATGGGGATGGGGTGGTGGTACCGACTATGAAATGTTGATTGGAGAGTGGCTACCACCAAACTTGCTACAATCGGATACTTCTAAGGTTGATCGATACCTTTCAGCCAATCACTTTAGAGATAGATCATCCTGGGCGGAGATAGCCAATTTTTCGATACTCGTAGTTTTCTGGCGTTTCCGGACGCAACTACTATTGCATGCCATACAAAAAGTCGCCTTGGCGGGGGTTTTCTGTGTCTGCAATAGCAGTTACGTCCAGAAACACCAAAAAAAAACTACGAGTACCAATTTCCTCCTTTTTTCTTGCATTTTTCTTTTTTTTCTTCTTTTCTTTTTTTCTTTATTCGGCTGGACGTTAGCGATAGCACGTTTTTTTTCCCTCGTGTCTTTTTTTCATTTTTTCATTATTTAATTTTCCTTTTATTTCCCCTTGGTAGTGCACTTCCTCCCTTGTTTCGGTCTTACCTTGGATGGATCGACCTTTCATCACCACGTTGTTGGTAGTAAGGCGTGCGGGCGGGCGCAATTAACCGCCCGAACACTGCAGAAGAGTAGCATTGATACAAATCAAATCAGTGTAGGTACATACTCGACTTAACACATTTACCTACATGTATGTCAGGTCAGTCTCATACGTAGCATTACTCAGGCCAATGTTTGCTGTACTTGGAGGTTTCATCAATGGAACGACCTCTACACCTACAGCATGTTGTGGTTTCCCCTCTCACATAGAGCATAGAGCAATATACACACACCAGAATCCCAGCCGGGGGGATGCTAGGTCTCGGAGAAATCATCTCTTAGCGGCATAACCGACAAAGCAAACGCACATTCTTTTATTGGGCTGGGCGGAAAGGAAAGAAGAAAAAAAAGAGACCCAAGGCCGCCCGCAGTACTTTTGGCGGCGCACCGGCAACATCCTCCCGATTTAGTCATCAACACCGCACTCGCACTGGTAGGGTATGTGGAGGTATTAGTATTAGTGCTCTAATGAAATAAACACGGACCGAAACACGGCATTTTCGTTTTCTTTCTTTCTTCCCTTTTTCAAAGGGAGTAAGTCGACCCAAATCATTTCCCTACCTCCCCCCCCGCCCCCCAAATCTCCCCCGGTGCAGATCTTCCTGTCAGGAGGGTGTGGTTGGTTGGCTGGGACTAACTAGCACCCATAGATAGGTTAACTATGCAGTTATGTTGGGTGATGGAGGAGTCAAGTGAAGTTAAGTGAGCTATGTAGTACTAGTAGCTAGCAGCGCTCTGACCCGGTCCGGTGTTTTGATGATATCAATGGCCACGTTTTCTCGTAGCGCATCATTGCGGCGGGCGCGCGCGCGGACGGTGGTGCTACCATCGATAACCTAGAGTACCTACATGTAGGTATTGTAGGAAGGTACTTACTCTACTCTAGAGTAGAGTACTCAGCTCAGCTATCCGGCCTCCAATGGATCATGTAGGTAGGGTATCTGGCCGGGTATGATAAGGTATCGTATCCGACCTGCCTACTTTCTCTACAGGCCACTCTTCCGAGGATTGGTATAGAGTATCAATATCGGGAGAGACAAAAATACATTCAATATGAAGGCCATATGTGTAGGTACATATATGTATGTCGCTATTCTGCTCTACTATATCCCATACTCTCCGTATAAAATACCTACATCGTATGTAGGTACATACATTGTCTATAATGCCATAACGACTTACATGTATTTATGCTACGTACAGCTGGCGCAGAGGATAAACTCGGCATGTATATGTATGTATGTATGATAGGTACTTGCCTCATGCCCATATCCTGGGAAGCAAGGAGTGGATGGGGGGGCATGATCGATGAGGAGGGATGTAAAGCGCCGGTAGGGCCGCACACGCGCATCACAATCAATCGTACAGCAGCAGAGGTCCGCAGAACACTGTGATGATTTACCCCCATCTCGCTCCCTCGTCATTCTCGACCTCTCCCTTTCGATATATCACAAAGCGGGGGTAAGCAAGCAAGGTGGGTGAGGTAGAACACTCGACATGCTCTGCGGAGTACTCTATTCCGCTCTGCAAGAAGGTATGTAGGGGACATGTGGGTAGGTAAGGCAAGACGGGGGGGGGGGGGGGGGATTCGTAAGGAAGCACAACAGGTTCCTGACCCGACCCCCCGTGCGCGGAGGCGGGCGGACAGGCCCAAACCAAACGAGAAGAAAAAATAAAAAAATAAAAATAAAAAATAAAAAAAGAAGGAAAGAAGGAAAGAGGGTGGATGGGATGGAAAACGTGGTTTGATAGATCATGTATCCAATATGCCACGCGCGTGTTGCGCACAGAGCAGGGATCTACACCTCGTTTTTTTGTGTTTGCTTCTTCCCTTACCGGTGCTTGGTATGTCTCAGTTTGTTTCCATGGGGTATGTAGTAGGGAATAATATTGGGAGAACACTGGATGGCATCACCGAAAAACAGTGGAAATGGGGAAGCTTGCTCTACAGATGCTAGCTAAGAAGCTGTATAGGGTAAGGCTTTTCCGAAAAACGGGCGATATAGACATAAAGTGTAGGTAAAAAAAAAAAAAACTGGTGACCACACACACATATCTATCAGTGAAGTTACCTATCGTTCATAACTAGGCTGAGTGGAATTGAATACTACGCAACCTGGATTCAACACTCTCGGTACTTGGGCCAGAGGACACAGACTGTTTAGAATGTATCATAAAGTACCCTCACGGAGCCGGACAGCATCTCCAGAAGGAGCCCCCACGTTCCTTACCCCATAATCTACGTCTGCTCCGTAGAGTGTCCTACAACACCGCGATCGATTAAGACCCGCAGGCCCCTGTGAATGGATGGTTAGGCGAATTTACGAAGGGGTCATCGAATCAATCTGTCGACCAGACAACAAAATCCAATCGCAATACCGCAAAAGACCCAGATATGGTTTCAGCCATCCTCTCTCTGCCTTGACTCCCTCACCCTTGCATGGAAGGGATATCTAAGAGTCTCATCCGTATAGCTATGGCAACTCAATGATTGCTTGCTTCTTATGATCAGGCCATTTCATCTCTCGGGACTGGCTGACTGGCTTGACAGACTGACGCGGACAAAGCATAACAGTTCCACTCGAGTCAGCCGTATTGATCCGAATGCGTAGCCTCTCATCCCACTACTGTATCTCTTGCAATTTTTCCGGGGACCGAGTCTATAGGCCTAGGGAAGGTAGGGAAGGCTGTAGTATCCTCAATGAATGATCTCCAAGAGCGTTCGAAATTGAATGCCTTTCAAGAATAATTGCCAGGACCCACTCTTTTTTCCTCTACCACTCTCTTGAGGACGGGGGCCCTCTCGGAGAATATTTAATTAAAGCGCTTTAGCGGGGAAGCAGATATTTTGCGGGTTGGCCTGACCTCCCCTGCTTGGCTGGATTTAGCTCGGGTTTTTTTCCTGTTTTTCATCCTTCTTTATTCGTGTTTCACAAAACCTGGTCTGGACCCCCCTCCCCTTTCCCCTATACAAGATGTGGCTAGGCTCCTCCTCTTTCCACTGCGTTAGAGGAGTATTGTTGCTTCTGATGGCTGGCTCTCTTCTCATCTACCAGTTTCCTGGGAATTGGCGGGGCGAGAGGAGCGGTTAACAGGCAATTTTCGGTTCTCCATGTGGAAAATAAATAAATAAATTCCCGTTTTATCTTTCCCGGTTGAGTTTGGCATCACCTTCTCCCATCGTATTGACCTGCCTGATGACCCCATCTAGCTTATCCCTGCCATTAGATTCTCACCGCTCAAGTGAGAAGGGAGGGGTCAACTGGTATGTGATTGTCGGTATGGTAGGTAGGTAGATTATGTAGGGAGGATTGCCAATAGGATTTCCCTATGCAGGCTGATGTAGGTTGTATGCAGTGTGTAAAGTAGAGTACGGTTGGCGTAACCCATCATAACCCATCATAACCCACATGGCTGATGGCCGATGTATGTATGTACCTACATGTACCTAATGGCCGCCTTAGCAATCTTGAGTGACGGCGGTGTACCAGAAGTTGGTGATTTTCTTGCTGCTGTACCCCAAATTGGGCCATGTGGGAAAGCGATGACTGGCCACTTGCTTGCCGAGTTCCAGCGGAGAACCGTTAAGCATGAATAAAAATTTAGATGGAGACTGCGTTTCAAAACAACCACCAAAATCTTTTGGGGATAAAAAAGATTCATTGCTAGTGCTGCGTATCGCGTGGGTGCAAGGATCTGACGGGAAGCGGCAATAGCAGCCCTATTGGCTCTAGTGAATGCGATGCTTACGTTACTGAGATGAACTCCCGAGATAGGTTTGCCAATTTGTTTGCTGCGGACGAGCTTCGTCGATAAAAGGGCGAGTGAGTGAAAGAGAGGTTCAAGGTTCAAACCACACGGTTCATTTTGCGTTTTCTTGTGCACAGTTGTATGATATCCCCCGTCTTGAAATGTTCCGTGAGACGTTGGATTTGCTCCTCCGATGTCCCATAGAGGATTAAGTTCAAGGCCTTCATTTGAAGATGGCTGCAGGGTTGATCCTTGACGAGCATCGGAACGTGGGGCCAAATTTCCCATTTCTCAACCGGTTGAAGGAGGTGGTGAGAAAGGAAAAATAAAATAAACTAAATAAATATGAAATAAAGATTGAAACCAATGGGTAAAACGAATAAAAAAGGAACTGAAGGGAATAAACCATTTTATCCTCGAACCCTTCCTTCTGCATCATCCATCCCACATCTTTAGTTATATTCTGGCTGATGGTGTCACTTTTGGTGTTCTCCCAGGTCCTCATATACAGCCTACTGCTATTGATTAGTTCTCCCTCGGTGGCGGTTCAATTCTACTGATTAGGGATACTCGGAATGTCGAGAGGGATTGGGACTACTCCGCCGACGTCCCCGATGGCTGGAACATGTGTATGCACCATGCCTACTTCTGCTTTATGTAGTCGAGTATATATCTCGATGGCATATCAAAAGACATGTTCTATGAACACAGTTGCAACTGCAGCCGGTGGGTGAAAGGTGTGCGAACGAAACAAGAGTGACGAGAAGCTACAAACGTTGCCGAGTGCGCGATCGTGAATCGGCCGAATAAATTCCCGTCTGCGTCTGTTCCCGCTCGGCCTACATATTCCTTTTTTTTTTCTTTTTCTTTCCGAGGGCGGGCGGCGGTCTGAAATTTTGTTTTTTTTTTTTTTTTTTTTTTTTTTTTTTGCTTTTTGCTTTTGTTTATGTGCTCTCAACCCGTATCATGTTGTGCCAGGTTTAGACTGGCCTTTGACTCGCCTAGCACGTGTATGCTTATGCGGATGGATGCGTGCTTGCCATGTTTTTTTTGCCATGCTTTGTTAAGTCTAATCTTGGTAACTACTAATCCTTTGTACTCTAGCGGTTCTGCGCACCCCTTTATGCTGGGGCCTTGTTCGAAAGAGGTTGCCGCATATTCTGAAATTCCTGAACGAACTAATTGCCCTTTTCACACTGTCTGTGCAATTTCTAGAGACATTTGACGTAGGCAGATATCGCTGATATCCCCTTACCTTCCCTTGATGTGTAGCAGAGTAGTAAGCGTCTCATATAGACTCCAAATAAAGGTCTTATTGTGTTTGACGACCCCAAACCTTTACTGCCCCGGACATCACCGACTCCAAAACTTCGTATACGCACAGACAAATCAAACTCCCAAGGGTACATACAAATAAATAAATTTGTCTGCGACATGTAGGGGAACTCTCATCACGGGAAAGAATTCTGAGGCGGTGACTTTTCGGTGAGATTATTATTTATCGACTGAACCTGGAGCTTTGTGACTAAAGACGTCTCGCGAGATGAGTTAGTTGGTGAGCCGAAGTTGAGAACTGGGCGGTTGTTGGACCACTCACTTCATTCCATCATGTTCTACAGTTTGTTGGTATGGGAGATCAGGATATGAGTGAGTGAGTCAATGAAACTACTGCACCTTCTTGTTTTATGCTTTGATAGTATGGAAACCACACGTTAGTTACAAGCCTTTTCGATCGAACTGAGAGGACCAATCTGCACAAGTAAGTTCTTCTAGAAGTAAACCACTTGGAGGCTGAAATCTGGGTAACTGGATTAAGCTTCGATTAACTCCAATTTAAGTGGCCTTGCTTGCCGCACCATCAATGAATTGGGACCGAATTGGGGAAGGTGCTCTTTCTCATGAAAATCAAAACAGAGGCACTTTTCCGGCATCCCATGTGCGCCGCAAGGGAAGTAATTGCTAGACCCCGTATGGTTGTTTGCATTATCCGTTCAATAGTTGGGAATGGGCATTGAGATCATCGGCCCCTGCAGAGCTGTCCCCGGCAGCGGGCTCCGTTCTCGGGAGGGGAATAGTAATAACGTGTAGAGTAGGGTGGAATTATTACTCCAAGAGAATCTCACAAATCGGCTTGTTCAGCAAAATGGCCAACAGAACTTGAAGTAAGGGCTTTGAGGGAACAAGCCGATCCAATCAAGGAAGAGTTCAATAACGTGGATGCGTATCTAGTTGCTTTTTGATGGGGGAGTGGGGTTAGCTGTGATTGGGTTTACAGGTCGCCCTCGTTGCAACTAAGTTTGAAAACGACAGGCAACAGTTGGCTTTGCTATAATTCAGATGAATGACGAAGTACTGAATAGAGTAAGCTATTTCTGGGGGTCATTCGCCTACCATGTAGTCACAAAGACCATCACCATCACCGCCGAGCAAAACGACACACCCACACCCACATACATACACACATACACACACACCCACACACCCACACGCACACACACCTATGGAAAGCATGTATGTATACACTACATGCCTAGTTACATACCTTCCTCCTCTCAACCCACCATCACAAACTACAACTACAACCACCACCAGGGGCAGGGCAGGGCAGGGCAGGGCAGGACAGGACAGGGCTGGGCTGGGACCAGGACAAGGGCTAGGACCGGGACATGGACAGGAGTAAGAGTGCATGTGGGACCCACCAAAGGTATACGGTAGCCCCTCCACCGCCGCCGGGGGAGGAAGAAAGCCTTGTGCGCTTGTGGATTGTCCATCTGCGCAGGTCCTTTAACTCACTGGGCTTGCTTGCTTGGGGGTGGAGAGGTGGTTTCTCCCGCCTTTCCCTTTGCTACTTCTACTGCCCACCTCCCCCCCCCCCGCAAGTCGTCGCCATCGCCACGTGGTTCTGATCGTTTATCTTCACACTTGCATCCCAAGTGAGTCTCAACAAAAACCCCCGTCTTCCCCGTCGAGTAGAAGTATCTTGGTTATCGTTCTTCGAAACCTGTAGCTGTTAAACCGCCCTTCTACTTACCAGCACTCAGACGCCAACCACTCAACCCCCCATAATAATCACCACACCACACCACACCACACCTCACTCTTACACTCACACACTCCCACACTCCTACACTCATCGCTACAACTCATCTCCTTTCAACCCATTCATTCACTCACTGCCTCTCTACATCACGTCGTATACACACTCATACTCACTCACTCACACCCCTTCCATAAGCACCTAACAAATATTTAAATATCTCAACCCCACCAACGATATCAACCATAGCTGCCGGACACAGATCCTCGCTTTCCGTTCGAGATTCTCTACTCTCGTTCAACTTCTTTAACGACACTGGTCATAGAAAATTGAGGAACTCTTCTACAGAGTCTCTCCTAGAATCGCGAGATTCATCCGCCAACCTGGCGAAACTCGCAAAGCCGATCTCCTCAAGTGAAGGATCCAACGCAGTAACAATCACTCACCCCTCAAACAAAATGCATCAAACCAGTTCCAGGTTACTCCGAATGACGAACGATGATCGGCCTTTCACAAGGGTAAGTCTTGCCATCTGCCCCCATCCAGTCTGCTCATTTATATGCACCTTACCATTGACAACCCTATTCAACGCTAATAAAGGCGTTTCGAGAGCAGGATTTCAAAGATTTGTTTTCTACCCTCATGGTCAGTCTGCCACTGAACTCGCATCGGGTTCGCTTCAGGAACTACACGTTCTCATTCACCTCAGAGGAGGCAATCAACAATCTCGGCTCTTTGAAGTTCTCACAGTCAAATCGAATGCCAGACCCCAAGGACCCAACTCGGATTGTAACCACAACGACGACAACAACATTCTCGATGGCCAAGGAAATGGCTCGCTCTGTGTGCCAGAGGTTCATGGATGCTCGTTTTATCGAGCTTGCTGATTCAAAACCAGTTCAGTACTTCCCAGCAAAGGGCTCCCTATGGCAATTGACCCCGAAAGGGATTCACGTGCTGGAAAGATTCTGCCAGCGGAATGGAATTCAACAGGAGCATGTTGTTAGACTGCTGCAGTCACCTTTCAATACCATGCGTCTGGTTATTCTCGAGAGAGACTCTATTACCGACAGGTTATCGCAGGACAAAACCACCACAGAGGTAATCTTCAGACGGTTTGCCGGATCTACTCCAAACATTAAAGCCAACGTGTCCATCTCGGACTCGGACTCGGTATCGGAGTATCATGATGGGATCACGGGTGTAAAGCTGGCCGAAACGCGGAAGATTTATGATAAAGTGATTAAGAATTCGTTTACCGGGAAGTGTGCGGTGGATTGGTTACTGGATTGTTGTACCACAGTGGAGGCGCGTGAAACCAATGAGATTGCAAGGCTTTTCATTCAGCATGGTCTTATCCAGTCCGTACTAGAGGACAAGGTCTATGTTCATCAAAACCCGGAAGCAAGTCAATTCCAGCCGACTAAGAATGCTATATATGTATTCACAGACAAAGGTAGAAGGGTTGCAGGATGGATCGAATCGGACAGGTTGAGCCTGCAGAGCGGAGAGAGGAATGCTGATGGCTCCCAAAGAGCGAGGTCAAACGTGAGAGTGAGGGACGATCAGTCCCCGAGAGGTAGGCTCTCCCCACTGTCATGTCTAAGAGGATGTATGATTCTAACGGTGTCATAGATCAGCGTGAAACAAACACAACTCGGTTGACTGCTATCCTGAATGACGCTGCGCTACGATTACTGTACCGCGAATTTCTTCGGGAAACTCTTTGCGAAGAGAACCTGGCCTTTTACCTGGATGTTCAAGATTTCAACCACAACTTCCATGCTATTGACCTGTCAAAGCCGGATGCTGTACGTGAAACATTAGCCGCTGCTTATGGTATGTTACACTATCTCGTTGAGATTTACCCCCTTTATAGTTTACCCCGGTCACACGTTTCATCAATCTCTCTTGGTGACTACCTCATTGAGTCTCAATATGATACCCGATGCAATACAGCACTCTATTCATCTTCACCCTATATTTAGGGATAATTGGCTAATTGCCTTCTGTTTAGGTCTTTATAACGCTTTTCTGGCACCAGGCTCCCCCTGCGAACTTAACATCGACCATACCCTCCGCCAAGACATGGCATCACGCATGACCAGGGCAGTTGCAAAAGATGATGAGGCGATGTATAGCAGCTTGAAGGATGTGCAGACCCTATTCGACAGGGCACAACAGCAGGTCTTCAAGCTTATGGCAGGAGTAAGTTTCACAACCTTCAAGAATGAAGTGTGGCTATCTTACTGACTACCTGATAATAGGACTCGGTACCTAAGTTTATTCGCACTCATAAATACATCGAGGTTGCAGGTGACATTCTCGAAGATGAGCGAAACGCCCTTTCAGGAGGAGCTCCCGAGAGGACTTTGAGTCGATCTACCAGATACCCAGCCAGCAATGGCGATGTCCCAAGATGACCCTCTAGATATTGAACTTTTGTTTTCTTTTTTCTGCTTCTTTTGTCTATTTTGAAACCCGCTTGGCGGGAGCTTTAATTAATCTTTTCTCCTTCTCCTTCTTTCGTCTCCCGAGATGAGAATTTTTTTAGGTTTTTTCTTTCTTTTTTTCTTTATCCATCTTCATTCGAAACAATTCCCTCCTGGGATTTAGGGTCATTCAGGAGTTCTTGGGTCATCATTTATCATCATCGTCATCATCTTCATCATCATTCATCGTTGGTTGTTTGTGGTTATCATATTCTCCTATGTCTCACGCCTCATGATTCCCCTTTTGTGCAGCAGCAGCAGCAGCATATCAAACTTTTGCTTTGCGTCCATCATCTTCTTACGGTTATTTGGCGTAGTCTTTTGCCCCCCACTCTCTTTTCATCCCGCCTTTCTTCTTCTCCTGGTTTCACCGTCATTTTATTCCGTCCTCCTTCTACTTGAGCGGCCGCTGTTGTATGATGTATCAATGAGCTTTCGACCTTGTGCTTACTACTACTCCCTCGCGGGCTTTTGTGTTTGCGTTTGCGTTGTTATTCTGGTTTTTTTTTGTGTCTGTGTGTCTTGTACGTGTGTGTACCAAATTAGAAGGCGGTGTTGGGGCTGGCCAGACAGTAGGACTTGGGGGGAAGGGGTTACGAATTTTTCCTTCTTTTTTCTTTTTCTTTCTTTTTAAAAAATGTTTGTGCAAAACGGGTTTGGGGAAAGTCGGGGTTAATAATAGAGGACATAAGTTTTTTCTTCTTCACAACGATATAAACTAGTACCACTGTGATTTGTGATGTGACGTGATATGATGAAAATGCTTGGGCATGTACGGTTATGGGTAATAAATCATCAGATGGAACCCCACGAAAATATACGTTCACAGGCAAAATTATGGCTTGGTTGTCCGGTGACTTATTACCCATCGTTGTACCACATTATACAGGTACACTTCTCTGTTCAGTGTGTAGTCTACGCCGTTAGTGGTGTGTTGATATTGTACTCTACAGCGAGAATGCAATGTAAATCAACTCTACGTACTGTCAAAATCTAAAAAGAGGTCTTACTATGTACATACAATACATGTAGTCAAGTAGCACACCGATGAACCGGATCCCGCACCAACCTCTCAGGCATACTCCCCATTTCACAACGCTTTCGAACACAACCGCCTTTGCATACCATATAGGAATGTAGCTTTGCGGGGTTTTGTATAGCATGCAATAGCGGCTGTGTTCGAAAGCGTTGTGAAATGGGGAGTAGGTACATGTACTTATATTCAGTCGGACGTCGTGGATACATGTATATAGAAGACCATCTCTACTAGTACGTAGCGTAGTGTGCCTGATCAACGATATGACAAAAGATTCGCTGCATTGAGGTATGTATTTTACACTAAAAACTTGCACTTTGACGTTGACCTCTGTGTATCTATAGGCCGGCTCTACGGTATTACAATAACCACTACTGTACGAACATTCCTACATTCCCACATTCCACATTCCACAGCAGAGCACAACCCCCCCTCCCTCCTAAAATCCTAACTATAAAAACGCCATAGTACATACATCCAGCACCACAAAGCACGTGATGCTCCATGTGCAACGAACTACCAATTGGTCCTTCCCATATAATATACCAACCGTATTAACCAATTGCAACTACCTACTCTACATACATACATACATACCCAACTAACATGTCCCCAACAATCACTCGGGCAGCCAGCACTTCCACCGGGGACTATCTCCGGCCAGGGTGTTTTAGAGACCGACCGGCCCTACGTATAACGCTACATGCCATGTGCAGTATATGTAGGCCAAGATTCCCCCCGAGATCACGCAGGATAAGAAATAAGCTCGACCCCAAGTTCGGTTTCTCGGCTCCGCTCCAATCCTATTATCACCTCCTCTGGCTGGACATGACTGCCATGTTGGGTAGCTGCTACACTAGATGCACTAGGCGTTGAAAATCGTGATTTTTGATTAGTTGCACTAGAGTATATATAGTTGCGATTATCTATATATTCATGTATGATACAGTATGCAGTATTACTCAGTGGATCGGGGTAAACGTAATGAGATAAAAGTTCCTGGGACTTGGGTTGGGGTGCTTGCTGTGTGCTGTGGGGAGTATGTCTTTCAATGTAACTTGGTTTCATACCATCGGTTGATTTCCTGTGATCGAAAAGTTGGAGTGAGTTTGACCCTGATTCAGAATGACATGCCGTTCCTAGGTTAATATTTGTCATATGAACCGGCACCCCAATTGGTTAGCTTGTGTGCAGTTTGTGAGTATATATTTTATGTAAGATTTTCTCTCTCTCTCTCTCTCTCTCTATCTCTCCCCCTAACGTCTTTTTATAAATTTTTTCTTTTCTTTTCTTGCGGGAATAAGGAGATAGGGCTAGGGTAAAAGTAGTTATAGGTCGGGGCTCTCGACTGATGCTAATACTAGCCGACGATGCGTTTGCGGGGCCGGGGAGCCACGCGCTACGAGTGGTTAGCTGCCAGTGATCATGATGTGAGGAAGGATCCTCGCGAGTTCATTCGCACTACTCAATAGCGTTCTTCATCACTCGTATCTCCGGACGACGCCGGCCTGCGTAATTAATAAAACTATTGAGTCTGAATTATATCGAGGCATCTCCATCGCCGCTATTCTATTCCAGGGGCAGCATGTGCATGATGACTACTCCCTAATTCCGATCTTTTCCAGCAGCAGCAGCAGCAGCAGCGCCAGGAAAAAAACGTCTGTGGCTGCCCATAGCTTCAATTTTGGACACCGCTTGTGCCTCAAATTGGCAGGGCTTGGCCACTGGTTCACAGAGCTCTTTCATGTCGGTGCGTCTGAGGCGCTTTTTCCAATGACAAGTGGGTCCGTCGTATGTCTAGAGATCTCTCAAGTACCCGTTTCATTCAGGCTTACACGTTGCAAATCGCTAGTACACGGACTGTAATTCTGGAGACCTCTTGTAGCTCATACTACTCGTAATTTCACAACGTTTTTGAACACGACCACTATTGCATGCCATACAAAAGAGGTTGTCTTTGAGGTTTTTGTGTGTGTATGCAATGGAGGTCATGTTCCCAAATGCTGTGAAATTACGAGTAGTAGTATTACTCGTATGGACGGCCATCGGTAATTGAGGTCGGAGGAGGAGGGCAAAAAAGAGGATTATCAACGCAGTGTAATCGGCCATGATGTCTGCTAAAAAATAGGGGTATGTGCACCACAAAAAAGCCAACGATAATAACTTTCTGACCAGTATTCAAAGAGTCAATAGAAAAACTACCACATATGCAGTGCAGGTTGGATATGGAGCTGAATGCCTGGTTTACTGGTGGCACAGTGGGATTTTCATGTGTCAGTTTATTAGGTAAAGACCGCTGAGCATCTCCGATTGGTCTCACCCCACCGCGTCGCTTTTTGCAAGCCGATATGGGGAAATCTTGTTTCTGCGGTAACAATAGTGAGTGCTGGAGCTAGATTAGTAAACTAGATATATCGTGTGTGTCTATACCCCCCCCCCCCCCATCATGCAGGGACCACAGAGTGCCGGAGAGACCGATAGCGCTATCCGGGGGCTGCTTGCAAGTTGCAATTGGCCCCATTGGCCAAGATTCTCTTGTCACCTGTCATACAACCTGTCATATAACGTGTTGGGCGGAGGATTCCAGTGGAATGTCGTTGTTATCTACCCGGTACAATTCCAAGGTACCATTGGCGGTCAGTGGGAGAACTGCTGGTATATGCAAGCGGATATGGCCTGGCTTGATGAAACCGTTCCATGTTTCATGGCTCCAGCCAGGGGTGGGTGGGTATGAAGGGTTGTGGGGCACTAAATTGACAAAGTGGAGTGAATATATAACGGGGGGGAGGGGGGGGGGGCAGGGAATAGCCTGGAGAATGGCGAAGGGGGCTTAGTGCTGATCATTGATAACGGGGATCATGATTAAGCTTTTAAGATGGTCATATATATAACGTATAACTTTCGTGGGGACGGATGCACCGGTGGTGGAGATGGTGAAAGGGGACTAGGCAGATAGGAGTTGTTAAATACTCTTTGGTTTCTTTTTCTCTCTTTCCTTTCTTTTTATGGAAGGTTTACATATACGGGAACCTGGGCTCTCTCCACTGGGCGATCCTAGCCTCTCGATCGAGGATGGAAGGCAGTTTACAACAAACACGCTGTTCCTTTTAGATAAATGGGCAAACAGGTGAAAATGTTGACTCTTGACCGCCCCCTCCTCGGGCAGAACAGATGAGCCATTGACAACTGTGTAGGAGACAGGACAAGATATACCTGCAGTCCTGCAGTCCTGAAGTGCTTGTACGGGTTTACAAACCTGTGTCTACAAGTGTAAGTGTTTGGGACACGGCAGACGATTATACTACATACATACATGGCTACATACAAGTATCGATCCAAGACTGATCATGACAGAGGAACGACCCAGATTAGATACATGTACCCCAGACCCTCGCAGCCTATCAGACGACGGCTCTACTCCGTGGCTCCACGTCGGCATTATGGCACTCGCCTGTGCTCATACAGGTACATTACAAGTGTATACATGTATACATGTACCTCCTGGCCACAACCACGCCGCCGGTACACATACATTATACATATATACCTATATCTGCACGTGTACCAAGAAATCAAGACAAAAGTGATGATTGTACCTACAGGCCCCCAGGCTCGATCATCTGGCAGCTGTCCTGCACGTGGCTTGGTAACAACTCTTCCCCTCCCTCTTCCCAAAGACCTCGACACATGCTGCGCTGTAGGCAAGTATGTACATACTATACATACCCAACCTACATGCACTTGCTTGCTCGATACACTCCTCCTCCACTTCTCCACTCTTGCACGCACCAATGCCATGACTGATCGACTCTCATGCAGGTGTCCAGCGCCTCAAAGCGACATTGTCCGGTTCCCTTGGCTCCATACATGATTCCCCCGATCTAGCTCAAAAAAAGGTCGACGAGCTGACCAGAAGTGCTTCCCAGACACACCTGTTCCCCTTCGGCCTTCCCCCTCCTTCCTCTTCCTCCTTCTGCTCCCTGCAGCTTCGATCTCCAAATCTCACTCGGCCCCGCCAAGCCCCCTCATCTCACACTCCCCCCGCGTCAACCCTAACCCTACATACACACGCTGTTTATCCAAAGCTCAACACCACAGATCAAGTCTCACCCGCAACCTGCAGCCCCCGGCTCTCCTCCTTTCCACCAAACACGCTCACAACGCCCGCACACGCAAAAACAGCTATGCCGCCGAAGCGCAAGACACCCGGCACCGCCGCCCAGCCGTCCGCGTCGAAGCGGGTGCGAATCGCCTCAGGTACGCCCCCAACGCGTACGCGATCCCCGGAGGAGACGGAGCGCCGGGACGAGAACGGGGATGGAAACGCAAGTACACGACCGCAAGGTGGAACGGCAGTGGCCGAAGAGACTGGGAGCGGTAAGAGAGCCTCCGGGAGACCACGGCGGAACACACTGGAGGCGCCGCCAGCCCCGTCCACGCCAAAAGCCGGAGGAGGAGGAGGAGGAGGAGGAGGAGCCAGCGCCCGCCGCCGCAAGACCCCCGCAACGACACGGAAGAGCCGGTCCGCCACCGTCACCACTGCCGCCGCTCCCGACACCCAGCCAATAGCACCGCCGGCAGAGAACCCTCCAGCAGTGCTAGAAGAAGAAGAAGAAGAAAAGGAGAGAGAAGAAGAAGACGAAGAAGAAGGAGGAGAAGAAGAGGAAGAAGAAGAAGAAGAAGAAGGGGGAGAACAAGACGCCGACCTCCCCCTCCTGCCCACCGCTAGCGACGACGTCTTCGATCCCCCATCCTCCGACGAGCTCTCCCAGCGCGTCAATCCCACGCCCAAGCGCCGCCCCAAGCCCCGCATCACCTACAAGTCGCGCCGTACGTCTGTCGGTGAATCCGACGACGACCCACTCTCAAACCCGCAGTCCCCGCATACCACACGCTCATCGCCAATCAAGGTCGCTGCCAAGGCCGTGGACCTCCCCACGACTCCCGCCACGACGATTAAGCCGCGGTCGAAGCCGCCGCGCGCACGCAAGAAGGATGCACCAAGGGCTGACGCGCTGCCGGTGGAGGAGGACGGGACGCCGAGTGCGGCGGTGCGTGGTGCGAGGGGCGGGTACGGGAGTGTGCATGAGACGGATGCGGAGGGCGAGGACGAGGACATTGCGGTCGAAGTCGAGGCGGCGGCGGCAGAGGAGGAGGAGGAGGAGGAGGAGGTAGATCCTGACGAGGACGTTAGCGGCCGAGATGGGCAAATCATCGCGGCACCGGCAACCGTGCAGAAGGACCGGGAGAAGGGGAAGGCTGCTCGTCGGCGCTCCATGCCGACTCCGGCGAAGAAGACGGTGGAGCTGGATGGGATGGAGGATCCGTTTGCGATCGATGATGAGCCGAGGAAAACGCCCGAGAAGAAGCAGAATGGTGCGCCGGCAAAGAAGTTTGACCCGGCGGCGATGAAGGCACTGAAGAAGCACCTGCTCCCGAAGCTGATGGGGCGGGAGCGTGTCAAGCTCGTGGGCGTGGAGGAGGAGGAGGCACATGTGCGGAATCTTCTGGAGCAGACTGTTACTGCGGGAGAGGGGAACTCGATGTTAATCATTGGCGCGCGCGGCAGCGGCAAGACTACGGTAAGCACACAAAAAAAAACCCGTTCATCTGATCATTTCCAGCACACCCTCAATCATTGACTACGTACTACTATGATACATATATATATATATATAATATACAAAAAGCTAACCACACCATCCCCCCCCCCCGTACAGCTCGTCGAAAGCGCCATCGCCGACCTCAAACTCCAGCACCCTCACGACTTCCACACCGTCCGCCTCACCGGCTTTCACCAGACCGACGACCGCCTCGCCCTGCGCGAGATCCTGCGCCAACTCGGCCATGAAATGGCGCTCCCGGCCTCTGACACCCCCAAAACCTCCTTCGCCGACACACTCACCACCATCCTCGCCATGCTCTCGCACCCCGACGACCTAGAAACCACCACCACCCCGCTCTCCACCCCACGTACCACCCCACGCACCTCCCCCGCCCCCCCCAAAACAGCCCTCAGCGTCATCTTCCTCCTCGACGAATTCGACCTCTTCACCACACACCCGCGCCAAACCCTGCTCTACAACCTCTTTGACATTGCGCAGTCGCGCAGCGCCCCCATCGCCGTCATCGGCACCACAACACACCTCACAATAACACACTCCCTCGAGAAGCGCGTCAAGTCCCGCTTCTCCCAGCGCACAATCCACCTGCACCCGCCCGCCACCCTCGACGCCTTCTGGGCCCGCGTCCGCCCCTCTCTCGCCGCCACCGCCACCGCCACCACCGACACAGGACTCGCCTACAACCCCCCTGCCATCTACAAGCACTGGAACACGCACCTCGACGCGCTCCACGCCACGCCCGCCTTCCAGGCGCACCTCCGGCGCGCGTTCGCGCGCTCCGCGTCCGTGCGCGCGTTCCTCAACGAGTGCATCCTCCCCGTGTCGGCGCTGCCCTCCGCAGGCGCGTTCCCGGGCGCAGCCGCGTTCGCACCGACGCTCGGCGAGCCGGATAACATCCTTTGCGTGCTGTCGGGGCTGAGTGACTTGGAGCTGTCGCTGCTGATTGCCGCGGCGCGGCTCGACATTGTGAGTGACACGGACACGTGCAATTTCCACATGGCGTACGGCGAGTATGCGAGTCTGGTTGGGGGGGTTAAGGTTGCTGCTGCGGCGGCGGGGGTTGTGGCCGGGCGGGTGTGGGGAGGGAGGTGGCCAGGGGGCGTGGGAGAGGCTGGCGGAGTATGGGTTGTTGACGGCGGTGGGGAAGGGGGGTGCGGGGGCGGAGGGGATGTGGAGGGTTGAGGTGGGGCTAGGAGAGATTGGGGGGGTTGTGGAGAAGGGGGGGGCGGGGGGTGGGAGGGGAGGCTTGGGGAAGTGGTGTAGGGAGATTTAGGAGGATATCTGGGGCAGCTAGGGAGAGAAGGAGGAGGGGAGAAGGGGACTTTGGGCTAGATAGGGTGGTTAATGGTATAGTCATGATTGGATTGCATCGCGGTGCGAGTTTTTCGTTTTAGTGCTTTTCTTGTGGTTCCTTGCTCTGGTCTTGTTGTGCGTTTCTCCTGTTTTGTTAAGTTTAGATAGGTCCATGTAGTTTAGTTTTAACGCAGCGTGATCATTGGCATCCGTGACAACTTGTAGAGTGCAGCAGCACAACCATTCCATTCGGTCTTTTTCAAAACCCCCTTCAAGATGTCAAGATAGCCTACCCAGGCCGTTGAAACAATATCTGGTGAGAAGAAGAGCAAACGTGTACATTGCAAGTATGTACCTACATGTACCTCTCCGCTCCCCCAAAGTCCCCAACTCCGAGCGCGTTGTCTTGGCACCGCACCCTGTCCCATCGCGTCTCCCCAGGTTCCAGCCCATTCTCAACACCTCCATAATCTACTTCTAACTCTACCTTCACAACACTACTATAAAACACCACTCCACCCCCCACATTCTCTCCTGCCTCCTCCTACTAAACCACGCAAGCCCCGTGCGTCCATCTCAAAACCCAAAGCGCCTACAAAACCCCGCACCTGCGCACCAATGCACAGGTTCACTGTCCGCTGCGCCGCCGACAGCCAGACCTGCCAGAAGGACTTGCACAAGACGAGCGCGTGCGGCGATGTTGCGGTATCTTTGGCGATATGGGATAAGGTCGAGGGAGCGGAGGTGGCTCGCGGACGAGGAGGATGAGGATGAGGATGACGAGGGTGAGGGGGGGGAAGAGGGTGAGAAGGAGGAGGAGGGGGGGGAGAGAGGTATAAAGAAGGGAAAGGGTATCAAGAAGAAGGACATCAAGCAGGAGAAGGGCACCAAGCAGCAAGCTAGTGTTGTCGTGAAAGCGGAGCCGGGAGAGGGGGAGGAGGGGGTTGTTGGCGGCAAAGACGAACCAGAAGAAGAGGCCACAGGACTAAAGGGGGGGAGCTCCAATGAGGGAAAAAAGAAGGAGGAGCAGAGCAAAGAGGTCAGGAAGGAGTACAAGGAAGAAGGGAGGGAGCGACACCGAGGAGTCAAAGGAGGACTGCGATAGTAAGTCCCTTATACTGACCCCATTGATGGCTCTAACACACATCACAGCTGAGGCTGAAGAGCGCAAGAAGGCTAAACGCGATGCCAAAAAGGACCTCAAGAGACCTGGTCGTAGACTGGGAGTGTAGTGTTTTTGATAAGTTAGTGGTCGATCACGATGGATCACTCGCTCTTTCTGCTTAGTCACCAATTTTGAGTGTTTGGGACTCTTTGGAGACACAAAAAGAAGTAGACTCTCGCTCTCAAACACAGAATATCTAACAGAACCTCTACTTCAATGGTAGGGCAATGATCCTATTCAGCATGAAGTAGCATGCACTATGTACTCTCTTCTAGCATTTATTCTGCCCAGCCCGTTCTGTTAGCTGTGTGCCTCCTGATCCACCCTGCCGCCCATAGTCTGTTTCTTGATCCTTATTTTCCTATCCCTCCATCTCATTCAATTCATACCCAACCCTTACGCTCCACCAAGCCCACCCCACCTCTCCCATAAAAACCACACAGTCTTCCTTCCATCCAAACCCACCCACCCACCCACCTCACCCACCCTATCAACCACCAATCTGTCTATTCACAAATTTTGATCGACCCAGACTTAAAGAACACCTGTTGAATGTCTGCCATGTCCACCCGGACAGGTCATAGTCGGCGTGGCCGGCGTAACCGCAGTGAATCGCCCGCCCGCGATGTGAACTCTAGGGTCAGAGACCGAGACGACCATCCGGTGGCTGAAAACGCGTACTTTACTGAAAGTGATCGGTTCGTATTTGGATCCCCCCCCTGCTTTCTATCTGTCCCCGCCTTATTCATCTTCTCCATCTCGTGCCTACGAAGCTGCCTGCGGGGGGTGGTGGTGGTGGATGAATACAATATTATGGCAGCTGTGGTCATAGTTTCTTCTTTCTCCTACCACCATCGCTCTCCCCCGCCTCACCATGTCAACAACTAACAAACCAACAGCTCCTCAGGGGTCCGCTCATCCTCCGACGAAACCGCCACCTCGGAACGAAGCATAAAATCCGAAAACCCACCAGATGGCCCCCACTCAATGAACTGGCAGCACGAACTCACGCCCGAGAACGAAGAATATGCACCTAGACAGAAAAGAGGGCACTATAATGCATCGGTGCCTGGGCCACCAGCTGGCGTTCGAGCAATGCCACCTCATGAGCGTTTTTACAACACCCCTACGACAGCTGCTGATGTACCACCAGCTGCCCCGCGAGCAGCACCGTTTAAAGGATTTTACAGCTCCGCTACTGCAGCCGTCAATGTACCATCAACTGCCCCGCGAACGGCGCCGCCCCACCAAAGTGCCTACAGGCCCCCGAATGCAGGTATTAATGGGCCACAAATGAGACCGCGAGAAGTGTTACCCCGCCAAAGTACTTCCAGCCCCCCCAATGCGGGCATCAATGGTCCGACAACTGCAGAACAGCGTCCAGGAGAAATTGCTTCGGTCTCTATTAGTTCCCCCACCACAGCATATGGTGTTCCTGGAGGTATCAATAGACCGCCGACTGGCCCCCGAGGGGCGTTGTCTCACAAAAATGCTTATACCCCCCCCAATGCGGGCATCAATGGCCCGACAACTGCAGCACTATCGCAGCGTCCAGGAGAAATTTCTCCGGTTTCTAGTAGTCCCCCCACCACAGCACATGGTGTTAGACCGCCGACTGGCCCCCGAGGGGTGTTGCCCCACCAAAGTGCTTATATCCCCCCCAATGCGGGCATAAATGGAGGCCCTCGGGCGGCACTGCCGCAACGTCATAGAGCAGTGATCCCCGTCTCTAACGGTAGTTCCACAGTCTCTATCGAAAATAGTACCCATAATCCGCAATATAGCTCCCAAGCTGTTCCTGCTACTAGCGCCCATGCTGCTGCTCGTGGTCCATATGATCCGGATGGCGGCAACAGCATTCATACTACCCATAGCTTCCAGGCATTGGGCGGCGAAAATGAGGAGAATGACGCTCGCGCTCAAGATTTCGCCGCAAATGGTTTTAACGGCCAAAGGGAGGGTCAAGAGAATAGTGATAATGCCCAAAGAGAGCGACCACAGAGTGTCTCTAGAGAGAGTCGAGATACATACGACCGTGGTCCATACGATAGGAATGGTTCAGCAGTAGGTTTTGGTAAGTGAAGCTTCAGAAGTTGCATGGATCATTCTAATTGATAATTGTCTAGATGACCATAGGGATGGTAGGGCTCATCATCTGAGACGTAATAGGGATGGTGAAGTCCACGATCTGCGTAATAACAGAAATAGCGGGATTTATGATCCGAGAAATAAGAGAGATAACTTTAGCGATTACTCCAGAGACTTTCGTGGCAATAACAATTTGGCTCCAAAGGCAGTTGGGGTAGATGTAGATCTTCCGAAAAAAGTTCCGAATACTACAAATGGAAAGATTCTTAAGCTAGTAGGTCCCAGGATTCTTAATACCTGCCCAGATAACTAATCGAGATACCAGCCAACTCGTACGCTCGAGAACAGCAGGGGTTATTCAAGAGTCACAGTATTTACCAATCACTTTGAAGTTCAATCTCTTCCATGCATCGATATTTTCCAATATGATGTAAGTTCTTTAAAAAAAACTCTTTCAATAGATGTTGGTAAAGCTCATAAATACAAACAGATCCGGGTTACTGGCGACCCAAGGAGGTCTGGAGGATATTTGGATCAATCCGAGGTTCAGCAGTGCTCTCCGAGTATGGTAAGAAAGATCATGGAGAATCCAGAGATAAAAAAAATTCTTGGGAATGGCTTTGTCTTTGATGGTGTCTCCATTGGATGGTCAACAGATAAGCTACCATTCCCCGTTGACCCCTTTAGATATCGCCTTGAGCTTCCAGGATCCCGCCCCGGAAGAAAATTTGGCTGTAACATCGACATCAGCTGCGCTGGGAAACTTAGTACAGACCCATTTATCAAATGGCTTCTCAACGACAGTTGTCGAACCACTTCACTAGATGATGTTGCGGATTTCAGTAAGGAGAACCAGATTGAAATTTGCTTGAAGTTTCTTAATGCTCTTCTACGTGCCGATCCATCCAAAAGATTTACGAGTGGCCATGGAAATAGATCAACAGCTTATTTCCATCGTACGCCAGGAACAGTATCAAGTCTCAGATCCGCTAACCAGGTTCTCGAAGCCTGGCGCGGCTTCTATCAAAATATAGCTGTGCGCTTTGGGAAACTCACTGTCAATGTGGATACCATAACTGCAGCATTCATCAAACCTGGTATCAGCTTTCTAGATGCGATTTGTGGTTTAGCGAATATAAATACAATGCACGCCGAAGACGTATATTACGAAGAGCCGCAGAGGCTGAGGGAGGTCATGAGGAAATTTATTGGAGTCGGATTTAGAATTAGACACATAAAGGAAGGTCCCAAAAGGGACATGGTGAGGCGCGTCATGAGACTG
Organism: Morchella sp. 2014-9hei; assembly: GCA_024713685.1. Taxonomy (NCBI): domain Eukaryota; kingdom Fungi; phylum Ascomycota; class Pezizomycetes; order Pezizales; family Morchellaceae; genus Morchella; species Morchella sp. 2014-9hei. The sequence goes on from JAMGYW010000021.1 coordinate 1,367,625, forward strand.
ACTGAGCGTGGAGCCTCCAGAGAGATGTTCAGTAAGAGGAGATTTGGCATAGATCCAGTTACCGGCGAGGAAACGGTGACAATGGAGTCAATAAGTGTTGCAGATTACTATAGACAACAGTATGATATCATTCTGAGATACCCAGAACTACCCATGGTTGTATGCAGAAGGGAGGGGAAGTATCCATTAGAGTTATGTTATGTTGCTGATAGTGAGCGCTGGACCGAGTCTCTCCAAGGCAAACATACTTCAGATTTTATCAAGTTTGCAACTGCACCGCCACCCGTCCGCAAAGATCATATCGAGGAGAATGTGAAGGTAATTGGCTGGAATGAGCAGCGTGTACTCAAGGAGTTTGGGGTGTCGGTAAACCCAGCATTTATGCAAGTCGAGGCGAACATTTTGAAGCCTGTGATTCCTATCTACCAAAGTGGAACCGAATTCAACGGACTAAGAAACCCAGGACGTTGGAATTTAGGGAGTAAAATATTCTGCAAAGTAAGACTCCCGAACGCAAAAAATCCAAGAATCAAGCTCATGATGAGAACGTTAGGCTCAATCGATCACTCAATGGGGTCTCATCTACTTTCCCGGTGCTCCACGCACTCGTAGGAGCGATTATGAGCTTAATAGACTTACCACAACGTGTTACACGGAATTCAGAAAATACGGAATCGAGATGCCATCAGGCACAGTTTTAACCAGTGTCTGCGACCCACAGGGGGACATACCCAAGCTTATTCTCGAACTTCTCCTAAAAATCCAGACCCAGACAAAGATCCGGCCAAATCTGTTAGTTTTTCTGCTCGAGTTTGAACAGAAAGACCTATATGCACAAATAAAGCGGATATGTGATACAAGATTGGGTATTGCATCGCAATGTATGCTTGCCAATATGGCCATTAAAGAGGTAGGTGACAGAGGTGCAGGCCAATACTTTGGAAATATCGCGATGAAGATCAACATCAAATTAGGTGGAGTGAACGCCATGATTCAGGACCCAATCCTCAATGGTATGCCTACCCTTGTGATTGGTTGTGAGGCATCATACCCAAATCCTTCTCAACTTCGACTGGTTCCGCCCCCACCGGCGTTTGTCGCACTTTCGGCAAATTATGATGTGCATTGCGCACAGTTCAGTGCGGTGACTGATTCGCAGGATCCTTTGGACCAAAAGATCGTTCACTTCGGGCCAATGGCACAGGAACTTTTCAACCGCTACAAAGTAAAGACCTCACGCGATCCAGAAAGAATCATTTATTTCCGCGACGGACTTTCCGAGGGAGGATATGGGTCGGAGCTGAGGAGCGAACTTGAGGAGCTCAAGAAAATTACCAACGCCCCTATCACTGTGGTGCTTTGCATCAAGCGCCATCATACACGTTTCTTCCCAGGCCCTGGAGAGAGGAGCGACAAAAACGGAAACATATTCCCTGGAACCGTTGTTGAGAATGGGAATGGGAAGGATATCTATCTTGTTGCTCATATTGCTCTTAAAGGAACCGTTCGTCCCACTCGTTATGTGGCAGTCTATGATGATAATAAGCTCAGTGCCCATCAATTCCAAGAGCTCTGCCACAACCTTTGTTATGGGTATGGCAGAGCTACTATGGCAGTAAGCATGGGTACGTAGAGCCCTCTTTTATTCAATGGGAATGGCCAATCACTAAGTATCTCTAGTTCCACCGGTTTACTATGCACGCCTCGCCTGTGAACGTGCCCGCTTACACATTGAAAATAATGTGGGGCTCGATGGATCACCGGGGATGTCTATGTTACCACAAACCCATAAAAATATACAATATTCCATGGTACTTCCATCCCTATTTGTTGAGTTTTTACTCCATATTTTAGCTAACATCATCGTACAGTGGTGGCAATGATTTCTTACACATAAGTACATATAGTTCTTTCTGATAGCCGTTTGTAATAAGTGCAAGTGGTGGATTGTGCAGAGTGGGATTGTTTCCTTGCCGTAGAAGCAGAATTGTTACTGGATGTACTATTTTAGAGAGTCTATGTCTTTTTGTCTTGTCCTTCGCGCATGTGATCCCTCTGCATCTCATACTCCATTTGCTCGCCACGTGACCTATCGCCCGAGTGCTAGCTCATGATGCAGCTTGCTACTAATTTCACGCTAGCCGTATCTGAAAAAATGAATAATACATGTATGGCCAAGCCCGGGGTAAAATGTCCCAGTTAGCTTCATAAGGACCGCCACAGCAATTACTGTACTATTTCCACTACTCCATCCACTCCCTATCAATCCTATCATCAACACCTATTACAGTCACAGGGCCGTCCAAGATACATAAAATCATGAATACTACCGCAATCGCACAAAGCCTTGTCGTCCTCGGCGCAGAGAAAGTGAAGACCAAACAAGAACACCTCAATCATTCCACCGGAAATATCCTGTTCATCCTCGCAATGGTTAGTACGATCTTCTTGAGCGTCTGGATGACCCGTGGAATCCAGAAATTCAAAGAGGTGACAACTTGCTGTACCTGTAAGTCCAACAACACTGATGGGTTGCCCATGCCCAGAATTTTGCCAGCTCGTTCCTCGTTCTGCAGGCCGCAGACCCATGAAACAGACTGGGCATGGGAGATGGGAGGGGGTTCCTACCGCTAACAAAGTGCATAGTGGCTATCGGGATGACCTTTCTAACGATCGTGTACTTCGCCACTGGGAATGTATTAATCAATGGCGGGCTTGGGATGAATAAAGATGCAGCGATGTGTACTACTATTTCCAGGATGATGATGAGTGCCTACTTCTTGTTGAAGGTGTACATGGGGTTTTTCTTTTTCAAGAAGGTTAGCTCCTCCCTCTTTCCACCCAAAGAAGATAAAAACTAAAACTGTCCAATCAGCTTCGTGAGATTGTAAACATGGTGTCAAGAGGCCATACCCGTACGAGCAAACGGATTAGTGCAAAAGGCTCTTTCTACTATGTCTTCATCCCCATACTTCTAGTCTTCCTCGTCTGCGCCCTCTTGTCAATTCTCAAGTATCCCCTCCACACTTCCTGCCCCGCCCTCAAAAAGCTAACCCAACACACACCGCAGCATCGAAACCCACCTCAAGATGCGCGACATCCCGCGCCCAGGAAAAACGACCTATTGCGTGTTCACCATGTCATACTCCTATATGATCATCCCCTTCTCCACTCTCCTCACCATCGGCACGGTAGCAACCTTTGCCACCTCCTTCCTCTGCCCCTCGCCCCTCTTCTCGCGCAACATCCGTAACCACCCTGGCTCTCCCGCCGCGGGCATAGCCGCGCTCCTCAGCGCCATCATCCCGCTTGTCAGCTGCGTCTACTTCATGAGCAAAGGCGGGAGGGAGACGGCATCGCTGACGAACTTGGCGTGGGCGGTGGAGGTGTTGGTGATGCATGTGCTTGTGTGGGCTGCGGAGGGACAATGGAACATGACGAGCACGCAGATGAGATCAAAGGTGTGCAAGTGCCGGCGGCTGCCGAGTCAGCTGGTGGGCGAAAGGAGTATTGAGGATAGGAAGGAGAGGATTATGGAGACGAGGGCGTTGCACAGGGTGATGGAGACTGAGGAGGAGATGGTGCTGAGGGATGAGGTCGATATTGGGGTGTCCGGGATTACTAACATTGGGGGTGAGAATGACTCGGGCTTGGGCCAGGGGTCTCGGGACGAGGGGAACGATTCTTCAAGCTCCTTGGGGCCTTACCTGTATTCGCCCGGTTGTCAAAAGAATGCTGAGAGGAGGGAATACAAGCCAACCTGGGTTTGAGCTCACCAAATACTTTCACATTTTTTTTGTAGTTGTATTTATAAGTCTAACAATTAGCACTCAGAACATGAATTCTTGGACGCAGGTCTATATATCGTCCTATCCCATAAACCGTCGAGACAATGCTACCCTTCGCAAAACGCGAAGAGGCGGCTAGAGTCAACGGGTTTTGTGATTTTTGTTTATTTCTTACCCAATTCTGCTGTGGCTTTCGGTCTCGCATGAGGGTGTCAGCATCGACGGTTTATGGGAGAGAGGCCAAATGTGCCAATTGTCACGACCTATTCCGCAAGTAGAGTATCCCTTGGACGGATGAAACTGTCAAATTCGCAGCCTGCCCCCTTGAGCTAATCCCAGCCCAAGCAGGTATCCAATGGTTACTCCCAACCATTAAGAGCAACGAATATACCCAACTCGGTGCGTGCACGGTCCAGGCTGCGAATTTGACAATTTCATCCGTCCAAGGAATAGAGAACTCCGATTCAGGTAGAATTGTACAACCTATATGTACCCGACTTGGGCGCATGTGCTCAAACACATGTGCGCGTGCGTCATCGGAATCTAGCGCAGGCGGAGATATATACATGTATTTACATGTATTCACATGACATAATAACTTGTTACATCTGGGTACAAAGACTGCAGCTGGTCTGGCACTTAATTGATCGGGTATACAACCTGAAGAAGCCCGATATGTACCCCTCATTCCAATTGAATACCAGTCACTCTCATGCGCCCGCTTTTCGAATGAGACGATTTCCTTGAACTCGAACCTTTTACCAAGTACATAACGTCTGCTCTATATGTACTCTACTCTACATGCATGTATGTAGAGTAGAGTACATACGTCAAGCTTAACACCACCCCGCCATCCCCGTGGTGGTAAGACCCGTCCATAGGAACAGGTTAGGAACAGTTCAGTCACTAATCACATGTTCAGGCTGAACGTGTTTCTGATTCTCAATTCCGCAGGAGTTCGAAAGCATTCGATGGAGCCCCGCGCTCCTGTGGTTTGGCCACCAACACAAAAACCGCTAATATATGTCTACGGGTTCTTCCAATAGGCCAGATTCGCAAAGTCAGTCCAATCGCACCCAGCCCATAAATCCGTGGCAATGATTTATGCACATAACTATACTCACGCGCTCATTTGGTCCCGCCGTCGAACCTTATGGTTGTACCTATTATCCCATGGCCTGGCGAGACATGCTCAGAATCTGGTGCACTGCGGATTCGGTGTCTTGGCACCAATGTTTGTTGCTCTGTAGGATATTTTGTTTTAATTATTACTATATGGTAACCTAAGTGCCAGGTTTGTATAATATGCGGTACACCAGATTCTGAATGTGTCTCACCAGGCCATGGGATAACGGTATAGGTACTATCTGACGACAAACAGTGCCACAGAATCCAGTTCAATAGGCACAAGTCCCCAGTGTTTACCTGTGCCACGCCTCAAAAAGTTGAACTTTATATGTAGGGCAGACAGCTCAACGCCCGAGCCTTGCACAACGAACCTAGACCTCAATCCGACTAGGTACTCAAAGGCAAGATCTAAACACTTGAGACCCCACAAACACAAGACGGAAACCTGCCCAGCCCCACCAAGCAGAATCAATTTCTTTCAATTCCGTGTAGGGTTAGGTTTTACCTTGGCACCGTACGCTGGCTCGAACAGCCATCCCAGCCTTGCTTCCCGCACATGCATCCATCCAATGAACACTTCCAGGGCAGTGAGACTACGAAGTTGACATGTCACCTGCATCTTGACGATCATTTTTCTGTTCTAATTATATCTCATAGTGACAACCATAAGAATGTGTAATGGGCACGACTCAGCTGATCGAAGAGGCAATGTTCGCGGCAGGTCAATACACTTTTTCTTGTTCTACCGATATTTCTGACGAGTACGCCCATGGGCTTAAAGCAAGTTGGTGGTAGAAAATCGCTTGCTGATTGGCTCAAGTCACGGGAATATGGATACACCACCGGTTTTCCTTGACTTTCCTCCTACCACTTTACTTTAAGCCCATGGGTGTACTCGCCAGAAACATCAGTACTCTACAAGACCTCCCTTCAATTGATCATTTCTGCAGCCTTTGGTGCCAATCTGTGGTAGGTACTTGGAGGCTCATGGCGTAATAAAAACCCCTACCGTTGCTACTCTCTTGAGGAGGCAATCGAACTGAGACTGCATGAAATCAATAGTCCGAGTGGCCCATGTACCTTATACTACATTCGGAGTTTCTTTACCGCGGTATATGCCGGTTGGCTGCGGAAGGAATTTTTCAGATGGACTGTAATTGCTTGACTGCGAATTCCATTTATTCAATTCGACATGGCTCAATTCATTCGCTAACTACAAAATAAAGGAGAGAAAAAAGGAATGTAAACACCAGACCCCGGGGGAAAAGGAAAGAAATATAAGGAATTTGTACCCCCCCTCACAATCATCAGATATCATCGCATCATACGCACTCTACAAGAACTGCATAACCATCAATCCGGCCACAAGAGGTAGCCCAACGGTCATCTCCCAGTTGGAGACTCCGTTCTTACCAGCAGCATTCACTGTTTGCTGGGCCACGACAGCGGTATCAACTGGGGTTCCGGAGGCATTGACGTCGACAGCCGTGCCCGTTGGCACGGGAGAGGTAGCAAAGCCAGAGACACTGTCAGTAAAGACAGGTGAATCGGCAGCAGCAGCAGATCCAGTAGCGGTAGGTACATCAGTGGCAGCAGGAGCGTCGGTGGCAGCAGGAGCATCAGTGGCAGCCGGAGCATCGGTGGCAGCAGGAGCGTCAGTGGCATCAGGAGCGTCGGTGGCAGCAACACCCAGTTCGCCTGTAGTATACGCAGAAGCACCAGAAGGGCTTGCCTCTTCGGTACCTGTAGGAAAAGAAATATCAGAACTGTTCAGAGTGTGGAGTAGATCATGGTTTCGTACCATTAGCTTTCATACGCGCGCAGGTGTTTGCAAATCTTGAAACAGCAACGGCGAACTGGGTGATATCCGTTTCCGGGCAGCCAGTCGTCATGCATTGGTACGAGCTCTCGTACAGTCCCACTACGGTAGAATTGGTGACATCAGGCTCTGGGGTATTGCATAGGCACTTCAAGTCCACCGTGTCACTAGAGCACCAAACTATGTCAGCATATTATGGGAGGGTTTAGGGCGATATAGGGACACCAAAGATTACCCGCAAGTACTGTCAGTCTCGTAGTAAGATACGAGCCATTCCCAGCATCCAACCGTGCATATGGGGAGGTCATTGACATATTCTTCCGCACTGGTGTAAACGTCGCAGTCCTCTTCGGCGGCGGCGGCGTCTTGGGCGGCGGTGAGACCAAAGAGCGAGAGTGCTGTAACAGCAGAGATGAGTGTAGAGTATCTCATGGTGGTTATATCGGTTACTATTTGAAAGTGCTAGTGTGTGATGAGGTTGTTGTGATATCTGATGGTGATTTAACTTTGATTTTGTGGGGGGGGGAGGGATCGGGCTATTTATCTATTTCCCCAAGGAAGGTGGGGTGTTATTGATGAATGATAGATACATAGCTACAATACACACCTCCCGATTCTAATGCAGACGATCTACATACTCTGGAGTAGGGAAGATTGCCTACCATGAGAAAAGAAAAGAAATAGTGCACTTTTGATCAAGACACGCAAAACGCACCTCAAGGCAGAGAGGACCAGTGGATCGATTGATAGGCCAAATGCCCAGCCTTCCAGGCCCTCGTTGCTTTTGCGATGACGAGTTGGTGCGGGCGAGCAGTACGTACGCGCTCCATACGGCTGAGAAACAAGAGGCAGGCTCATGTGGTAGGTAATCCCTCAAGACAGTCTTTCTACATACTTCTCAGAAAGGTGAGAAGGCTAAGGAGGCAGGTATTAAGCCCAACCTCTGTTGACATGACGATAAATACGATCTTCGTGCCCTGCCACCTATTTTCTTCATTACAATGCGTACGTATGTACTAGTCTACAAGCCTCTGCTATACTACATACACGGACGAATACGAGGTTATTGTAACGTTGACAAGCTTGGCTTAACACCAAGCATCAAGTACTTTTAACTTGAATATCCATCGCAACCTATGTAGGTACATGTAGAGTAGGTACTCGTGCGGCCGCTCAAGAAAACCGTGGTGGATGATCTGGTAGCCTATTAGTGCAATTTTTGCAATTGCCGTTTTTTTTTGGGCGGCTTCAACCCGACAACACGAGGCATGTTATGTGGAGTACCTACTCGTAGGGAGCTAACGTTTGTGGACGCAACTGATATTGCATGCCATACAAAAAATACGCCAAGCTCATGATTTTGGGTGTATGCAATAATGGCCCGGTTTAAAAACGTCAGCTCCCTACGAGTAGACTCATATGTACTCAAGATGTACCTTCAAATCGAGAGGCGATGCGAATGCACCATGCATGTACCCCACCAATCAACCTCTCTGCATGTACCCTTTGCATTGCCCGCGGGACCTTCTGAGAACTGCCTGACTAGAGTACCTACTGTAAATTCTGTAAAAGTACCAACCGGGCTGGCGGTTTAAGCGAAGGAAGCTTATAATTTGCTGCGAGAGTGACGACTCATGAACCAGGCTGCTAACCTCCCAGAACAGGAAGTATCCCCGGCCGAGCCGGTCAACGCCAAAAGACAGGGAAATCTTTTTTATCCAAGCTCAGAAAATTGAACTGATTGCTGAGGTGTTACTCGCGTCCTCCGTTTTGCTCAACGTGGAGAAAGAGTACATTTACGTACCTATGTGGTGCAGTTTCCTGGATTAGTCTTCGTCTTCTCGATCTCATCTAGATGGAAAACAAGGTACCTACTGTAATTATATAAGTAATCAACTACCTACACGAGGATTCCCACCAATGACTGATGCCTCACTGAGGTTTTCGGGGGAGGTTCCATTTACAGCCTAATTATCAACTGTTAACTGTTCAAATCCCAGGCTGGGCTCCATGTGGGGTGACGGATTGGGAAATCCTGCTTTTAAGGTTAGATATGCCTCTAGGGTACTAGTAGCGGTTGCCAAACTAGAAACGTATCGATCATAACCCTAACCCTAACCAACAGGAGCAGGTTGATTGGCATCGGGAAATGCAGCACGTCCAGACGTTTGAGGGTTGATCAGGACATGAAGATTTCGTTGTAAATACATACCTGGCAACTGGGCTGGCGGGGTTGCGTATCTTGGGTCTAAATGGAAATAAATAAATATGTAACCCCTCTTTCGAGAACATCTCATCTTTTGTTTGGATTCCGCGCGGTTGGTCTGGGATATCGATATCTACCCCCGGCCAATACAGAGAGGGTTTTGGGGGCCTAGTCCTACACCATTGACCTAGGTATATCGATCTCAGTGGAACATCAAAGGTTGAATTAAGATGAGCAATTAACTACGTACAGCACCAAGGACCGAGTTTTTCGTCAAGCCCATCGTATCATGAGAACCACAGAGTAACAAGTTCCGATTGCAAGAGTATCACGTATCATTTGTGATCTCATGCGACTGGAATCAACTACGTACATACATATAAGGTAGGTAGAATTAGTCTTCGAAGCTCCTCCCCCCTCCACATGCACATAGATCGGCGGCCAAGAGCGAGATGCCTAATTGCTTTTAAGTAACTGATGTTAACGAAAACAGTCTTTACAGCTCTCCGGATAGGTTTTGTGGAGTTTCACTCCGAAACGCCACTGGCTGGGGGCCGCTGCCAAGCCGGTAACGTCCCAGCAGGCTGCGCATGCCCATCATCTGAATATTGCATGCATGCAAGAGCTAGAGAATATTATTGCTAAAACCTCACTTGGAAATTACAATCCATTACCTTGACTGCATAGACGAGTGACCATAGCCAAGATTGAAATTAGTGATTGGTATCTTAAGTTGGTCATTCCATATCTAGTAACTCTTTACTAAACAGCTTTCGCGATTTCAATATGTATATACTAATGCGTGGGAATGCACTGTGCAGATATGGATACTCTATATTGTGTTCTTATAGGGCGTTTATTGGGGTCAATATGGTATACCTCTCGGCCGGTGGTATTGACAGAGTCATATATGGCATTAACTCGAATCGATTCCCGCTCGATCATCCGTGAAAAGCCTCCTACTGGACAATTGATCTCAGAAGTATCCATCTGGGTGCGGCCGGATACGTATCGGCAGCTCAACAAGCCGAAAAATGCACAGCATTGGGTTCTAGGCCAAAAGCCATGTTTTAAGTAGACCATGTCATGAAACATGCCTAGAGTATTCGATCACGAGTGCTTAATTAGGTAGTGCTAGTGCATGTCACCTCCATCATTGACATATGTCCCGCGAATTGAAGCACTGTATGATAGAATATTCTGGATTACTCTTCTTGGGCTACGCTTGGCTAGGCCTAAATACTTCGATCCACCAACAGAAAGCCCACACATTTGGAACTGGGTGAAATCTGGAGATTTTGGTCTACGGTTCGGCCTAACCTCTCCGTTCTCCTGTTGGATATATCCATGGGTCCGTGTGGCCTATGCATATGCCACTAGTGGCAAAATATGAAGGGTTGGCGCGCAAGCATTGGATTGGAGACCGGTAGTTGGGAGCCATAACCCTCCATCCCGCAGACTCAGAGTCTAACATCAAAACAGAAGCAAGTAAAGACTTCGGTGTACGGAGGGTCCTACCAGACCCGGCATAGATCATAGTTATTGCACTACGTAGTAAATCTTTGGCGAAGTAGCCAAAAGTATGTCATGGGATTTTGAAGCTGGTTTTAACTGCTGGGGTGTATTTTTACCAGGGCAGTACCTGCCGAGCGAGTGTAAAGACATCTGAAAGGTTAATGGTGCCTTTCAATGAACAGATTCGAGAGCTGGCTTCAAACATATACCGTAAATACAGGCGAAAATTACAGTCAACTTTAAAAAATCCGCCATTTTCGCCCATGATATGCTAAGATTATGTAAAATCTTTCAAATTACTTTTTTGACAAATGTGCCAAATGGGAGCCATTGTGGTTTGAAGTGGTCTAATCTTTTCATGGACTGTTTTATTTCAATTACCTTTTGAATATGGAAGACTTTGACTTGAACTAACCTTCAGGGGCATGATATGGAATTTATAAGTCTTTGGTATTTCTTCTGAAAGAAATTCACCCAAGGCAAAAAAGGAAAGTCAAGACTTTTGCAGTTGACTGTAACGAAAGCTCGAGGTGTTTGAAATTTATTAAAAGTCTACCTATTTGAATTCCCGCCCGTACTTGGACTTTCAAACTTTCAAACGTTCATATTGGAACCATAAAGCCAAAGCCTCATCTTCCGAACATCATATCCACCCCCAACAGCTACTCTAGCTAAACCTAACCCAAATATCAGCCGCAGTGGATGTACATACGTACATATGTACCGCCAAAACTGCCAGGGATTATGACTCTAACGATTGGTTAAAGGCTGTAGATCAGCCCCGCAAGTGTCCGTTAGCTAGTATTGCATGCATAGCGAAGTTTTCGAGTTTTGGCGGTATCTCAACTGGAGGGACACCTATCGGGACAGCATTGCAATTGGTTGGGCCATCGTTTTCGCTTAGAAAAAATCAAAACTACAAAACAGAATAAATCAGGCTGCTTGCTCGGAAATTATCATTATTTGTCCAAGGGCTCTGAGGAGTACGTACGGGCCCACCCTTATATATGCCTGTGCAAAGCCACAGAACCTATGTACATGTATCTAGGGCTTGTTTTGGGTACCAGAATACGGGGAAAGCCTTACAGGAATAGGCTATGTAGCTACATCTACACGTATAGATCTATAGAGGCTGCCATAGTCTCTCGGCCTCGAGAATAGAAGCAAACTCTGTCGAGATGAGCCTCACTATTGATTGCAAGGCAATGAGTTCCGATTGCAGGGTCTGACTCGCGTCCTCTGTTTCGTATGCAACGGCAACTGACTGATTAGTATTCATGGCAGAAAGCAAGGCAACTAGAAACAACTAAAAGTGTAGAATGCTCACGGGTGGGCAATAATTGGTCGGGGACTTCCATTTACGGTTACCGCGAACAGCCATCGGACACCGATACACCGAGGCACGATCATTGGATATCACTCGCACCGCACCTGCGACCCGCATTTGTTTTAACCCCTTATTGAACCTACAGTATTTAAATGGGTATTTCTATGCAATCTGCAGAAAATATCCACATGAAAAGAAGAGCTACACAAGAAAAAGCAGAAAGTAATTGTAAGCTACAGAAACAAACTCCTAGAACTCCCTACTATCCCAGTATAGCCCCACCTCACCTCCTTCATCTCCCTTCCAGACTTTACCACTATCGTTGCATCCCGCAACAGCCTCTCTAAGATCTCTTCCAAGCCCTGCCGGCCCCGAGGCCAGTACCTGGACCTTACCCACACACTCATCACAGAAGGACTTGACAATGTCCTTGCAGTTTGGATGATGATTCTGTAGCCAATTTGTAACATCTTGCTCTGGTGTTTTAGCCTCCGCTGATACATTTACTCCCAATTTCTCTTTGGTCTTTGGATCAAAGACATCTTCTTTGGATGCGGAAAGGGTGGAGGAAGTGGGTGAGGTTGGTGTGGTTGGTAAGGTTGGTGCGGTGGAGGAGGTGGAGAGGACTTCCCCTTCGCGAGTGACAAATATTCGAATGTAGAGATCAACACCAGGGGTCTCTGTAGCTTGCCTTCGGAGCTCTATGAGCTCATTCTGGAGCCATCTCAAGTTCTCGGCGCGGCGCAGAATCCATACAAAATCGATGACATTCTTCTGATTCGATGATGTAGAGGCAATGATGTTTTGGGCTAAGGGCAGAGTAAAAGATGCTCCGGTTCCTCCTGCAACGAGTTGATAGTTTGATGCACATTGATCAATGACTGGTGTGCCGTAAGGGCCACAGACGACTGTTGGCAGAGGGTACTCTGTATCCGGCTCGACGCAGAGACCTGCAAGACGTTTGGTTTGGCCTTTGAGCACGCGGATGATGTAGAGTTGATCATGGATCTTTGTACCTGGTGTAGGGATATTGGATGTAGTGAATGGGTGGGATTCAAAGAAGCTAAGAGTAGGAAAAGTGAGGAAAAAATGTTGGCCCGCTTTCCAAGTGATGTTGCTTCTTACACGGAGGACGAGAACGTCGATCCCATCAGTGTCGTGGTGGCGGGAGATGGTTCCATCAAATGCATGTAGACCAAATGCTGCGTTTCATTGTCAGAAAATTGTCAGAAATAGGATTTTCCCGGGAGTTTACAAACCGCCGCTTGTGCCAGATGTCCAGTTCATGTGAATGAAAAACATTCGAGTGTATCTAACACATCTATCAAAGAACACAATGGCGATACCAGCAATAATCCCTTCATCACGAGAGAGTGTTAGTGTAATACTCCTAAGCATGTGGTAATGAGAGATACTCACATTCTTTCATGTCCGGCCAATGGCCCCAACAAGCTCCCAAAAACAAAACCGCCACAACCTCATGGCTCTTCCTGAAGAACTCATATCCCGTCCATCTCTGCACCGCTCTGAACGAATGCAAAAACAAGAATGTCAACAACGTTGTAGCTCCAACTCCGTACTTCCAGTACCGCTTTGCCCAGGTTTTCTTATACTTGGTCGGCTGTGGTTGGTACATAACTCCCAACTCGATTGACCACAGGATCGTGTGTACCCAAGTCATGATGAAAATGAACCTCCCAACCCACCGATGTAGGAAGTTAAAGTGCTGGTATGACACCCCTGTGATCAACGAAAAGATGTTGTCTCTCGAAGACAAGATAAAAACAAGTGGTACAAACGCAAAAGCAAGACATCCCGTACGATCTCCGCTAAACTCGAGGAATCCGATTCGTCGCCCGGGAGGTTTAGTAGGGTTCACCCACACCCCATAGGAGATCCCAATAAAGGCGAAGAGGGTACAGTAAAGTGTTAGGAGTACCACCATCATCGCTTGAAAACGGGTGACATGTGGAAATAGTCCGCCGAACGATTGTGGGAGGAAATACTTTCTGAAAAAAGAAGCAAGTGTACCGTAGATACTTCGTCCACCAGAAACATTTTCCTTTCCTTCTTCATCTTTCTGAGACAGTTTTCTGCGATGACGGCCCGAAATATTGATTATACCTGCCACAACAACGATTGATGTAATGAAACCCCAAGTGATGAACCTATTATCTCCCATGAGCTTCACTTTCAACTAGCTATCATTTAGTCACACCTCCAGGCTACTCACATTCCAAGGATATGGCCGTTATGCTGCTGGTAATAGTGATCCCAATAGTCACAGTTGTCTTTCCCCTCGCAAATACCCATCCCCATATTTCCATACGGTTTTGGGCGTGGGCCCTCCCAGTAGCCACTTATTGGCACGGATGTAGCATGAGCATGCTCTCGTTTGATTACTGCTAGTTTCTCCATGTTGATGGGTTTTGTCTTGATAGCAGGTATTTTTAGTGATGATGAACTGGATCAGAGATAGGACTAAGAACAGCTTTGATAGTCTTCAGAACAGATTGGTTTTTTTTATGGGCGGGGTGGAAAAATTATTAACTCCCTTGTGATTTTGTGAGCGGGTTTGTACCTAAGGGATACATAATCAACTCATCGGAAACCTGCTCAATCTGGTCTTTCTAACCGCACATGACAAATTGCATGATCAACTTAACGACAAGTTTAATGGCCACTAGATGACTAGAGGAAGTTCTTAAAAGAATACAACCTGTCCAGATTAAGCCTCCATAAATAATATCTTTCCACTATGAGGAGCCCATAAGGTACGGGCAATTCCAGGGTGTTATATCTCTTGGCAACGTCGCCAAGCAAAAGAACCAGGTAGATAAACATGCTCAATTCCGCTCACTCCAGAGAAATTTTCGTAGTATCAGCACTTCCAGGGGAATAGAACCACCACCAAATAAATCCGTACGGGTGTACGTTACCCATACTATCAAGCTGCAAGAAAAAGAGTCCGCAGCGTAATAAAGTGCATTCGGCCCGAAATTTGCAACGGAGGTATGATTGTCATTTCCAAGAACCCTATTTGTCGTCCCGCATCTGTACACGTGGAGTTCCTTTCGAGATTCCAACAGAGATTATCTATATAGATCTTACCGAATATAAATATATGTGCAGCTTGTGGTAAATTTGGTGTACGTCATGATCAAAAATTAACGATCTCAAGAATCATATAATATCACTCGGAAAACAATCCTAGCGAAATCCCAGTCTTTTTGATTGTTTGCTTGTTTAATTCATTAGTTAGTGAAATCCCAGTCGCCTCTTAGAACTAGCGATGGAATAGACGTACTTAAATAATATTTTCTCCCATGGCGTTGATATAACAACGCCTCGGGGTTCGAGACAGAAATAACTTTTCGAACATCTTTATTACTCTCTCATTAATTATAGCCCTCGATTATAAGATAACCTCTCAGTGCCAGTGATTCAATCACTGATCTATATACAAATTAAGTTTTGTTTGCAACTGCCATACCAGCAGGGATCTCGAGATAAGTATCTTGCTAGGATTGGGTCAACGTATTGTAAACTTAAAATTCACTACCTGTACTACGCTGATAGGGGCAAGTCTGTTGACAGTGAGAACTATTGCAACCACGGCCACTGTCAACAGACTTAACCCCTACCAGCGTGATACACCAGTAAAGATCTCGACCGGTCTTCTGGAATATGATGCATCATGAGGCCATCTACAATGATCATAGATATGACATATAAGATCGCCGAAAAAATGCACACGCTCATGATCACCAGCATAAGAGCCAGAAGATGCATTTGCTCAGGGCGGGGGTAATATGTATGGAGTGGCGTCGTTCTCTCATACAATAATCCTTGTTTCCGTTACTTCTATTTTCCGTTTCTTTTGATAAAATGAGGGTAAATTGTAGTTATATCATGTAGGTATTCTTGCAACCACCACCATCATCTCTACTATGTATATACCTTTCTCCTAGAAACTCAAATAGTTTGAAAATTGATGATCGTGTAATAAATATCTAGGGAGGTCATGGTGGCTCTGTGCACCCCGCCCCGGAAGAGGAAATGTGGGAATCCGGGACGAGAGAAGTTCTGCAACTTGCAACTGTTAGAGAACTCAGCTAATAAGCTTGCATAATATCGTATACGTCGTTGATTGAATACCAGGACATCTGCCGTACCATGCCACCTCATTATCACCACTGCAGATCAAATGACGTCTCATCTTAAGAAAAAATCAGATCGCAATATTGCTAAAACACGAAAAGCGATTCCGCTAAAGTCAATCAAACGACTCAGGTGTAATACTTCATACACCCCCGACGCGACTGGATGCGGAGGAACACAGTATCTACATAATCATATGACAAAAAGCCTTTCGAGGATCTTGAAATAATAGGCGAACCACCGAGATAATTTAGTATATACGTATACGCAGTGAAAAGACGGCGCTTATTATATTGTATACTAGAACTTCCCAGCACGAGAGGCTAGCAATATACTTTACGCATTGGGAACTCCTAGTATTAATATTGGACAATTGCAAATTATAAATACTCAAAGGAGTTTAATTTATTTCGTTCTGCTAGCCACGGACTATTAACTACGCTATCACTACTCAGCTGGGGCTCGGGTGGCATAATACATGTACATGTAGATACTACTACTATAGCTACATATACCTACATATATATACATGTATTACAGTCGAATCTCGCTATGAGGGCAACATCTAAGGGTAATCACCCTATAAGGGTACGGTTTTGTGGTCCAAAAGAATTGTATGTAAAAATAAGGATACATGGCCGAGCACTTGCTATAAGAATATTCTTAGGCAATTGAGCTTTTTTTCTTTTCATTTTGGTGCTACCCGGTCAAAATTAGACCATCGCCAACCAAATATACCTAACCCCAATTCCCATGCATAAGGGTACGCTCAGCACCGGGCAAGCAGCTTGCTGTCTTTTCGGTCTTGTGAATACTTAACGGTGCCATAACGTTCGCAGTTCGCTGCCTTACCTCTTTCAATCATTCCTAGATAGGCCGAGAGAGATTTGTCTACTGTCTCATACATCCATGGGATAGAGTAGTGAGATTCGACTGTACTACAGGTGTAGGGTAAGTCTGTTGACAGCGAGAACTATTGCAACCACACCCGTAGTACTCTACTCTATATATATATAGGTATTATCCGGTCCATCTATGGCCAAATTCTAGAGTAGAGTATGTAGTCTCTTGGCACATCTAACTTTTTATGACTTTCGGGCGGGCTCATGCATCGACTACATTAATTCCCCCTTCAACTTCAGGGTGCGGCGAAAGCCTCTATCTAATGTCTTTGATAGGTTGAATTTATGATTGCGTGTGAGGTATCCTATCATAACGCCAGCTCGCCCCTATATTCCCGCAAGATAATCCTTGTATGTATATACATATCTACATCTACTTACTTGCTTAGCAGCAGAAGAACCAGAAAACGCAAGTGACGAAAATAGGGATTATTTGTATGAGAGAACTGTGCCACTCCATGCAAGTTATCCTTACCCTGAGAAATTGCTCTTTTGCTGGTAAGCAAGCCACATCTCGCGAGGAATTGCGCACAATTACAAACCAATCTTAACAAAGCTATGTAGTACAGCGATAGGAATGATCTATGGGAAAACAGGGGGGTGAAATTGTATGGCGAAATGTCTGTGCACCTATACATAACCATTGCTGTAGATATCCCAAGGGATAGGTTGTCTTCAGGTAGAGTACATATGTCGTACAGATATATATGAAGTCATATATCACATACATACTCTACTCTTTACTGCTAGAATAAGTATCTATTTATGTGCACCTATCCATGGATCATGGGTCTCCGAGAGTCTCACTCTCAATACCGTAATACTGGCAATTGCCATTCAAGGCGGGCCGCGATAAGACAAGACTCAGTCACGTGTGAGTTCATGCCCGTGCTTGTACTCTAGAGATTCATAGATAATAGAGACTTTGCGCAAAAGACTCCAGCTCCAAATTCCGGTAACCTGATTGACGCCGATCCTCCCGTCAACCAATCATACACGTGGAGTTTAGAGCCAGCTCTATCCGCGCAAAGGGTCTAATCACTGTTGCAATGGACCATCGGAAGGAATACACATGTCTACAATAACCAGGATCTGTCTCAACTGGGTTGGAGAATGTTACGGACAAGATAGCCTCAATGATGTTTTCTCCCGCTGGTGTTTACCCCATCCCTTTATGGTGATACCTCCTTCTCCCTCGTTCTCACACGCCTTTAACCACCCAGACTGAGTGCGGTTTTATGGACGAGATCGCAATTAACATCCAGAGATACATGTACTTACATACCTGTACTTAGTCCTCAAGCCTGTTCAACTTCAGTGCACTTACGTGGCCCTAGATCTAGATCTAACTAGGATACACTTTAGGTACCTAGGCTCTTCCTTCATCTTTGGGAACTGTAGCGGGAGTCACGGGGCTGACCTTGTTACCTCAGTTCTCATGCAATAGGGCGACAAAGCCTATCACTCTCAGAAAAACTCAAAGTCATATAAAAACGGAAGGGCCTTGAGGTATATAATCATGCCTATAGCTATGCTTTTGTACCACGCAAGGGCAAGGGGTAACTGTCTTTCTTATCAAAGGATACCTCTCCTAAGAGTGAAGGGGCTCTATAAGCTGACATTCTCCGTCGTTGATAGCGCGTTCTATAATAACGAGCTCCATCTTCCCGAAGCCACACGCATCTTGCTCTAGGTCCAGCGATATCTTTACCCACCACCGACCGGCATGTCTTCCGATATTAAGACTACAGGCTTGCCCGCTACAAAATCTACGGAAGCAGGCTACATCTTCACAGCAGATCAAGATGACGTCCGCCTAAATGAGATGGGATATGCCTCTGAGTTAAATCGAAAATTCTCATTACTCTCGATATTATCTGTTGGGTTCAGTGTAGGTACTCTCTCCACTATATCAATTTATTGTCTGACAGAGTTTTCGCGGGATCTCTTAGATCTCCAACAGCTGGTGGGCTGTTACCGGAGCTCTTGTAAGCGGTATTATGAATGGTGGAGCAGCGATATACATCTACGGAACGATCCTTGTTGCGCTGGTTCATGTTGCTATTGGGGCGAGTCTTGGAGAGCTAGCTAGTGCCTATCCTAATGCTGGTATTTCGCCTAACCCCTTACTTGATCTATAGATCGATCTAGCTACTGATGACTACATGTACTTAATAGGCGGTCAGTACTACTGGGTAATTATGTTAGCGCCCAAACGTTGCAAACGATTTTTGGTATGTATCTACCGGATTTAACGATATTTTATACTGAGAGGCTCCAAGTCATACTTCACAGGAGTTGTCTCCTGGGCCGGCGCAGTGACCACAGGTGCATCAGTATCGCTGGTAGTTGGACAAGGTGTAGTCGGTATAATAATTCTTTGTAGACCAGAGGTATTTATACACACAAATACGCACCCCTTTTCCACTGTAAACAAACACTTACCGCCTTCAAGATAACCTACCACCCCTGGATGGCTGTCATCGGCTATCAAATAATCAATATACTCGTTTTCTTCCTCAATTGCTATTCTCGAATACTCCCTAATCTCAGCAAGGCGAGCTTCTATATATCACTATTCTCCTTCTTCGTAATCACCCTAAGTATCCTCATAGCCTCTCCGCAAAAGGCATCTGTCGATTCTGTTTTCCGTGGATTCAGTAATTTCTCCGGATGGGATTCTAATGCGATCTGCTTCTTCACCGGTTTATTGGGAGTAAACTGGGGGTTCTCTTGTTTGGACGCCTGTACCCATATGGCGGAAGAGATTCCCAGGCCCGATAGAAATGTGCCGAAAGCGATACTAGGTACAGTAGCAATTGGGTTTGTGACCAGCTGGGTGTATAGCATTGCAATGTTGTTTTCGATACAGGACCTTGACGCTGTCATTGCAACCCCAACCTTTGTGCCCAATTTAGAGCTCTTCAAGCAGGCTTTAAGGGGAAGTATATCTGGAACGATTGTATTAGAGATTCTCGTTCTACTAACTGGTATCGGATGCTTAATGAGTATCCACACATGGCAATGCCGTTTGGTAAATAACCGCCTACATATTGTATTCTCGAAATTAGCCCGCCTCGTTTCTAACTCGAATGCACAGATGTGGAGTTTTTCACGCGACAACGGCTTCCCATTCTCTTCCCACTTTTCTCGAGTCGCTCCCGCCCCATACAATGTCCCCCTCTGGGCACACATATTCTCTACATTTTGGATAGCCGTCCTCGGATTCCTATATCTTATCTCCACCAGCGCTTTTGGATCCCTCGTCACTGGCTGTATATTGATGCAGTACGTATCCTACACAATACCAATCGTACTTTTGATGCTCCAGGGCCGAAAGCTTTCAACTCCGGGTCCATTTCGGTTGGGAAGATGGGGATGGTTAGCGAACGGGATACTGGTTGGGTGGGCGCTATTTACACTCGTTTTTTATAGCTTTCCATTTGTGATGCCTGTAACAGGTGGGAATATGAGTACGTATTTTCCTCCTTTTTGTGGGGCACAATGATCTGATGAATTTGCTGGTAGATTATGTTTCTGTGGTTATGGCGATTATATTCGCGTATGCAATTACGTATTGGTTTTTGTGGGGCAAGGAAACATTCACGGGGGTTAAGAGAATTGAGGACAATATTACTGCTACGGGAGGTTAATTCAAAAAGACTTAACCCTAGCCAAGGTAGCCCCCCCTTTGTCTCGTCCATTCCTTTAGTTGGCGTTGGTTTATTATTGATTTGTAACTTATTTTCACTTAACTCAACTCTTATACTATATCATGGTACTATAATATATATAATAACATGGCCGTATCAAAGAATTGGCGCCACCTGTAATATGATGGAGACTCTGTAATAATGAGTGTGGTTATATTGAACTTCCTATTGTTAAATACCTATAAATAATGCTGTGGTGGTTCTGGTATCATTAAAAAGCAATCCAACGCGCTCCAAAACATGAATCCTTAACTCCCTAACTCCCTCTATTCCTATTCCTAAAAAGACACGCTAAAACCACAGATTTTTATATGGTATAATTAATCCTAGTCCTGAATTATTTTACATCCTAGGCATACTCAAGTACCGGCACTGCAGGGAAAGGAAGCCGCTTGACCAGTTTCATTTGTTTTGTGTTTTGTGTTTTTTGTTGGTTCGGGTCGTTACTGTATTGAACGGGTGGTTCTGGGGCAGTGCGATATTACCATAGACTACGGTCTGCATGTAATTAATGAGTTAAACAAAAACAAAAAAGTACCGGCACTGCTGATTGTGCAATAATCTACCACATCAGATACTACAAACTAGCCAAAAGCACATAACTCTCTTATCCAAAAAGGAAAATAAACAAAGGCTTGTAAGATGGTACGGCAAATAGCGAACCTTCGGCCTCTATGGAAGCGGAGTACAGGCGGATATATAATGTGCTCGAGGTGTACATATCAGGATCCTACATCTGAATGCCTATATTCCTAGAGGATGTTTCTTCTAGGGTGAATAGTTCCCTACTGGACCACTATTAATCGAAACCTTCGGGTTAGATTGGGTGCCCTTGTAGTAAAACATAAAATGAGACAAGGCTCTATGGTCGAAACTACATACCCAATCCTACAACGATTAGATGAATCCTATATACTACAAGCGGAGTGCGGCCTCCGGCCGCCCAAATGTTGTGAGGAAATGAAGTTGCGGGCAGTAGTGCGATAGTAATTTCTTAGATCGATTGTTGCTGTCATTCTGGGTTATCGGGTCATCCAAACGTACAGGCAAGCTATTTTTTATCTCTGTCTTTCCTTATAGGTAATCTGTGATAGTACGCAATCTTAGTTACATATGTATTCATGTAGTTTATGATAAAATACTATCAGGGAAATTTCGACCTTGATACATATATAAAAGTATAGCTGTATATGTAGTTCTGTTCTTTTATATATATCAATTACAATACATGTGGCTACACGTCTTAATTAATCTTTCAATCAAAGTTCCCTTGTCTAATGATATGCAACAAATATTAGAAATAGTACGCAACCAATAGAAAACGTTCCTGGTGACGATGAGGAAGACTATATATTTTAGATTTAGACAAGTCGTTCCCGGCCTTCAGCCGGTTAGGACAATCATTACTTTTGTATCTTTAGATAGAATACCAACAAAAGTAACATCACTCTCTACCTACATGTAAGTTACGCCCTGAATCATAACTACAGTACCAAAAAAGCGGGTGGATCCAGTACAGAACCTAGCAGAATACCGCAAAACTACGGTATTGCTACGGTATTGCTACGGTATAATATTTAGAATTCCGATTTAATTCGGAAGTTTTAAACAATTCCGTATTGATACAGTACGTATTACATCCCCTTTTTTGGTACTGTAATATCAAAAACAGCCACCAATACCAATACTAACAAATGCAAGCCCCGAATCACCACCAATATCAATATCAAGATGAGTTCATATCACTCTCAATACTAACAAAAAATAAGACCCGAATCGCCACCATTGCCACACTACTAACGAAAAGGTAATTCCGAGTAGCCACCAATTATCAATACTAACAAAAAGAAAATCTCGGGTTGTCAATACTAATACTAACAAAAAGCAAACCCTTGCCACCAGTACCGAGTTGCCACCAACACCAACCCAAATTACTAAATCTAGGGGGAAATGATTGTCCAGTTCTCATACTTAGCCAATCGAAACCTTTAAATCGACATTGCATATCGGGTATACCTATATACATGTACTTATTAGATATACATGATTTACCCCTTGGATGGATGAAACTGTCAAATTCGCAGCTTGACTTTTTGAGCTAATCCTAGCCCAAGCAGGTATCTAATGGTTATTCTCAACCATTAAGAGCAACGGATATACCCAACTCAGTGCGTGCACGGTCCAGGCTGCGAATTTGACAATTTCATCCGTCCAAAGGATACAAGAACCAATGCAGGGCGGACCCGTGCAGCCTTCGCCTCGTTCTTCATCCTCCAATTGTTAACCGTGACACTGCCGCTGCTACTTCTGTTGTAAATATTCTTATTCTAAATCATTACCTCCCGATAATTTATTTCTTCAATACGCCGACTCCCCCAGAAACCCGTGACTAAAAACAAAAAATCTACCTGAACAAATTAAAACGAGTGATACTGGGTGATCGAATCTCTTTAAGACTTTGATCTCCCCCCCCAAAAAAGAACTATATTACTAGGTCGTAACTATCCCGACATATGTCAGTTTGGAAATCATGATAAATTGCTCCCCCTCCGCCCGATCTTGAATGAAAATGACGAGAAAGTCGAACTACGCCTCGGTGGTTTCGGTAATTCTTTATGGCACGGCCTAGATATCAGCAAAAAGACTCTCATACTTGCTTTATGGATATATGGATAGCTTACCATCCGTTCTTCTATGATCTCCATGTCTCTCGCGTTCCCTCATATCAGCCATTAACGCTCTGGTGATCCTTTCCCGTGTGATCCGTAATTTTTCTAATTCATGATATTGATTCATGAACCGTAGTTTTTCTACAACAAAATAGCGTTAGCTCATACTATCTCATACCTGATTCATACAAGACTTACCACTCTTAGACTCGAAGATGATATTAAAATAAGACAATTTGATCTTTTTCCCTTTCGGTAGATGCTCCTCACCCAGTGCGATACTCATATCATCAACTATCCCATCGCCCCTAGCCTCTAGAACCTTTGCAGAAAAGTCACCACCTTTGATCACGGTCTCGATGACGAGTTTCTTGCAGCAGACATTGCTTTCTAGCTCCGGAAGTCTCTTAGATCTTTCACCCCCACCAGAATGTAAGTTTTTACTGCAGCAGCTTGTGTTGGAGAAGCTAATAGTATCATCTAGGGCAAATGTTATAAATATGCGCCGCTTCTCGCTGGAACTGGTATCATTGAGACATGCAAAAAATCTTGAACTTTCCACCTTCTTGACCTCAAACACCATTGTTCCGTCTTGCTGTCTGTGTGTGGTGGTGGTGGTGGATAAGGCAACACTTGGCGCCATAGACCATGACGACATCGATTGGGTTTGTGTAGTTGTTGGAGAGAGTGAGGCTTCTGTTGAAGGTGTGTTTCCTTCCGGGTCAAGGCGGGGGCGCGGCTTTTCGAGCCAGAGTTGTATGAGACCTGAGGTAAATTCGCGGGAACTTCGCGTTAAGGCGGGTTCTTGGTATCTGATGCCCTTGAAGTGGGAGCTGATGAATCTGGCGTTGGCGTCGACGAAAGCGTGCTGGAATGCGAAGAGGTCTTTTTTCAGTAAATATCTGTACCATTTGCAACTGACCTTGGCGGGAGAAATTACCTCTGTGATTACTGAAGGTAAAAGGCTTCGCTTCCAAAGGCTGGTATAGAATTATATTCCAAGATTCCTTTTGAGGGTAAAACATGTAAAGTGGGCGCATATGCCATATGTTCTTATCTATTACGTACTCTAATAATGGGTTAGCAGAAGTACTAATCTTTTACTCACTTTTAAGTCAACTGTTACCTTTGATTATATCCTTCACCACATTCCCTCTACGACTAGTACTACGTACTCTCTCTACACACCTCAGGCTACCCCCTCCTTGTCGGAACACTAAAAATGTGATGGGTTGTGTCTGGTAGTGAGCTGCTGGAAGTTGTCTAATATGTCGTTAATTAATGTTTAAATATATGTCGACGAGGAAGCATACATATTAAGTATAAGGTCTTCGCCATAACCTTCCATGGTGGTATCTGGTTCAAGTAGAGGTTCTAACAAAGGTGAGAACTCGTGTGGATCAAGCGAGTGGATTGAGTCCATGCTAGGGATCTGTAGTCTTTTTATTTTCATGTCATTAAAGACCTCTTTTATCTCCTAATTTGAGATTCAGCATCTTCCTTAAATTATTGGTAAAAAGGGACCCGGTCATACATCCTCCAGCTTTCGACAAAGCTTATGTAGTAGTGAATCCTTGTCTGTTATAGCTAATTTCTGCAGCTCTGGATGCCCATTGAAGGACGTCACAATCCACTTTGCTTTTCTTAGCCACAAGTACTGGGTCGGTGTCAGTTTCGCCATATCAGTGGCGCCATCAACAGCATATCTTCCCTAAAACCAAATAAGTCACCAACTGTCCTTTGTTACTACCGGAACAACAATACCTACCTTCTCGAGCCATATCACAGCACTCTTCGTCAGTTCGCCTACTGCCGCATCCGTCAACTCGAATACCGTATCCTCCCCATCGTCTCTCATTTGATTCTTGAATCTAATATCTAAACTGTCCGTTATAATCTCAAGGACTGGCGGTGGCGGCGGCGGCGGCGGCGGTGATGGTACCACGCGTGGGCGTCTTTCAAGGGGCTCTACTGGCCCAGGTTGGCAGTTAAATTGCTTCAGTATCTCCCTCATATCGTCGAAGTTCTCTTCCATGCGTGTTCCAACCTTCAAAACTTCCTTCTTAACATCCAGCACCTCGCCTGTGAGGATTTTGATGCTTTCCCGGATATCTGTCATAACCTTTCTGCCCCCCAAAGTCAACGTCACTTCAACAACGAAGCTATGAATATAAATACCTACATTTTGAAGGGTTCCAAAACGAAATTAATGATCGTAACATGATATCTGCATCTCTCCAGAAGTTCCTGTACCTCTCCTTTCGCGCTGAACCAATAACTCATTCGTCTTTCTAAGCCTGCCCTCTCCCCAACCGGATACTGTCTCAAACGTGCCTGTATCGTTTCTAACGTCGCTCTGAAATCCAGCGTAATCTCTCGCAAAGATTGCCATGTCACCTCATCGTTCCGGTGCCGGAAAGATTCGGTTTTGGCTGTCGTATTGCGATCTTGTATGGCGTTTATGAGACCATTCAAACCATCACGGAGAGCGCGGGCGGACGCTGCGAAATCTTTATGGGAGCTGGAAGCATTATTAATTTCGCCACAGGCTTTGATGATGTTGTCGCAGAGGTTTACACCAGCTATAAAATCCCCAAAGCCGAAAGACATGATGTTGGCCAGGATGGATTGATTCTTCGGAAAAATGTCAGAGCTAGCAGGATAGACCTTCCTCCGACCCTTCCTCACTTGCTTCCCTACTTCCTTCCTTTAGTGATTGCCGATGGCGGCGAGTTAAGTAATGGGAATTAGAGAGGTTTCGCCAATGACTTTGGTCTGAGAACAGTCTGGCACATGTATGGTTCAAATGCACAAGAGATAAAGGGAAAGGATGTATGATAAATCCTGTACATATATCTCCTAGGATAGCAAAGCGATTACCAGGGGCTTCGCCTCGTCCCTTTACGGATATAACTGATAGATAGATATCAAATTCTGGTGCTGGTATGTAGTCGATATCGAGGGAGAAAAGAATTCGTTATAAGGAGGGTATGTTACATTGGCTGAACCAGTACTTTATGTTTGTGTGGCTGTAACCTACACATATCCGGGGGAAAAAGCAATCAGTTGGTTCTCGTCTAGAGTAATCACTCTGGACTGGAATAAAACCACACCCCTCTTCTTCCCCACCCTTCGTCAAACAGAAAGAGCTCTGTGCCTACTATTTCAAATATCGTGAGGTCCCTATTTTTGAGGCTGAAAATAATGGGTCCACAAAGCTCGAGGATACATAGGACAAGACGGATTTAGCCATCCCGCATTGCCCTTTGCGAAATGAGTATGATTGGATCCTGTAAGCGAGAACGTTTACTCTACTTGCCCTCCACACAGAGAAGCACGGCTCTCTCCATATTGCTTGGCTCACACAGTTCGGGAATAAACATGAGGCAATATCTGAGGGAGACAGTCGCTCACCCGATAGATACTCCACATGTAGATACATATACGTATATAGCCATAATGGAGGTAGCCTGTACTCTACTCCACAATTGTCCACAATTGTCAAGGCGGCTGTGTAGATATGTATGTATGTCTGAAAGATTATGTCGTGTCACACCCATTATTGTATCGTTTGTGTAACCCAACACCAAACCATACTCATCTCCTGGCGCGAATGTCGAGTACAATAGTGCCCAGGCCCGCCCCAATTAATAGAGTAAGAAACCCTCCACAAGCACGGTTCAGAAATCAAGACACACAATGTCGCAGTCACGACACATCTGGGAGCTCGAGCTTGAACCTCTTGACCAAGAAGACAGAGAGATTTTGGAGGAAGCGGAGAGGGATCCTAATGCCATCACTACTAGCACTACAATTGCCCAGAAACTAGGGCTGTTTTCAACGTGTTGTATGATAATCAATAGGATCATTGGTAAGTCGTTTGTATATACATGATAATTTGAAAGAATTATGTTGACCGTGAATTCAGGGACCGGTATCTTTTCAACACCGGCCACCATATTAAAGGTAAGAGAGACCTATCTCGTTTGATTGTTGTAAACTTTCGAGTACCTAAGCTTTCTGAAAGCTCCTAGGCGAATCAGCTCTGTGCTAACCTTGAAATTTTCAGGCCACCGGAAGCCCTGGCGCCTCCCTCCTCCTATGGGCCGCTGGAGCGTTTGTCAGTTTTGCCGGCCTCATGGTCTACATGGAGTTCGGTCTTTCCACCCCACGGTATATACAAGATGGGCAATCCAAAATCCTTCCACGTTCTGGTGGTGAGAAGAACTACGTAAATCTTCCAGGCATTTTTTTTATTCTTCTACTATCGAACTAAAATCTTCTCAGCTTGAATACGTATTCCGCCGTCCCCGTTACTTGATCACCTGTGTATATGGTGTATTATTTATTGTCCTGGGAAACACTTCAGGAAACGCGATCTCTTTCGGCCAGCATGCTCTCCGCGCCAGCGGTGTTGCAGAGGATGAAATTGATAGCCACGAATGGAAGATCAAGGGGATTGCCATAGCAGCAATTACGGGAGCTTGCCTGCTACATGGATCCTGGAGAGCAGGCGGCATATACGTGAATAATTTATTCGCGTCTATAAAGTGTCTAATGCTTGTGGTTTTCATCATCGCAGGAGCTGTGTACAGCGGGAAGGGAGGAAATCGAAACACTTATAACCTAGACCTTGACTGTTCCTTTGTGAATAGCTCAGAGAATGGGACGGCGATGTCAAAGTGTCCACAGAATCGAGACATGCAAAATAATCAATGGCAGATGTACGGGTTTTCGCAATCCTTCTTGTTGGTTATATTCGCATATGGTGGATTTGAGAACGCAAATTATGTGAGTAGATAATCGATCCCGCACGTTTCCAATGGCTAATTCTCGACTGTAGATTCTTAGCGAGATAGACAGACCAAAGCGTACCTATAAGTTGGCTTCGCTTTTGTCATTGGGCCTAGTTACCTTCCTGTATATGCTCGTAAACATAGTATATGTGAGGATCGCTCTATCCCAGACCGCTCCTAGCTTGAGAGATTCTGATAGCCAAGCAATAGTTTCTGGTTATACCGAGAGGAGAGTTTGTAAACGAAAGTACTCAATTGGCGCTCGAATTCTTCAAAAGGGTATGCCATATTCCTTCGGGTGGGGGGCAAGCAGGAGGCTAACACGGTAATAGGTCGTTGGTGGCAAGCATTCCGGACGTGTCGATGCTGCGGTAGCCTCGTTCATTGCCTTCTCTAGCTTTGGTAATATCATTGTAGTAACTTTTGTTGGCTCGAGAGGTTAGTGAGGCAGAGAGGATGTGTGAACATGCCTTAAATTTACGCTGACACCATACTAGTCAAACAAGAGATAGCCAAAGAAGGTGTCCTTCCGTATTCCCGTCTCATTGCCAGCGACATGCAAACTCCTTTCAGCTGGCTTCGGAATGCGATGTTTCGTTCCCCTGATGACTACAAACCCGAGAACACCCCTGTTGCGGCCCTCTTTCTCCATTGGATATTCTCTTTCATCCTCATTATCGCCCCCGGAACCACAGATGCTTATCTTTTTCTCCTTCTCCTCCACTCATACGCACTTCATGTCTGTGCCGGCTTCATGCTCGCCGTAGGACTTCTTTATCTCCATTTTCAAAAGGGGTCGGTATGGCGCCAGGAAAGCGGTTTTCAGGCTCCTGGGAGATGGATTTGGGCACTTTTATATGCAGTTGTAAATGCGTTCTTGATATGTGTTGCCTGGCTCCCACCACCAGCCAAGTTCAAGACGTTGATATTGGACCAAATTAGATACGATGTCTACCCAATAGTGGTTTTTGCTCTTATAGGGGCTGGGGTATTGTATTGGGTAGGATTTGCGCACATTTATCCAAGGTACTCGAAGAGGGTCTTGGACGTTAAGAGAACCCCAATCACTAGGAATGGGGTGCAGATTTATGAGGCCGTATTTTTTAACTGGGTATTCCACTCCTCCTTTCATCCCAAGCCAGCGACAGTTTACTGACATGCAATGATTGATCAGGTTGTGCCGGATTTGGATAAAGATGATGATGTGGAAAGTCACGAGAGGGATTCAAGTTCAATATGCAGATGAAGACGAGATCGCGAACTAATGAATGATATGATATGACGAAATTTTATTAGCCATTCTAGTTTATGTGGCACTTATTTCCTGTACCTAAATATATGTATCTATATATTTAATAGACCCTTTGCGCAGATAGAGCTGGTTCTAAATTCTACTTGTATGATTGGTTGATTACCTAGAGGATATTCGGCGCCAATCAGGTTACCGGAATTTGGAGCTGGAGTCTTTTTGCGGAATGAGCGTTCGAGCCTGTTAACTTTTAAGCCTGTCTAGAACCAGGCTGATTTAGGCTTAGTGTGTCAAGTCGGCAACGGCAACGCGGTTTGTCGCACGTGCAATGTCAGTGTGGGTGTTGGGTTGGCGTAAGTTACATTGACAGTGATATAGACTTGCGTAATCTAAAAGCAAATAGTCTCTCAAGCAAGCTTTTGTGCAACGGTGTAACACTGTGTCACAGTGACAGTGACAGTGAATACATGTAGGTAGAGTATTTTTTGACTCACCCCCCCCAGCAGAATTAACGCTCATACGCCGGTTTTCCTGTCAGCCTTGCGTTGGTGTTGATTATCGAGGACAGATGGTATGACTTATGGACATGTATGTAGAGTACCGTAGCTACATACGTGCACCCACACAATGTTTGGCCAATTCTGTAGCACTAGGCCCTGGTGTTTTACACACATAAACAAGATACGGTATATCGATACAGCGATCGATTCACACGCATTCGGCGAATACACAAATTTGGCGGACGGCTGTTCTAGAAAAAGCACCCTTATGATAAACTATAAAATATACATACATACTGTACTGTGCCGGCACCAGATCCGCAGGTCACGCCCCAGGTATGACACTTGTGTGCTTATCTTGTGTGCTCTCTAACCATTTTATCGATCACCAACTAGGCATGATGGCTTAACTCATTTACGTACTAGAGATAGTGATTTGTCTATTCGTAAAAGCGCAGTTTTATTTGAAGGGACGCGCGCGAATATGGTGTCCTTGGTGAATTATTCCCCTGATCGTTTAATCTGCGAAAGGACGTGAAAACCGCGCCGTCATATCAGAGAGACATGTATGTTTATCTGTGACGTTTCTTCATTGCATGATTCATGCTAACTACATGTAAGTACAGAAGTTTTGGTAATTTTTGGTTGCAGTTGCAACATACAAAATCAGAAACACCCAAATCATCCCTTTAAAAATCGGAGTGCACATGCCTGAAGAAGGGGCGCAAAACCCTAGGATTCTTTAAGCTCCATCCTGAGATAATTTCCAATTGTCGTTGATGAGTTAGAGTTTTTTTGATGTGGTTGGGTGGTTGTTTCGGGCAGCCCAAAATGGCTGTAAAAAGGGTATATTACCAAAACTTCTGTCCTAGTACGTACTATATGTACCCGCGCGTTAATCGTTGCTACCGGCAGGAATTCTTATATATATGCGTGAACATATAAATTCTGATAACCCGGCCAGCACGGCGGCAGAGAAGCGTAAAGGGAGAACATGAGGCATTATGAGTTTAGAAACATATATGGACTGCCTTAAAAGCCACATCAATAGACGCAAAGCCGGCCTTCGTGATCGGAATCTCCCTTACCGCAACACGCGCGTATCTCCTTCTGTTGCTTTGAATAGATACATGTACCACTGCGAGTCTGGGAGGATTGCGAGGTAGGAGTATGCAATTGATGTTTATTTTATCACTGTTGTTATTTCTAGTATGTTTCTGATGCCTGGAAATCCTCCCTGACTTTTGACATTCGTGTATACTTATCGATCCCCAGTCTATACTAACGCGAACCTGATTCGACTCAAAGTAGCACCAACGGTAAAGGTTGGGTTTCAAAACCTTATCATTGTACTTTACACCATTAATTGATCTTCGTCGGCCGCGGGTTGTGCATGCTGGTAGTTCACAACAATTATAAACGCCAGCTCCTACGTTTCTGAACGATTATATGGCAGAAACCACCTGTAAGGGTACTCTCGTTGCAAGGCCTGTTTAGGTCTGGTTGGGGCCAATTTAGGTGGAGCAACGGGACCTGTGGGCTACTAGTTGCTTCCCTACGTATGAGAGCTTTTTATTTATTTTTCAAACAGGTGTAGAACGAGAGTACCCTTAGAGTATAGGCGGTTTCCGCCATATATAATTTTCGCTGAAGAGTTATTTTTGGCATATATATAGGATCTCCTAATGAATTACGTACTCTGACTACATTGCTGATCGACGATGGCCGATCAGTAGTACCCTTTATAATTTGATAAAGGTCATTCGTACAGATGTAGAGTACTCTGCTCGTAAGTTCATAGCTTTTTTAAACACAACTGGGTGTGCATTCCCGCCAAATCCTGCATGAGACTCCAAATCTTGGTGGCATGCAGATATATCCAGCTGTGTTTAAAAACGCTATGAATTACGAGTACTCTACAGGATAGCGCTATGAATATACCCTTCGCGTAGATATAGCTGGCTCTAAATTCTACTTATATGGTTGGTTGATAGGAGATCGGCACCAATCAGGTTACTGGAACTTGGGGCTGGAGTCTTTGTGCAAAGGGCCAAATATCTATCATTTGTCAATAGATCAGCCACATCGGATCCTCTAGACCTACCCTCTAGCTGGAGTACCCTCTCTCGAGCATCAAGATACACCAAGCCACTGATTGGATGATATATGCATCGCCCTACAATCTTGTGCATATATATCCGTGGGGGGTCTTCAGTGGAGAGCTCTTCTTTTTTTTCTTTCTAGAGTGTTCTAGGTACATATGTACATATATGCGGAATTAAATACATGTACATACAGCTAGATGCAAAACACAATTAACCCGAGCAGAGCAGCGTGCAAGCGGAGCATGAAGACTCGCTGTAGGTATTCGCAACGTATGCAATAGGTTCCCGGTATGTGCCTGAAACATACATGTACCAAACGTTCTGGAAGGCTGAGATACTCTAGTATGTACCTGTGGTTGCCTAGCCTGATTGGGCACGCTTTATTTCGACGTCCTGTGCAGCCTATGTCAAGCTAAACCTATATAGGTACGTATAATAATTATGAACATTGTTTGAACAGATTTGTTCATCGATAATATAATCCTACGATAGTCGGCTTATATGTATTGTATGTACCTCTACATACTCTAAACGCCAAATGCGCCCAGCCGTTATGATAGTCTACAAAATACCACGTACAGGTACCACGATCGAAAACCCGAAGCCATACCAGCTTTGAGTATTAATTGACCGGCGTATTCCCGGATATATCTAGAACTTTATTTACCTCAAAAATGTCGGATGAAAGCCACCTCGGTGCTGTTATACCACAACCGTCCGAGAAGACTGAGCCGCGATAACGTCACAAGGACAGATCGTGAGAAATCCCCGGCTTAAAGCCGTCCTTCATCCTGGCCACATCTCTTTTCTCTCCTCTTTCGGTTGTGCCCCACCGTTAAACGATCAAATGCCCCCGCAATGGCGTTGTTTCAATGGGCAACCGTTCGGGGATTATTTAGACCGAGGCGGCTAATGTCACAAATGGCCCGCGGTTATATCAACGTCGTTGAATACCCCACGTAGTGATTCAAAGTACATATTAGAATACAAATATTGAAGTGGGTTGATGCCAATTTTCTATCGTATCCTACGTCCTTCGATTTTTCCACCTCAACGATCATTATTTCAACTTCAACGAACTAGAACCTTTGCACAAATAGTCATGTCGCTCGGAAAGACTGCCACCTTGAACACTGGAGCAAAGATCCCTTTGGTTGGTTTGGGAACTTGGCTTTCGAAGCCAAATGAAGTTGAGCAAGCTGTTGAGATTGCTTTGAAGACTGGATACCGTCATATGTAAGGAATTGGCAGCTCTATCTATCCTGTATATGGTTTCTGATAGTTTTTAGTGATGCCGCTGCCATCTACAACAATGAGGAGGAGGTTGGCCGAGGAATCAAGAAATCCGGTGTCCCCCGGTCCGAATTCTTCTTGACAAGCAAGCTGTGGAACCACAAGCGCGCGCCAGAGGATGTAGAAGGTGCTCTTGACCAGACATTGAGAGAGCTCCAAACAGACTACCTAGACCTTTACCTTGTAAGCCAAAAGTAACTTATGCTTAAGCCCATTAGACTAATCAGCAGCCATAGATCCACTGGCCAATTGTCTTCAAGTCCGGCGATGAGCAATTCCCTCACACTGAAACCGGAGAGTTTGCGCTCGGTGATGTCCCCATCGCAGACACCTGGGCAGCTATGGAGAAGCTCCTTGACACCGGCAAAGTCAAGGCCATCGGAGTCTCAAACTTCAATATCCGCCGCCTCACAGAGCTCCTCAAAACCGCCAAGGTTGTCCCTGCAGTCAACCAGATCGAAGCACACCCGTTCCTCCAGCAGCCAAAGCTCAAGGAATTCTTGGATTCGAAGGGCATTCACATCACCGCATATAGTCCGCTCGGAAACAACATCTACGGAAAGGCTAGAGTTATCGATGACGAGGCCGTTCAGCAGGTTGCAAAGGAGACTGGTAAAGATACCGCTCAGGTACTTATTGCATGGGCCGTGAAGAGAGGAACCAGTGTTGTCCCCAAAAGTGTTACCAAATCACGTATCGAATCAAATTTCCAACGTTCGTACCCCTCCGCACCGCATCTAAACGCTTTTTTTTTAGGTGCAATACTGACATTTCAAAGAATTCGAACTTTCGGACGAGGCATTTGCGAAGCTCAACGCATTGGACAAGAACCAGAGATATAACGACCCTGTTGAGTGGGGTTTCGATATGTTTGAGGAGCATGATGAGGCGTATGTCAAGGCTGCTGCCAAAAAATGGGTTGCAGAGAACTGGAAAAAGGAATAGATGTGGTGTGATGTGTATGTAGCTGGCTAGATATCCATTGAGGGCGTAAAGCTCAGAATCCATATAAGATTATTGAATGTACTAGGCCGTCCATAAGTGACCCAATTGCAATTACGCATACATATAGTCGTTAAATTATCCGGGTCTGGACTTCCTCGCATCCCCATGCAAGTCCAGATTTAATACTATATGCATGGTACCTGATCGATTGTGAGAATAATCTAATGCATCTCTAGTTCGTCATGCATTATCTTCCGAATACCTACCTGTTTAGTTTACTAATCAACCCTAGCCCCTTTCCAGAATTAATAATGATATATACAGGCCCAAATGCATATTTACCATGTATGGAGCATAGCTGTATGCCCAGCTACTCTAGCTCTGCTATACCTTATCATCGCCGAGTACCAAGCCCGCCCGAACCGAAAACTAGCGCTCAAATTCGATAGTAATCAATCTACACATATGAGTGCACTTATCCCCGGGCGTTGATATGCGCATAGGTACGCTGCATGCGTATGTATACTGTATTTCGGGTGAACGGCCAACGAATCGAGGTTCGGAACGGCCACCGTTGGTTACAAGAACCAGGATATCATATCATGACGTATATACCCTGGTACTAATCTGGCCATGGAGTGGTGTAGATATGACTATAAGTGCGGTGTTCGATACTTGACCAACTACCGGCACATGTGGGCTCCGTTACAACCTCGCCTGGAATCGAAATACCAAATTATATCTGATACTCGCCGAGAGAGTATGCATAGAATATCTGACTCTAGAGATCAAAGTGAGGCTATAATGTAAACTTGAAAGGAGAAATAGTCGTTCCCCAGCACTCCAGCCTAGTTCAAGATGATGAGAGTGAATGCAATGATAAGTACTACTAGTAGTACGTACATGTATTCCATGCACACTGAGTAAATTATACCCGCACTCAAGGCTCTATAAGATGATATAACCATCATATAAGCCCCCAATTAATACCAAAAAAAACCCCGCCGATATCAAGAAACAATAAGTATATCATCTAGTAACCCTGAGTCTATAAGGCATCAAAACAACTAGACTATATCTCCCAGCTTCTTCCTCTCCAGTCTAATTCCGCATAACTCTTACTTCCACACCACGGTGCATCATCTTTTCCGTAAGGCCTGATTGGTAGATCATAAGGCATCCTAAAACCTATAACCTTGACATCCTTGGAATTATCTATGCTGGCATCTGGAGTATCCTTTTTAAATACAGGGATAATCTCAACATTTTCCTCGTCGCTGTCTTTAAAAAGCCCCGGGTAAATAAGCACGCCAACCTCGTAACTACTGATCTTGACTTCGCCCTGCCCTGGTCCAAGAAAACCGCCGCTCAAATTTTTGCGAGCAGTGCCCCATGCTTGAGTGGAGAGATTCGCTGATGACAACATGGCCCACTCAATACTCCTACATGTCTGATCGGTGAAACGTATATATGTTTTAATATGTGGCGCAGCCCGAGTACGTCCAGAGTGAGTACTGTTAATTTGATTTGTGAGAGAGGGTGACTGCACGAATGATGGGTCCGAATATGGATCCCAATGACACAAAAAAGGGCGCAGATATCTGAGTTGTGAGTCTTGCGCCTTTGTTTGGATCCTAATATGAATTGCTTGGCCGGAAGCGTAACCATTTAGGGAACTGCGGACCTCTTGTGCTGTTGGGAAAATGATAGAAAGCTTAGGTTTTTTCGCCAGTATGGAACCTGATGAGCGCTTTGTGGTGTTCCTAGCCGCCGATAAAGCTTTGTAAAGGACTGGAGACAGCCAAGTGTCCATCGATCCTAGTGTCGCAATAGAGGATACCTGCAATACTATTCTCCCTTTGTCGCCATCTTTGTCGTGCTGGTGATTATTACTCAATGGAATGTTACTCAGAACTCTTTCAAGACCCATCCATCCCCACCGTTCCCCTGCTCCTCGGCCATTTAATTGATACTTCCCAGGAACACTGGCAACAAATACAGCCCTAACTTCTTGAAATGAGTATTTTCCCAGCTTGTCGTATAGACCACCAACACGACTTTTACCATACGCTCTAAGATATGCCAGCAGATCGTTCTTGAACGACTCTCCGATCGGCCTTGGTTTTGGTACTGGGGCATCTGGCGAGTTTTGAATTGACATGAGTGGCAGGAGTGGTGACCGCCATACCGCCTGTGTCATATTCGTCCAGTCAAACTCAATCATATTTGAGGTATGAATAATAACCCTTAAAATATTACCGGTGAGTTATAGAAGACTCTTAATTATTATAAAATATTGATACTCACTGTGCAAGTTCATCATGTCGAAACAAAACGATCATCTTTGTGTGGTGGGTTCCAAAAGGCTCTGGCATGTAGGCGGAGATGATTTTGACATTATGATATCTATTAGCCTGTTCCTGCATTGCTATTAGTTGAATAAGTTAACGACTGTATTCGTACTCACAAACCTCGAGTCTGGTTATATTACCATCTTGTTTCCGCCAGCTCCCGTGAATAATTTTGACATCTACGATATCTTTGATATCCGGATCAAACTGATCCCTAAGACACACACGCAATCATTAGCTAGGGCAATCCGAAACATGTTATTATTATTCTAGTTATAAAGTGGTATATTGGTATGTATAGCTTTTAAACAAACCGGCAACCATCCATGATCTCTATAAATGGAATTTTCAAAAGAGATAGCGAAAATCTTACATCACCCAATCGACATCAATCAAAAAGTTGAATATCCATGCTTCCTTAATCATAACATCACCTAGTATATCATGAATCCTAATAGTATCGACGTTATCAGAGTCCGGGAGGTCTCTAACCAATGTCAACTGAAAAGGAGATGGCAATCGTTTTGTTTGGCCCTGCCCAGTCACAAATCGATTACTTCCTTTCTTTTCATGAGATTCCGGCTTCAATCTCTCTTCCTCTTGTTTCTCACGATCAACACGGGCGTTTGTCATAGAACCATCGAAAAGCACCCGTCCTTCGTCGGTAAGGTCGATAATGTCTACGTCCTTTATTTGTCTATCCTTAGGGTATGCTTTTATAAAGATATCACCGTTAGTCTCATTGATTGCCGGAGCCTGCGAGGCTATCGAAGAAGGCCCCCGGCGGAGAGGTGGAGGTGATACAGTCCGATCAAGCGATGCGAGGAGTCCGTTATTATTCGTGTTATCCATCCGCTGCCATTTGACTTGTGGTTCGAGGATGTCCAAGGCTGAGGGGCGCTTTCCCGAGGGTAGTGTAGCCATTTCGAAATGCCCCCAAGAGATCCTTGGTTGATGTTCTTTCCAGGTTTGTTCACCACTGTATGCTCAGTGGTGGGGTTGAGCTCTGGGAGACGCGTTAAGCATTTTAGATAGACCAAGATGATTATGTATAGATGCTGTAGATCCCAGTCGCTTCAGACAAATGAATGTCTACTGTTTTACATGAAACACTTTTTCTACGTGTTTACTAAGAAACAATACATATCATAATATTGAATATTAGTCTCACACCTTATCACTCGATTTCACTCAACACCCGGTTTACCCACCCAGAACCGGTATCGAGTAGATACCTACTCTAGGCACGTAGGTACACACGAATGTATGTAGAAGACAAGATAATATCCATGCATATATCCAGCTCTGACCCATAGCTCTTGACACTTAAAATGCCAAGCTAGTACTTACTGCCCCACCCCGCAACCCCTCTTCATCATCATCCTCATCTCATCCTCCATCTCAATCACTCACATCCTCCAGCACCTCAAAATCACATTACACAGACCATCGCCATGACATCCTCCGAATTCAATGCAGCTGTCGCTGCTGTTGACAGCTTCAAGAAAATGCCTAGCCAAGATGACGCTCTCCTTGTCTCTACTCCCGCGTCTCTGACTGCCAGTAATGAGCTCGTTGGTTAACCTGAAATGCACTACAGTTCTATGCCTACTTCAAGACTGCCAAGTTCGGAAAGCCCACTGAGAGTCGTCCTGGGATGTTCGACATGAAGGTTGAATAGCTCCCTTATCCTTCTCGACTCCAAAAAAGAAAGAGAAAATAGTGAATATAGCATATACTAAAATTATCCAACAAACAGGGCCGCTACAAGTACGATGCCTGGACTAAGGCAGCCAACGAATGCACCCAGGAAGAAGCCGAAAAGAAGTACATCGAGCTTTACGAGAGCAAGAAAGCCGATTATGAAAATTAGACACGCGCAGGTGTAATGATCCGTTAGCTTGTGGAAATTGGGCAGTCTAATAAACTATATATACTATCTGCCCCGTTTGTTTGGTTGCAAGCCAAACGGAATTAAGCTTAAATGAGCCGGTGTTTTCTTCAGTAAACTTTAAATTCATGATCACCAGTTGGATTGTAATGGTCGTATCTTAATACTTGTAGGAGAAGCGATGGCCTCGTCCGATAGCCCTCCTTATATGAATGTTGCCGAGCATCAAAGAGAGATATGTGCACGTTTAGATTCCCGCCAGCGATATATTCAGATTTTGCCACGCAGTGGAAATCAAATGGTATGATAAATTTCGGGTACGTCTGTACCATCCACCGCGTTCCTATATCACTCCGCGCCGATAAAGAAAGAAAAACTAAATCACAGCCGGAATGGGACGAAAAATCCAAAAGAAAGAGAAAAAATGAAATGAAATGAAAATAGAGCATAAACATAAAACCCACAAGAATTCTAGAGAGCAGAGCGTTTTTTTCAACTTGAAAATACATGCAAAAGATAAGAAATTGGACAAAAGAAATAAGGAAAGGGTGAAAAAAATAATAATAACAAGTATTGGCAAGGTTTTGTGAGACAAATAGTTGAGTTTGCCTCATAAAATACTGTAGTCTAGTAGGCCAAATAATTCATCGCATAAGATTTTTAAAGACCTTCAATTTTCAATTATGAAATAGAAGAAGGGGAACAAAAGAACCTGTCATTTCTCACAAATCAACTCACCACCAATTACCGGTAATAGAAGCCGCTCCTCCATACACCTTTGCCCTCTGCATACTTAATCCTCTCTCTCATTAACCTAGCCATCCCTATCAACAACCTACTGCCTAGTCGGCTTTGGTCCCAGAATTTCCACCGAGCAAGCCCTCCTTTCCTTCCAGCTTGAAAAATCCACCAGCTCCTCGTCTCCTCATCAAACCCTTCCCATAAACAGCTGCCACAACAATGAGAACAATTGCACCAAAGGTGCTCAGAAAAGGGTGGCGTCCGAATCCTGCACGTAGCCTGTAGAATACGCTGTAAATGCGGTTGGTAGAAGACTTGCTTTGGATCTTTGGGGGATCGGCAATGACAGCCTTGAGCGTATCGAGGATGGCAGAGCGAGAAGGACGAATTGGCGCGCCATCTAGCGTGATATCCCAGTACCTCTTTGTCTGTATGGGTGAGTTAGTGCGGTGTGGTTGAAAAAGAACATGGCGGGATGCTCACGTCCTCATCGTTAATGATGATTCTCTCCCCAACTTCGTTGACATTAACGCCGTAGGTACTGCGCACCCATCGTTCCCAGAAGACACCATCAACCCACGCAAAACCCACCTCCTTCTTCTTCTCCACGTTGATTCGCATGTTCTTTGCCGCTCTCAACGCTCGCTCGTCATCACGGTCCTCGGCCTCCTCAATGCGCAGCTGCTTCCGGTCTCGGAGTTCCTGCTTCTCGTTCTTCTCCTCCATCTGGCGCTGGTCCATGAACTCCATAGCAGCCTTCTTGAGCTCGGCCTTGGCGGTTGCAAAGTCATTGGGGCGATTACGTGATAATATCCCGAGCACGACGGTCTTACCGTGCATAATCTCGTGGGAGTTGGCAGCAGAGAGCTCCGGGACAATGGGAAGCCATACAGACTTCATCCAGTCGAGGACCCTATTCGTATCGCGCATATCCTTGGGGGATAGGGCAAGATAGTAGCTTGGTTTTCCATCACGGACAACGATGAGGCGGGGCCATGTAGTTACACGGAACCGCTTCGCCATTAGATCGCTGCTGGTCTTAAGTAATGGAGCATGTCCGATAAGGGGAAGAGTGATTCTCTCCAAAGCTGCGAAGTCTTCGCTGGTGGTGGCCTGGTCATAGAAATAGATAAACGCAACCTCCATACCGGCCTTTTCCATCTCCTCAAATTCCACAAGATCAACTTCATTCACACCGGAATTGACAGCTTTCCGCGCATATGCTACTAGATCACCGAGCCCGCGGAGGCCATCATATTCAACGCGTTCACCGCCCTGAAAGAACAAGATGGTTGGGTATCCGCGGAGATTAACATCCCTACAAAGGCGCTTCTCGACCTCGCAGTTGACTTCACCGATGTTCAGGGAGCCCTTCATTTCGCGACCAAGCTCGGACCAGGCGGGTGCCATGGCTTGACAGTGCCCACACCAAGGCGCATAGAATTTGATGAACCAAGGATCGCGAGTGGTGGTGACAAGGCGTAGGAACGCTTCGGCATCGAGGTTCATGCTCTCTCCGAGAATGTTTGCTGTTTGCTTTGGTGGTGAAGGACGGAGAGACCCAACTTTTGTCGCCTTTTCCTCCGTAGCATCCGCTTCAGTCTCCTGCGCCTCTGTCGTATCAACATCGCCCTCTTTCTCCTCCTTTTTGGGGGTTTCCTCTCCCGAGGCGTCAGGAACTTTCGGGAGGGTGATGGTTTTTGGTCTACTTCCAGGTTTGATCTCTTCCAGGTATTTCTCGACAAACTCACTCAGGCTTGATAGGTCGCGGGTAGTCTTCTTGAACTGGTCAACAAGTTTTCCGTCCTTGTATAAATTAAAAGTAGGGTATCCCTGAATATTTAGTTTCTCCTCCCCACAAATATCTCCGTAGGCATTGCAGTTTAGGTTGGCGAAATGGAAGTCATAATTCTCGGTGAATGAAGGTGATGCAGACTGAGATTTAAACTCGGCGCCGGGGGGTGGGAGAGCTGTGCTGTCAAGTGTTGACGTGGAATAGAACTCATGGAGAGTTTTCCAGGTAGGCGCAATGGCAATACAATGGCCGCATGTAGGCGAATAATGTTTTATAAACCTAGGGTAGATCAAGGTCAGCCTCGGTCGATGAATTAAATCGCTCTCAATATTCCATTAGATAATCCCTTTGCGGCCGTCTCGACTCGCACAATTATTGCCTCGGAATCTATCGGGGACCATGCTCACCAGTAGCCCTTTGCTATCTTGTCGTAAAAGTTCGTGCCGGTAAGCTCAGGAAGCTCTGGCGCTTTCACATCCCTCGCCGGCGAAGTTGTTTTTGATAGAGTATCAGCTTGAACTGGTGGTGGTAAAGGCAGAGGATTCGGATCTGCGGAGACCAGAGAAGATAGTCCGAAGACCAGAAGGCCCAGCGATAGAGATACGAAACGCATTTTGGGGTATCAAGATGGGCGGGAGGTGTGGGGTGTGGAGGGGGGTGGGAGAGGATTGTGGACAATCGGAGTCCGAGTGTTTGTGGGAATCGTTCACACACTCTCTCACTTCACTATCCTCAGTAGGGGTATCTACTGTATTTTCTGGCGGTGTGTATCCTGTTCACCACATAGGGGGAGCGTTGTGCGAGCGAGGGAATCGAGACGGTTGTTGACAGGGGATGTACGAAAAGCGAAAAGCGGCAAAAAGGAGGCTCAAGGGGATACCAGTGACCAGCGGCACAACCACCCAAACCCAAAGAGGAAGGCTTTTATCGCGAACGTTAACGTTAACGGTGACAGCTCTTGGTGTTTCTTTGTTTGCCTTTTCTACCCACTGTCTCTCTCTGAAGATTGTCCCTCTACTCTACACTACTCTACATATTCCTCCCTTCTTCTCTATATATCTACCTCCAGTGGACGTGCATGCCCTAACAGCTGTCCATCTCACTGCCACTCACTTCCATCCACCTCCTTTCATAAAGTTAGAGGCCTAGGTAGCTAGGAAGCTAAGTGATTTTATCGCTTCCTCAGCTGTCTCACCTTTATCAAGGATTCAAGACTTCCGAGTTCTTTAGAGTGACTATATACTCTAGATGAGTATGCACGGGCCCGGGGCTCTGGAGGCTTTTGTGAGATGGTCGTAGGTTGGTTACTTGTGTGTTATATATACGTACCACTTGAATTCAACCATTGGGAATATTTCCCGTGATACTTATCAGAGGCCATATTTAGCTACTTACCCTCCATGGTATGCGGTGGTCAATGCCTACTAGCTTGCTATGAATAACCGAGACATATTTTCAAAAACAGGATAGATGGTCATCTCCGAAGGATTCAATAATTTATGGGCCTATGTGTAACTACCGCAGCTTGGACTAATCTCAATATTAGTATCATATATATGATTCTTCCATGAACCCGAAATTCCCATTCCACAAGGCACAAATAATGATCAGAATCCCATGCATGACACATCATCTGCCCGTAATTTCGTCTAGGGGATGACCCCTTCTGGGGTCACAGAAACTATTATAATAAAAAAAAATGGAAACACTTAGAATGAGTGGTTCTTGGTATCCCACGTTGCGTTGCTTCGAAACATCACTTTCAACCGTCGATCGCGAGTACTTTTTGCGTCCAGTATTTATATAATCCCATGCTCCAGCAGCCCAGAGTCACATAGATACAGACTGTTGGTTACCCTACTCAGAAAAGGATATTATACACAACAATGCGAGCAAAACGTCTCTCTAAATCCTACAAAATGCTCCCTGTAATCCCCGAGGACAGCAACCCAACCCAAGGCGTGCCGGTATGAAATATGCCAAACAGCCCAATTGCACCTATGGCTTATATCCATACTAACCACAGGCTTGTATTGTAGACAAACCGCATGACCGAGGTACTCACAGCCAGTTTGTTGAACCTCGCATCACTACGAACAGCAACACCGACGCCAATGGAGGA
Source organism: Morchella sp. 2014-9hei (assembly GCA_024713685.1). NCBI lineage: Eukaryota > Fungi > Ascomycota > Pezizomycetes > Pezizales > Morchellaceae > Morchella > Morchella sp. 2014-9hei. Next base: position 1,410,641 of record JAMGYW010000021.1, read on the forward strand.
GAAGGAGTTGGAGCGGAGACAGCAGAATGTGAAGCGCAATTTGGCCAAGTTCATGAGGGATGAACAGAAGTTAGAGGATAGGAGAAGGAGAAGGAGAAAGGCGAGGAACATATGGGAAAGGGCGGGCCTGGGGAGTTGCTGGGTTTGATTTATGGGTCTGGAGTTATACGATACGGGAGGACTTTTGGCAAACTCTTAAATTGAGAAGAAAAATATTCTCATCATATATCTATATTTTAAACCTTGATTGACGACAATTACACCCGGTAATACACGTTTCGAGTGATATCTTATGTATGTGACAATACTCTATCACTCTCAGCCCTTTGTTTGCCCTTCCTGAACACCTTCCCTTCATTGATTTACACCCATCGGATTAAGTTCACAGCTAGCACATGCACAAGATTGCTAAAGTTTAAGATCTCGGTCTACAGCAGAGGAGTTAAGAGATAGAGTACAAATCGGATGATTTATTAGTACCACCATGAACTCCCAGGCCAAACATAGCCGCATCTATCCATGGTCCGGTTTCGTTCTCATCTGATATGGAGTCCTGCTACTTGCGGAAATTCCGTGAAGCAGCGCTCCGTGGCCAGGGAAACTTGGTTGTTGAGTTTATTTACCCGTTGCGGGTGCTGCAATCAACACGTTGAGTTGTGCTATTCAAACTACAAACAGTGGTGACCCAATGCTTAATGACAAGAGCCGAAAGCTGGGAGGATCCAAGAATTGAAATAGTTATGCCAGCTGCAACGCTATATATGGCTATTTTTCTTTCCAAAGAATTCCAGCTCTGCGCATAAAGACGATCCGGGGTATACTAGTTTATTCCGGTGTTGGTGACTATTTTATACTAGCAAATACATGGCATATGCATGAAGGGATTAATTCTAAGTGGGGGCCTGCGAATGGTCGAACCACCGCTTCAACAGCCTAAATGATAGATACTCTAAATCAAATAGAAGACCCTGAAACGTGTTATGTCGGCTTCAAAAAAAAAAAAAAGAAGAAAAAATTCCACCTCTTACTCTTGGTCATTTAAAGCTGTGTATTGTTGGATTGAAGGTGTCTGCAGCTAACAAAGTTTGAGTGCATCATGTTTATGATACACATAACAATGGGTTCCTCCCGGGCGGTCCAGGGGTAACAATCGCAACGTGTTGCGAGAAAAAAAAAAAAAAAAAAAACCCTGCCAAGTCCAAGATCTACTTTTCCGGTAAGCGGGGAATTCATAGAAAGACGTCGAAGTCTCACATAGACCCCTCTAGTCTGGTGTTTATTTTCATAGTTGGCTGTATAGTAAGTCTTCTACCCCCTCAAAACCTCTTACTCTTCTGCTCGTTCGCCTCCCTCGCTCATCACAAGGACTGTCGACTGTCGACTCCACAGCTTGAATTCGCCATCTCGGTGCATGCACAGCTCTAAGAAACCAGCTGGTTTGTGCTGTGAAGGGATCTCATAAGGGGAGGGAAACATTTCAAAAAGTATTTCGGCCATTGAGAAGACAGGAGGTGAAAGAGATTATATATCCAAAAACTGTTAAATAGCGCTATACTATTATAGTCAACCGCCAAACCTAGAACCTTTGCTCTTGTCGTTTTATCCCACTTTGCTGTTCGTGATCTTAAGCTTGCTATTGCGGGTATGTACATTTGGTTTTCTCATTTATTCCGCTTCTATGTTTGATCAATCTACATGTACTTCCCTTCCCTTGGTCTTTCAGACGGTTATCACTAGCTTTGTTAATACGACTCTAATCCTTTTAAGTGCCAGGAATCGAACTACGACCGTTGTCATTTGATTTTTTTTTTTTCGTGTGTCATCCAACCAGTCAACCAACCACACCCTTAAATCCTGCTCGCCACTTTCCCCAGCGTTATTCAAATTAAAACGTCAAGATGGTTCATATTGGGAAGAAACTTCAGGAAAAGCATAAGGATGGGAAACCAACATTCTCATTCGAATATTTTGTGCCTAAGACCGCACAGGTTCGCTTTACCCCGCTATAATCAAATGCTGTTAATTCTTGCTAACAAAAAGGAACTTAGGGTGTTCAAAATCTTTATGACCGTAAGTTTTTATTGGAGCGTTTCTCGTTTTTTTTGCAGTCAATTGATATCTGATAATCAAAAATAGGCATGGACCGCATGAACGCACTGGGACCGCAATTCATCGATGTCACATGGAATGCTGGTGGTCGTCTGTCGAATTTGACCTGTGAAATGGTCAATGTGGCACAATCCGTCTACGGAATTGAGACCTGCATGCATCTTACCTGTACCGGAATGCCTAGATCGAAGGTCGATAATGCTCTTAAGGAAGCCTACAAAGCTGGTTGCACAAATATTCTCGCCCTTCGTGGTGACCCTCCGAGAGAGAATGAGAAGTGGGAGGCGGATCCTCATGGGTTTCATTATGCCAAAGATCTTGTCAAACATATTAAGCAAAACTACGGCGACCACTTCGACATCCATGTTGCTGGTTATCCGGAGGGCTGTGAGGACCAGGAAGACGTCGACCTACTCATCCAGCATTTAAAGGAGAAAGTCGACGCGGGCGCAAGTTCGGTCATTACGCAGATGTTCTATGATGTCGATATCTTTTTGGATTGGGTCAAGAAATGTAGGGCTATCGGCATCACAGTTCCCATTATCCCGGGAATTATGCCAATTCACACATATGCTGCTTTCATGAGAAGAGCTACATGGACAAAATGCCATATCCCCGAGAAATGGACTGAGCTCTTGGAGCCTGTCAAGGGTGATGATGTTGCGGTTCGTGATATTGGTAGAGATCTTGTTGTTGAAATGTGTAGGAAGATCATAGACGCAGGGATTCTGCACTTGCACTTGTATAGCTCCCATATCAAAGTTCGGTTTTGCGGTTACTGACATATGACAGTTATACCATGAATTTGGCCACTGCGACACGTATGTGCCTCGAGAGCCTTGGGCTTATTCCCTCACTGGAAGAGCGAACTAAAGCTCTTCCTTTCCGCCCCTCCCTTGGACTCAGACGTGACAAGGAAAATGTGCGGCCCATCTTTTGGAAGAACCGTCACCACTCGTATGTTCAGCGCACTCAAGAGTGGGACGAGTTCCCTAATGGTCGTTGGGGTGATTCCCGTTCACCCGCTTTTGGAGAGCTAGATGCGTATGGTATCGGTCTCCGCGGTAGTAATGATTCGAACATCAAGATTTACGGACACCCCAAGACAGTACGGGATGTGGGTAAACTCATTGCCCGATACATCTCCGGCGACCTCCCATCTCTGCCATGGTCAGAAGGGAAGATTAACTCAGAAGCTGATGCAATCTCCAAAGAGCTTGTGGACTTGAATAATCGTGGGTTTTTGACCATTAACTCTCAGCCTGCCGTTAACGGAGTCAAGTCAACCCATCCTATCTACGGCTGGGGCCCCAAAAATGGATATGTTTACCAAAAGTCTTATCTAGAGCTTCTGGTAACCCCTGAGCTTCTCGCAGAATTAATCACACGAATTGAAAGAGATTCAGACCTCTCATATCACGCTGTCGATAAGACTGGCTCACTGAAGACGAACAGCATGGAGGGACCGAATGCGGTCACTTGGGGTGTATTCCCAGGAAAGGAGATCATTCAACCCACTGTTGTAGAGACAGTTTCATTCTTAGCATGGAAGGATGAGGCATATAGACTCGGAGAGGACTGGGCGCACTGTTATGAGAATAACAGTGTGAGCAGACACTTGGTCCAAGGCATCATGGACTCATGGTGGCTTTTGAATATTGGTCAGTTTAATCCTTATTTTCTAAATATTTCTGGTGAGCTGAATGCTGACTTGATATAGTGGACAATGATTTTCACGAGTCTACAAGGATTTATAGACTTTTTGATGGCTTAACAGTTGATGGCCTTGATAGCACTCTCGATGATGCACTGGTTGAGAAGTTGGCTGCTGCCTCTGTTGCCGCAGTTGCCTAGGAAACAACTTCTAGAAAGCAATTGGAGATGGTAAAAGGAAGGGAGAAGAGAGAAAAGCGATTGAAGTTGGTTTTGTATTTGGCAGGTTTTCGATTCTTATGTTTTCATCTTCACCGGATTGCAAAAACGGATTGTGAGGTAGAGCCAAACTTCAACATGTTTGGTTTTTAGGTGCATTCAAGGCGTTTTTATTTATTCAACATTTGAATTTTGGATGGCAGGAAAGGGGTATCATGGATGGAGTTCTGTTTGGGTTTCAACACGCGCAATAGATACGATAAAAGTAGTTGGTAGCGTAGTTGTAGTGGGCTTATAAAAAAAAAACACGGAAAAGGAAAAACACAGTTTTTCCTTATTTGAGATTCGGAATCAGTAAGGGATGCCATGGGTAGTGTACAAGATACAGCCCCTTGATCTCACATTTTCTCTATGAGACCCTATGTGTGGTACAGAGGCTTTGTGATGACGAGTGACATTTCGTGTCATTACTCTATTGAATATATATACATATGTTGGGGAAGGATATCCATAAAGGCCATTAATTGATTATACATGTTTATAGGTGTTCGTACATTCTATAACTCCCAAACAACAAACTCCCACCACCCCCAACTCCAATTCCGACTCCGACCCCAGTTTCATTTATCCGCATGTGAATTACAGTACCGCATCTCTGACCGAAGCGTTACCAGCATAATGCTGGTATGGAACTGGCGTTAAAACATCTCGACCGCTGAAGGAGCAATGACCGACTACGCCATCCCTCCCCACAACCCCCCAAAGTAACGGTGCGGTCGATACTGAGGTCTCGTCTGGGTTTGGATGACAAGCAGCACTAATGGCAGCGCTGCAGCTTCCCACTAATGGGATTTCACCGTTATACCTCCGGAATCCAATTCCTAGAGCCACAAGAAGCATAACGGATCCCAATGTCAAAACAAACACAACGGCAATGGGGGACCATCCGACTTGCGATATGTATTCATCTTTATCGGGGCCGTTATTAAGGTTATTGATACGTGCAAGAAATAGGCCCTGCGAGATCAACCAATGCATCGTGCCAGATGCTATCATGAGCGGTAAACTGTATTTGTATGGTAACTGGAGGAAGTGAGTCGTCCTCTGGGCACCAACTGGAGAAGTCACTCTGAGAGTCCGTCGTTTGGAGGAGAACCTGTCCCATTCATCACCTAGCAGCATGCATGTGAAAATAGAGTTGTATAGGAGGTATAGAAATGAAAAAATGGCTTGGGGAAGGTTTGCTGTAAGAACACAAGCAATGAGACCTTTGTAGTCACTTTGACTACCCCCCCCGAGAATGTCAATTGGGCCCATCAAAGTTTGAACATCGACAGCACCGAGACGCATGTTCCATAACGAAGAAAGATCTCGCGGAATGCCATCAGCATCAAAGCCCCGAAGACCAAGCGAAAGGAGAAAAGCAGCAACACTGATGGCCGTTAAGGCGCTGAGGATCAATCAGCCTCTAATATCCAAATATTCCAATGCTTCGAAGTACTTACAGGGCATTACAGATAAACCATCGACCAATACTTGCTGCACTAAGCCAGAAGTGTTTATATGGCTTCCATAATTGCATATTCCACTTTCCGTGGGTGGTTCCATCACTGGTATATTTCCAAACTCCTTTCTTTATATCCTTCTTGGAAACAATACACATCCCTGCAGTCGTCTTATCCGGAGACTCAAGAAATGATGAGACTGCATCACCAACAGTGACAAGAGGGTTTTCTTTGCTTTTACAAACCGTATAGAACATGCAGATCGATTTGACAGCGTTGCATATTATTACTGCAATCATGATGTGCATGCTAAACTGTAGACTGCATCTTTCTTCCATCCGCTCGCTAAGACAGTACTGAACTGTGGAACCGTTCATTATCCATGAATCGGCTTTATTGATGTATTTATTGACATCGCAGGGAGGAGGTTTCTCGCTCTCGTATGAAGTGTAGAGGTCTCGGTCGAAAGAAGAGCAAACCCAAGCGAATGGTTCCCCCTTGCCATAATCTATGCCATGTTGATTATAATCGGGCTCCTCTCCATCCCCGGGGACTACAAGTATAACATCTCGTCGATCAGCTATAAACTGCTGCCCGTATTTTCGGATGCATTGCGTATTAGTAAGTTTTTCGTATGGAGAAGAAGTATAATCAGAAGTTAATCTTCCTTCTGACATTAGTCTTTGATTGTATGGGTAGGTAGAAGTTGTGGCAAATATAGCCGAATTGTACCTACGGCCCGAATATCAGATTCAGCGTTTGCCTGTATCGACTATATCCGCGTGGCTGGACTCACATGAAATGCAACGGTATAGAACTAATTGCCAGAAGCGACCACAAACAAATCCTGGTGAAGCTGATTTTAGTCAAGTTTCTCACACTCGGGACACCTATATCCAGCCATTTCTTTCTTGCATGGGCTCTATCAATCTCCGCCCGAGTCGGAGCACTCAAGCATTGCATGGTATAATTGCTTGCGCTGAGCATAAGTGTTGACAGAACATTGATTATTAAATGAGCTAATAAGCTCAGGTTCTTTGTCGTATTGCAGCTTCCTTTGTACAAAATTCCGATCCCGGGCTCTTCACTAGGTCTTTGGGACGCCCAAATTGTGAGGATGAAGTTGGCAAGAAACACCACTGTTGAGGTAATCGCGCAATAGGTACAACCGGTTCGCCATCCTCCAGAGAACAGACCAAGGCGATCAACCAGTATTCGGTGGAAGCGAGATCTTTTAAACATAGACCGTGAATGGGTGGCTCGTTGCTCAGGGTCGTCTTCCAGAGACTCCTGACTATGCAGAGTATTGTATTCATACTTCGAGGGTCTCCGGCTAACGCTATTAATAGTACTATTCTCCATGAGTACCAAGAATCTTCCTAAATCAGACCATATCCGGATATCATACCTCTGAAGTCTGTGGCTAAAGCCCTCCTCCCCATTTAATGATCTGGGCACTTCTTTTCTCCGTATTTTCTGGGTAGCTAGTGGCATAAGCGGAAAACTTTGCTGATGCTTATCTTCCATGTCTTTGGCTTAGGATTGCTAGGCCAAAATCTTTTTCGGAATAGTAAGTATAATGTAGGTACTTCGAGCAGACTGGCAGACCTTTAGATTTTGGAGTGGCGCAACTGGTGCTGAGATGGTCTGGTGAATGGGTGTGTGTCTACAGTAGTTATATATGGTAGACTTCAGCCCTGCATCGTCACATGAATACTTGGTTGAAATGCTTGATTCAACCTTGACGACTTGCAGGGGGCAGGGGGGAACATGCGCCGCAGCCCTTCGAATTTTTGAACTGTTCACAGCGGTATATTTCAAAGAGCAACTAGAATGCTAGAGTAGTTGGGTGTTAAACAAGAAATTCTCGGCCATAGTATAAATCGTTTTCTGATAAAAGTTGTAGGTACGATTGTTCTGGCTCGATCCCAGCTTTGCAATCGACCTTAATTTTTCTGGATGGAAAGCTGGAAACGCTTTTGTTGTCAACCAATCAAATCGTTCTAATTCCGGCTCCGGCCCGTTTCTGGCCCAGTTGCAAGACTCGCAGATGATTTGATCCTCCTCCGCCATCAGCATGAAACAGGTAAGGTGGTTATTGTGCTTCTACGATTTCGAATGCTCTTGGTTAGCGCCTCGACTCAAACAAACATGTAAAACGCATGCATACGGGCCCACAAGTGAAGTTCTGATTCGAATCAGGCTGCTATTGCATACTACTACTGTTGTATCTATCGACTTTGTCCAGGGTCGGGGCATATGACAAGAAAGTAGGTATGTGAGTACCAAGTTAGGGGCTTTAATTAGAGTAGAGTACAGGCCAGTGTGATTACTGTGATTACCCGAGAGGGATCGGCAGTTGAAATGATTCACTGACGGAATAGGAACTGAAGTGAAGTGAAGAACCTGCTCTGGCTCCTTGAATACATTTGTAATCTCGGTTTGATTGGGGTGGTGGATATGACGTATGTACATGTAGGTACCGCAGTGGTACATGTAGGTACGTACCTTACTTCCTTAGTTCCATACCTACTCCAAGTAGAGGGGACGAGTGAGCGTATGTGATTCGTGTCATGTGCCGCATGCGATTCTATTGCTCAGGGTTAGGTTAATCAAACTATTCGTCCAGACTTTCTTTTGACTTCAGAAACTCTTGCTGCTGGGGGGTGGCCACGGTTCAGCTTTTCTACGCGCACACATATATCAATCCGAAGCTACATGGTACATGTACCTAGATACACCTTAGTAATCTCTACCAAAGCCAGTCCCCTTCTATGAGAAGTCGGCTTTTTATTCGCCGGTGTTCCATACTACACTGCTGAGCTATTAGGTAGGCTACGCTTCTTCTTCTGCGGCTTTTCCCTATCCCTATTGCTAGTATTTTATGCACTAGACTACTTATAATGTCGGGGTTCGCCAGATGGCTTTGCCTCCTAGTCATATGGAGCCTGGGTGGAAGTTTGAAAAGGCTCAATAACAACCTGGTTTCCATTGGGTTTCGGGTACCCCCTAAGCTGTACTCGACCCCTTTTATGGGAATCTCAACAGACAGCAGCAAGTCTAAGTGAGTTGTTGGTGAGGTATTGGCTCATGTCGAATGAATGATAAGAATTTGGGAAATATCATTTTGACCCCCCCCCCCCCCTCCATAGAGGGTGGTTCGACATGTTTCCACAGCTTGAGATATACGTTAGAATATATTGCATTTGGGTCTCTTACTCGAGCCCAACGGGTTATCTATTCCCAATTACTCAAATAATCGTTGCTATAGCTAAATAGTAAGCCAAAAATCCCAAATACTAAAAACTGCAAGGCTTCACAGGACATACTCATAAACGGTACTCACACCTCCTGAGCGGCACCGTACTTCTTCCTATAATCCATCATTCTAACCTTCTCTTCACCCTCAACCCCGGCAATTAAATCCGCGAGATCCAAAATGGCAACAACCTCAACCCCCAGCTCTTTCTTGACCTCCTGGATGGCGCTCAGCCCAGTGTCTACCTCACCTTCCTTCACAACCTTTCTCTCCTGCCTATCGAGCGCCACGATAATCCCGACCAACTCTCCACCGGCAGCCTTGATGATCTCCACAGCCTCCCTGATCGCCGTTCCCGCTGTAATCACATCATCCACAATGACAACCCTCTTGCCACGCAGATCCATTCCAACTATAGATCCGCCTTCGCCGTGGTCCTTCTTCTCCTTTCGGTTGAAAGCGTACCCGGTTCTGCCATACTTCTCGTTGTTGAGCGAGAACAGTTGCGTCGCAGTGATGGTCGCGAGCGGAATACCCTTGTATGCTGGCCCAAAGAGGAGATCGAATGACGTGCTGAGAGTTGGGTGGGAGTCTATTGTGCGCGCATAGGCTGTTGCAAGGGAGGTGAGGAGAGAGGCATCATTGAAGAGGCCGGCGTTGAAGAAGTACGGTGAGACGCGGCCGGATTTGAGCGTGAAGGAGCCAAAGGTCAGAATTTTGGCTGAGAGGATGGTCTGTAGGAAGTCCTGCTTGAATTGGGGGAGAGGGGAGGTCATTGTGGGCGTTTGTAGGACTTGGGGAGTTTTAGCAGGCTAAAGTAGTGGGGTTGGTGGGGTAGATGTAACGCCCACTGCGCTGCTTGGCACAGAATTTCACTTACTAAGATTTGATCTGAGTGAGGCTCCTCTAGATCTTTCGACACTTTAGACTCTGACCATGGGGACATGTATGTATGTAGTCTAAAAGAAACGTCCTAGGGCGAAGCAGGAGTTAAATAGATAAAAGTTTAGGCTCCGAAGATAGAAACCAAGCTCATTGTCGACGACATATGGGCGTCGTTTTAGGAAAACCGTCCGCACAACCAATTCCTTATTCGGAAGAACTACTCAACCGATAGGCTTTAAAATTTTCCACTACGAAAAAAACGGAGTGAAATAAATACTTATGACTACAGGATTAGTTTACACTAGTAACGTCGTATTTTTAATATATGTCGCAGCAAAATCATCCCCTGGCATTCACCACCCCCCCCCTCTCTTTCCTTTTTTTCCGAGGAGTTCTCTTTAGTGACATGTGGATGAAAAAAATAAGAAAAAGTGGCAGCGACACAGAAATGTGCGTCGGTTGTGTAGGTAGTTTACAGCATTGATTTGGTGTTATTCTAAATTTATTGAGTACATATATATGTATGTATTTAAATATTTATTTATATACATCTTTTAAATGCGGTTATGACACATATAAAAGTCCTTCAGCTCGAGTTATTTATAAAAACGAAACCAACTCTTGCCTAGCCGATCTCGATCCAGGCTTCAGATTGTGCAATAGATGCCAATGATCGTGCTTACATGATATATTGCATAGGTTAATAAGTGAGGCCTAGGCGCATACGTGAAAATAATGACTGAAAATCAAGAGACACGCTATTATAGTGAGATGATCAAGATAATATTAACAGTACATTTTCCGAAGAGACAAAGCTACAGGCTGTGAATAGACGAAGGAATATTGTACTGCGGAGCACGAGGCCGTTTCTCTTACTCGTGGCCTTGATTTCGAGAAAAGAAAATTGAAGAGAAAAAAATAGGTTATAAGCCCCAACCAGCGCGCACCACTACTCAGGCTCTAGGTCAACATTCTGGTCGTCCTCCGGCGGCGTCGGCGGATCGGTTTCAATGGATCCCATAAGCTCCAACGGGGGACCTTCATCCAAACAATTCTGAAGCTGCGTCAGGGTGTCTGTACACTTGCGCATGATAGTCTAAAGAAGTCTAGTCAGCGTTGAATTTAAATAGGGGGGTAGAAGAACACTGACTACAACTTCCCACACATGCATCATTGCTGCCGCAAAGGGTCCAAAATGCTGGATTTTTGTAGGGAGTTCGAGTTTACGCGGGCTTGCACCCAAAATACACACAGAGCCGCCACCATACACCGTATAATAGGTCTTGAAGCGTAACGCTGCGCTCGCCATCAGTAAACGAACGGTTGGGGGCAGAACTTGGAAGATCGTACCTCCGGTTACTATTCCGAGTACCGGCAACTTGCTTGTATCCTTGCCAAACTGGGAGTAGAGTCTAGCAATCATATCCCGGCTAACCTTAACCAACTTCATTATATCCTCTGTCCACTTGGTAGCGGTTGGAATAGTATACTCCTTTCCGTTTTCCACCGCGCCCAGTTCAAACTGGGTGTATTTGATGACAGCGTCGTGGAAACGACCGGGGGCCTTACGAGTTCCAGGAAGGGCTTTGGAGGGGTTCTTTCTAATAGCTGCAGCATCGGTCGGACACTCGCCGCTTTGTGGGTACTTTAGACACAAGTATAAAAGGACTGCTGGAAGATCGAGTTACCTGATTATCCGGAGGTCGGGGATGGTTTCTAGTGCTCGGTCAAAAAGAGCAGTCCAGATGTGGCCCTGGTACCACTTTTCTCGGTTGTCAGTGAGTGAGATGTGGCCACTCTTGTAGTCGTTTATCCTTCAGAAGCGTTAGGTATAGTAGTCGGAGGAGGGATGTAGGAAGTGAATACGGGGAACAAACACCCATTGTAAAACGAGATGTGCCCATTGTAAGCTCATGTACTTCTGGCGCTTTGCGGAGCCATCTAGGCCCTCATCGGCGACGGTAGAGTAGGCCCCACGTTCCAGAATGTCGTATATTTCATCTACGGTTTTTTTCTACAATGTGATTATGCGAGAATAAGTGAATAGTATTGGAATTAAGTATATATTGGGAACTCACGTTCCGAAAGAGATCTAGATAATCTTTCAAAACTCCATCAGGATCTGGGGACTGTGGGAGTTGCTCATTGATCTTGATCCATTCCTCGGGGGTGAATAGCTCCTCAACATCAGGGTCGCCAGTATCAAGAACAAATGAATGCGCTGGTGTCTCGCTCTCATTATTATTATATACGTATTCGGCAAGCCTGTCCTCCACAGCAACACTAGCATCATCCAAGTACCATTTGGACGCATTGTCAATGTCGGCAAGTCTCTGCTTGAAAAGCCAGAGACGTTTAAGCGTCACGTTGTCACTGAAAAATGTTATGTAAGAGAAAGGGCAGTGTAAATTGAGAGAATGAGAAGTACCCCCGGTTGACTTTAGTCCGCTTTGCACGAGTAGACTCTTTACTTTCAGCTTCGCTGGTGTTTGCACGCCTAGAATTCTTCCCCTTCAAGTTTCCGCTCTTCCTCGCCTTTACCCCGCCCCTTACACTTCCAGCACTCTCGCCTAAAAGCGCTCTATTGCTGCTTTCGCCGGGTGCATTAACATTCACTGAGAACTTCTTGGAGTGGGTGATACTAATTGATGCAGGTTGGGCCTGACGGTTAAGGTTGGCGCGCCACTCCCTAAATCGTTTCTTGTCTTCATGCTAAAGAAGAAGAAGAAAAGCAGTTAGTCCCCAAGCGAGCGCAATCCGATAGGGATAGGGGCAGTGCCGGGCTGGGACGAACCCTTAACACCATATAGACCACGAAGGCCATATGATGCCCCGGACACTGGCACAGGCAACACTCTCGGCAGCGGTCTTACGAAGGCTATTGACGCTATTCTTGAAGCCCTGCTAGGCTGGGACGAACCCTTAACAACATGTCGACCACGAAGGTCACATGATGCCCATAATGCAGGGAGAATAGCGAAGCCGACTGCCGTGATGTCAAGTGTGGCTTGTAAGGTACAAAGGGGATGCACTCGCCTCGTAGATTCCCAGTAGGTGCTGGGCTTTCTCTTTCCTGTCGCTAGAAGACTCATCTGCAGCGGCGACTCGTAGCAAAGCCCCCTTCCACGAATGTCTCCGTTGATCCAGCCGAAGGTCAGTGTCTACCTCTGGGTTGAAGCTCTTTAAGAAATCGATCATGTCCCAGGACTCGGGCGTTCTGGTTTTCAAGTAACGGTCGGCAGGGAATCCATCCGACGAAGCTCCTGTGCGCGTCATGATACTATGTTGGAAGATTAGATACAAACAGTGTGCATAGGAGCTCTCTGAGACTTCTTGGTTAGCTTGAGGGGACTGCACGGGGGAAGGAGTGTCGCGGGGTGGCGGGGTCGCGAGGGTCGTGATGGGAGGACTGTCGCGGGGAGAGTGTATCGGAGGGGGAGGGCTGTAGCGGGAGGGGGCTGTAGCGGGGCAGGGAGAAATGATGGATGTAGCGGGGGCAGGGAGAAACGATGGATGTTTGTGGTGTTGTTGGTGGAAGAAGTTGAAGAAGTTGAGGCGATTGGCGTTTGTAATATAGTCTTGGCATCTTGGCACAAGGTTTGCCAAGATTATATCTTGGCACCTTGGCGCTACCGGATGGGCACGTGACTGGTAATGATATCAATCAACCACATATGACCCGATTTTGACCATAATGAAACAACAAGATATATATGGTATGTAAAGTAAAGAGAGTATTGAAATTCATAGATCGCATTTAGGTGAAAGAAATTAAGGTGGTTGCGAATTCACTAATTATAAGACCTCACCAAATCCCAAGCCGTTATCATCACCTTTCAGGACCCCGGGTACATACATTCTGTCGGTCCTCGATGGTACTGAGAGGATCACCAAGGTTTATGCCATAGACCATAGCCCTTGAGAAACCGGAAGTACTTTCTTCCCTGAGGCCGGGCCGCCCGCTTAATTGTATTCAGTCATCCACACCAGGCGTACCAGCTCTGCAGACTGTGGCCTCAGAGCGAAGCGTATGTGGCTTGGCTTTAGGCATTTGCGTTCTACAGACGCTGCATTTCTTGCTTCTGTAGCTAGATAAGCCTGGAAAACGGCCAGTCTGGTCGATCAGTGAATGTGAATTCCTTAGCGTCGAGAGTGTAACACTACATATATGTAGTTATTTGCGTACCATGCAAAAGAAACCAACAGAGGTGCATACAAAGGTGTATGGACTACGCTTCGGTATGGAACAAGCCTGGGCACTCCTGAGTTCAGAAACTACGGGCAGGAGACCACATGTGCCTTGCCTGATGTCCCTGTTTATATCCTCGTACCCGACGAGCAACAGAGACATTCAGCTAAGCGTCGGAGAGGTAGTGAAAATTGTGTAGGAATGCCGGAGTATCCCCGAGACTGTTGTATAAAGAAATCAGCCAAAGCCACACATTTAGCTCTGTCCAAGAGGGGCCGCACCTTAACTCGGATTGTCATATGCTCCACCGTGCAGCTCCGGTATGTCCCTATACAGTTATAGTTATACACGGTATATATAAGAAACCAGCGTCATGATATCATTAAGCCCTGTATATATCTACCCGCTGGTAATATGAAAGGTGGCCATATATGCATTGTTTCAATCAACTAAAGTCTCGGTCATGCATTATCACTCGGCATTGTCGTTTGAGAGAAATACGCATGATCTTTACTATGCCCAATAAGAGTCAGGTAGGCCTAAATTCATTATGTTCATCTCTATGAAAAGGAGTACTGCGCAATTTACGGTATGAATAATTAATCCGTGTGTTTCTCCGCCAGCGAAGCGAATATAGGAACTATAGATGCACATATGATTTGTATGAAGAACAGGAGGATCGGACTTATGAAAGCACGTCTGGGCGATTGGATTTGCAAAATCGGCAGGCCAAACCAACAATAGATGTACACTCTTTAGTGTTCCAGAGGCATAAAAAACAACTATGCAGTGGCTTTCATGTTTGTGGGGCGAGGGTTAATCTTTGGGCTGTCTTGGTTATTAAGAATCGTTTTGTACCACTCTGAAACTAGTATGATAGGCATGCATCAGTGCTCTGGGTTGTCTCCGGGTTTAAACTTGTCTAGATTTATTAATTGCGATGATACCGCTTTCGATAAAACAGACGCCCATAGCGAGGGATCCGGTGAAAGTCCCACCAACGTCGCCAAATTCATTTCCTTCTCGCTACAAACTAGTTAGCGAAATCGAAATAGGTTTCTCAGGTGAAGAGAAAAGTTGCAACTTCTATTTTTCGTAGAGAATAGGTTTCCAATAGCAGATCCCAAAATATTGTGTGCAAATTTGGGGGAGAGCGTGGGAATGTGTGTATTGTCTAAACCATTCGCTCGGTTCTTAAGGTAGGGGTAGGGCTGTTCACTCAGTTCACCTCATAAGCTTGCTTAGATCAGATTTGCTCTACATGTACGCGATATAAAGTATGTACGTATTGTTCTCCTTATAAATCCAATTGTACGGTCATACACGTACTTTACCGCCGGAATAGGTAAAAATAAAAAGTGTTACCTAGACCTTGCCCAATCTGTGGTTTTCCAGGGACCTCTTTGATATGTCGGTCCTTTTTAGCAATTGATTTTCGAGGGTTTATAGGCGAACAAGCCCCTTAAAATTCTGCGTTGATTACTTGTAATGATTTGGTTAAGGAATTGAATTGGTTTAGTAATGTTTATGTGCGGCTTATAGAAGCTCGTTCCGGCGCTAAAGCAGCGGGCGGCCCCGACCCCGGCGGTCTCTACGGACTCGGGGACCACTCCGCAAACAATTAGTAACAGCACTAGGGATTGCAGAGAATAAGATTGATTAGCGAGGAAGTAGTGAACGGCCTGAAATCCAGATACCAGTGCTCTAGTAATTGGTGGGACGGGAAGTGAGGTGATTTGAGTATCTTGGTAGGTAATTTCATTATAACTGTCTAATTTCTCACGATAAACACCAATGGGCGCATGGTTTAGTGGTATAATATCTCATTCGCATCTACGTGACTTGAGATGGTCCTGGGTTCGATTCCCAGTACGTCCATCATAGGCTGCTTGGTCTCCTATACCTCTCGATGTGTAGGTGCTAACACCAACTTTTGCTGCCGGGCCAACCAACATGGGAGGCAGCTGGGATTTTGTTCCCAGTTCGCATTGCATGCACCCTGTGCTTTGGATGCGTGGAATTGAAGGTATAAAAGGGCGATTTGGCGTTTTGTAGCTTTCGTTCTCGGCGGGGAGTAATAGCAAAAACTAAAATGGAGACGCGGGGAATCGAACCCCGGACCACCTCTACTCAAGATACCGCTCAGACGAGAGTACTGAATGCTAAAGAGGTATTATACCACTAAACCACATCCCCATCGGACACCGTAGTTGCGGACGCAAATTTTTCGCCATGTTTCCTTGGCGGCGCCTCCGGATTTACGTACTAGTAATCATTGACCGGGGTGGTACTACCATGGCAGCCTCGGCTTGGACGGAGAGGACTATCCCTTCGTCTGTGCCCGAAATTCACAATAGTGATTAGCAAGAATCTAGCCAAGAGGAGGAGTTGGTGCTGCCATAAAAGGGAAGGGCTGGCTCACAGGCTGTGGCTTACCTGCGAAAATGGTTCACGGAGTGAGGGTTAGGTTCACTAGGAGTAAAAAACACTTGAATAGGTAAAGTCTACTATCTACAACACAGACGAAGGGATAAGGTTAGAACAAGGGCGGGAAGTCGGGGGGTGGTTGTCATGTTAGTGGGCGTACAAAGGGGGGTGATCAAAAGTTTGGTGGGGTGGGTACGTGGGTGGGGTGGGTGCATAGGATATCACTCGGCGATGGAATTATTGCGGTGCGGAGAAAAGCGAGGTGTGGTCGTCATTGGTGAGCTGGGGTGTAGTTGATATGGGTTTGTTGGTTTCTAAGTGCGTCCAAGTGATACGATTCAACACCTGTTTTGTGGTCAGATAGTTAGGTTTATGTGGGGGCTGTACTTATTGGTATATTAGTATGTACTCTTCATTTATGTCGTCGGACTGGGGCTTGGGATGTGAGGCCGGTCCAATTCGACAGTCGGCTGTGATTTCTCACTGTCAATATTCGTTCTTAGAATTACGCTGCAGACTGTTGTCTTTAATTACGACATCAGATTTTCCAGGAAGATTTAAGCAATAGAGAGATCAGTGTTCGTTGTGTCAATGTTTAGCACATGTAGTAAAATGGAACTCCAAGTCTGAAAAGAACACTGCCTTTCCAGTCATTGAACCCAGGCCCAACTGATCTTAGTAAGATTTCAGCATATATGAGCAAGCTTGTACTAATCTTTTTATTACTGGGAAGATGAACTACACTTTGTTCCACAAGTGGCTTAGAAGAAGCGCCGTTACCTACATATGAAGAAAACAGAGGTGGTAAGAAATGTGTGGCGAAGAATTAATTTGCACATATGTATGCAACTACGCCAAGATGTAGCCTCTTGTTGAGTTAGCGTTGAAATAGACCCGCAAGAACCAGTGTTAGAATGGGCATGAAATTCGGCTGGATGAAAGGCTAGCTGGAATAGAAAACAGCCGAGCCCAAGAAGATAAAAATTAAAGTCGGTCCCCGCATAAACGTAGTAAAACCAGCGATCTAGTATACCACATTGTTAATTCGAGTGACTCTATTCTGCGAGAGTATGCGTGCGTGTTTTAATCATTATGGGGAGAGAAGAAAAGGAAGATATTGTTGTTACCTAAATGTAGCTGGGTAGGTGGAAATCTCGGTGGTTCAAATCTCTCCACGATGCCCTCTCATACTTGTCGCCTTTTATGCGCCACGCCCTCCCAGGCTTATCAGCGTAGATCTTCATAAGCGCCGTTGCACAGTTCATCTCATACAGATCCCCTTCAGTCTGCTCCCCCAAGATGAAACATTCCTTGGTCCCCGCTGCCACGGCTAGCACTGCTTCCATCCCCGCATGAAACAGATGCTCATAGAACACTTCACCAGTCTCCAGGCCCAGATCGCCCGCCTCCTCACATTTTGCGCACATCCTCAACATCTTGTTGCCATCCTTGTCCTTTCTCCTCAAATTGACGATTACCGTTTTCAGGTGCGGCCCCTCAAAGATGTCCCCACACATCAAGTCCATCCTTACTTTCAAGACTCGGAGAGCAGCCATGTGCCTGAACATGGCGCAGATATGCCGTCCCCGCTTCGGCTTGGTACCGGTTCTTGGGCCCTCATACCCGGTCATTAGAGATGACCCTATCGTATCCAACTTCAGCGTCGTCACGGTATTGGGCAGGTTCAGCATCAGCGCATAGATCGACTCGACCCATAGATAGTCCAGGGGGAAACGGTCTTCATCATCATCGATTCCACCAGCGCCGTACAGATTCTCCCACGGCGCGGAGCAGTAACATGCCACGAAACCAAAGCTCCTCAGCTTCCTCATCCGGCCCACTGTCGAGGAAAACTCGTCCAGTCGCGCCTTGATCGGCGTGGTGTAGTCGATCACGCCGTAAAGCTTGAGCTTCAACGATATGGTGTGGTCCTGGATGAAGTCTGAAATGTGGACATTGTCAGGCGGGAAGCGGGGGAGGCTCTTTGACGTGAGGCGGAAGTGTTGCAGCCAGGCTGCGTGGGCGTAGGTGTACCAAGCTTTGGAGACGTAGAGGATGGATGGGTGGTCGGAGAAGCAGGGATGGGGTATGAAGTCGAAGATGAGAAGAATTATCTCTGAGGGAAGAGAGAGAAGGTTGAGAGGGGATATTGGCATTGCGGTAGGGATCGTGATTGTTTGGGATGAGAGGATGGGGGGAGGGGGATGGAGGATATTGGATGGAGGATATTGGATGGGGGAGGTGGGGTAACTTGTGACGTGAGCTCTCTACCTGTACCTACATGTACCTACATGTACCCGCATGTAGGTACATGAAATACACACACACACACACACGCACACACGAGATGTTCTCGTGTGTTCATGCTCAGCCGCAAGTGTGACCCGGACCCCCGCCAGCCAACCAATGAAAGCCATGCAAACCTCACTCAAGTATTCAATTGAATCTCAGACAAATCCATTAGACCTGAAGCCCTGGACTCCGAGCAGCAGGGGCTTTTTGGTTAGCCATTCAGACACACCACACACACCCGCAGTTGGTTGGTTGGGCAAGGAATGGATCAACAGGGACCGTGAAGGGGACGCGACTTCATGTCACCAATAATCACTCGCAATCCTCCACAACATCAACCACATCATCTGCCAAAGTCTGAATCAAGTTTCCCAGGTCAAGTGTTTCTCTAGATTGCTACATTACATAAAGAAAGAGAAAGGAGGAAAGAAAACCCATCGTTACACCTAACAAACACAGAACAGGAGACGGAACAACTGCGAAACGGCACCGGAAAAAAGAAGAAGAGGCTCATATCAGTGGAAATCAGGCAACTGAAAGGAGGAGGAGGAAGAAGAAGAAGAAGAAGAAGAAGAAGAAGAAAAGAAGAAAGCGGGTATTAAAAGAAAATACCGCGCTCTCCTCGTCCGCTCCCAAGCGCGTCAGGGCGTCCTGAACGAGGGAGGGTGCCTATTACTTACTATCATACACCTAGACGTTTATACCATGTATGTGATGGCCTGTCTACCTGCCATTTTGCCCCCATCCTTTGCCCCTCATCCACACTTCTACACCTTCCCAGATCTTCTCGCACACCTCTCGGTCCCTAAATCGCCTTGCCCTCTCCACGTTGTAGCAACGCACGCCAGCACCCCATCCCTTCACCACATCTGGTGTCTTCTCGCCCTCCCACCCAACGTAGTAGCCTCGAACCTCACGGAACAGGTCTACGGGATTGCTCCACTTGTAGCCGCGGAATTGCCAGCTCTGCCCGGTGGTGAATACCGCCACTACCCGATCCCAGTAGTCGGGCTTGAACTTCTCCGGGGAGTCGACAATGATGAAACGGAACGGAGTCGTGGGGTGGATGCTTGGAAGCAGGCGCGAGACGTGGTGGATCTGGGGATGTGGCCCAGAGGCGGTCGTGGACGGCGCGAAGACGCCCGACTCGAGGAAGGGCTTGATGTTGGCCATTGTGAGGAGAGAGGAGGCCGAGGGGGAGAGCAAGATGATGGGGTCGATGCGAGAGCGGGACTTTGGCGGCTTGGGGACCAAGGAGGCGGGGATGGCAGTTGGCGGACCGCGGTGGGGCAGGGACTTTGTCGCGGGGACCGAGGCAGTTGGTGGCTTGGTCGTGCGCAGGCGCGTGATAAAGTCTTCTGCCTGTTTGCGGACATGGGAGAAGTCCTGCGTAGCTATTAGCATAAGAAACAGAGACAGGCGCAGGTGCAATTGGACTCACGGTTGGCTTGATCCCCCTGAGGAGCGTGTTCCGGTTCGTGACGACTCTTTCATAGCTGTAGATCTCCAAGAGCCTTGGGTCCGTCGCTCTTACCTTCCCGGCCAGCGCTGCGCTACCCCCGCCCGTATAACCCTGCGCCCTTCCCTGGGCCACCTGCCCACCGATGCTCTGCGCTGTGTTGGCCGCCGCGACTGCCGCCGGGGGTGCAGGAAGCGCCTTGATGAACTCGCTGTCCTCCTGGCCGCCCTCGAGCCATGTGACAAGCTCGAGCCGCTCCAAGAAGGCGAGATTGGTCACAACACCATCACCAAGGGCCTGCGCTTTCGAGATGTAGTCGGGGATGGTGTCCTCGCGGTGCTGCCACGCGAAGTAGATGCTACGGAGGTCGACGGGAGTGCTGTCAGACTTGTGGAAGCGAGTGGGAGTGGGCAGGGGGAAGGCGCGCGTGGTGGGGTGCGCGAAGATGAGGTAAGTGGCGCTGGAGAGGCTGATGGGGGTTGTGGAGGAGGGGTCGGCAGGCTGGGGGGTGTGCGAGAGCGTGGGGGGTGTGCTGGTGCTGATGGAGAGGCGGAGGAGCGAGAGGGGGTCGGTGAGTGAGGGATCTGCCATTGGTGAATATCGAGAAGTGATATGCCGTGAAGGGGGGGCTTTGAGGTAGAATGGCTTAGGAGGGGAGGCAGACAGGAGCGGTGTCTAACGGGGCGGGTCGTTTGTCGTGATGATGATGGATGGTGGTTGTGGGAGTTGTGGGAGTTGAGAGAGTCGCGATGGGAACGAGCGAGGAGCTCGAAATAACGGCTTGGCGGTCACACAGCCTTGGCGCGTCTTCAATTATCACTCGGCGGATGATCATGATACATGTAGAATAGATGTTCTGCATACATACATGTACCTGCATATTAGGACCCTATATACATGTGTGTATATGTAAGGCAGGCAAGTAATGCACATGCATCGAGCCAGCTTCTATACACAGATACACGGTCTTAAAGCCCAGTCACAGTACATATAGGTACTCGTAGGGAATATACCTAGGGATTAAGGCCGAACGGGAACTCTAAGGGTTTTAGAAAGTACGAGCACTTTGATCGCGAGCATGCAAGCCAGAATTAATAACAATTAAGTCTAGAGCATGCACATGTAAGCCCAGCTTCAATCGAGATGGGAGGCTGGTTAATGTACGGTTATAAGGAATATAGAACTACGGTTCTTGGATTATGTGATTGGTTCTGGGTACGGGAGATAATTGAAGATGACATGCCCAATCCCAAATATATAATTAATATTGCAAGTATATGATACATGCATGTATTGCTGGCTGTCAGGAATAATGGGACGCAGCGGGAATGAACACCACAATGACAGGCCACCAAACCCTGCTACCAACAAACGGCAATACAGAATGAAAATATGCTTAGGGCCTGTTACATTCCTTATTATCATTTGCCGTATTTATGCTCTGTTTGTGCTCGGTTTTGACTGAGAAAGCATAAAGCTGAATCCCGTTGTGTCCCATTATTTTTGACAAGCTGCAGTATCAAGAGTCTTCGGCGCGCAAGGTCGCCAGCTTTTGGGCTTTTGATGTGGTCTTGGGGTGGATGGGTGTTTTCTGCACGTCGGCCGTCGAGAACGATGTGAAGACCCCATTCATATTGTTTATCACCAACTACCGATTCTTCTTGCGACCTGCGACTTAAATTTCTCTCTTCCATATATGATCCATGGGATCTATGGATACGTGTAGCCCCCTCAATCCCGATGTATGGATTGTGCAAACATGTCCCCAAGGGTAGGCCGGAGCGCACACCAATTTGAAGTATAGATTGCCGTAAAGATACATATATCCAGTAATTAGGATTTGGTATGCTGACAATCCTTTACAATGGTATGATGTGAGAATATGAAGAACCGTACATGTGCATCTTTATATATTGCCAACTTTATCAACAGTCTGTGTAGCTGACGCGTATAACTTAATGTCAAGAGTTGTCTAAATCCAGGTTGCTTTGATACTGCAACTAAATATAACTCGCTCCTCCGTTTGTCCAGTCGTGCTACGGACCTGGGTTGCGGGGGTGGAACATAATTTATCCTAAAGTGATATATCGAGAAACACGCCATTCAGATCTCGGAATGAATAATTTGTATTCTCTAGCTCCCGATTTTCAAAAATTGGCGCAGAAGATAACAAGTTAAAATTGATTTTGTTGTGGGTTCTAACAGTAAGGGATTGGTTTCTTTGGTACATCTTGGCTCGAGTGGAGAGGTGGAAGGCCATAATACGTCATTCCTCTGGTGGTAGACGAGTGTAAGGCATTTTGGTCACTTGAGAAGTGGTTTGATATAGGAATCAGAATAAATTTCTACTTGATTTAATATTCAATTCAGGTTGTCGTGCACCACGTATATATTTGAATCTCTTTGTGTTCTTTCTGGGACGACCAACCATCATCCTAGACTCGGAATCCGATCACAAGAGCCTGGGCGGAAAATTAAGCTAGTCGTTGGCCTACAAAATGTCATTGCCAGGGATTTCATGGCACAGTTAAATTTCATTCCCCTGCTTTTTATTCCAGGGAACTCCCCGGTACTTCTCCCGGCGGCACCGAAGATCAATTTCAACCTATGCGCGCAGCCCTAAGCACTATATCAAAATCAACTACTCTGTACAGTATATGAATCTTTGTGTTATGCTCGGAGCAGCATGCCTTTCCCTGCTCTTGGAATGTTCAATTAACTTGAGGGTTGCAATTGGAGGTTGTCGGTTAACCAATTGTAACACCTGGATCATGCGTTTCCAGGCGGCCCAATATCAACCTTGCATGTAGGATCAACAGGCCCACCCGGGCTATCAGAAGCATATGATGAAGCTTGAGTTGGACCTAATATATTTTCTGATGTTTGTGTGTGCAGATTACTAATTTTTGAACGGTTCGACAGTCTCAGATATTAAACGACATGTAGGTAAACGGGTGAACGAGTGTAATCACCGATATTTGACGGACCACGGACTTCGACTTCCGTAGCTAGCAGGAGCTAGCTATTTGTAATTGTATGCTCTCAAGGTACATGTAAGTGTGGTGATTTTTCTATATTGGCGCCGTATCGAGAGCTGTTTGGTTGTGTACCCAAGCCCCGTGCCATGGAGACTGCAAGGTTTTATGTGCGTTGAAGACGATACAATAGTACTCTAGCAGTTGCAGATCCAGGTTTTTTTTGATTGGGGCGGTTCCGAATTCATCGTAAATCACTCGTTGATAGTGCCAAGACGGAGCACTAGTGCGGACCGACAACCTTCCCTCATATGATGATCATACCACCCCTAGCTTACTCGAACACTTCATGCTACAGGCCTTGGGTCTTTCATCTTGCCATATATCTATTATCGGTCTTGTATAGCTCTGTGTATATTCGAGATCATTGGATAATATCCTGTCACCATCAATTCAATAAAACGATCACCGATACTATAGTCAGGCTTCAAGAATTGTAGTTAGCGCTAATATAATTGCAGGGCCGTAGTACTTCCAAATCCTCAGATATTTCTAGCTCTCGCCCTGTAATCACCAGAATTAACAGTGTCAGTACGTGGTTGATGGAGATCGCAAGATCATCATTCGGCCTTTTTGTTCCTCGGCACTTCGGTCCGAAAGCCCCCTTATTTTGAAGCGTATATTGAATTCTGATGTGATTCTCCGCGAGACACATGCGCATGCTGAACGGAAGTGAATGCGGGACACGGAAGAGGGCACGAACAGACTCCCTCAGCGACGTTCGAGTGTGAAGAAATATGAATAAAAGCGGACCGTACGGTGATGTCATGAATGCTTCCGAAGAATAAAGTGCAGGTGCTGTTTGCTTATATGTATGTTTCGAGATTATATTAAATCAATACAGGCCATCGGGTATTAAGGTAAAAGGGAAGGTAAGTGTTCAAAAAGAGCCTCACTACACTATATCTACATCTACTACGCTATCGATTACTCCACTAACGAACTCCGGCCTTGAAGTTTTCAAATAGCAGTATTGGCTTTAAATTTGGGTATTTAGACCTAGGCCTAGGCACCTACGTAATTACAGGTAAGCTTCGCCGAATAGCTTGTATCGGAGTGAGAATATATGTCAGCTCGAGAAAAGGGCACCTCTGATCTAGATACATGTAGCTATAGCTACATGTAGCCCAACCCCTTACGTGCCAGGTCAATCCCTTGGGTTGCGGTGGTCCCCATCAGCTAGTCTCTCGGGTTTGATAACCGTTGTACGGTTGCACAGAGCATGTTGGTAATAGTTTGTCATAGATGTCGAATATTTCAGTCGGCTGAGGCTCCCGCTGATCCATTGCTTATTTGTCCCGGCAAAGATTAAAGTACATGTAGGCTACAGCTACATGTAAGGTGGATACATGAACTCGGGTATATACATGAACTCAGGTATATACATGAACTCGAGTATATACATGAACTCAGGTATATACATGTATTGTTTCTAGCAATCCATTGGCCCCCACGTCCCAAACATCCTTGCATATCCGGTGGCACAGCCCACAACAGGTCTCCATCAATCAACTGGACAGATGAATGCTGCCATATCTACCCGGCGTAGTGGACGCGTAAGTGAATGTCCTGGCGTTTTAATATTGAGGTTGTCACTTTGAGCGAGGTCATGTGATCTCCCCACCCTCAGTTCCGCTATCGGCCGGAATACCTACATACCTACATGTATTGTTACAAATTCAAGACAGACGGTTATCCACCGCCTAAAAGAGGTACATACATGTATCTAAAGCCATGCTATTGAAGTTGTCAGTCTTCATCTTTGCACCAATCTGCTAATATGCCCAGCCAGATCAACTGTCTGGGGTCCGGGATCGGGGTAACCCTCTTGATAGAATGATGGTGAATAGAGTAGACTCAAGAACAACTGGGCGTGCGTCGGTAGACGCCGTGGTGGCCATTCCTACAATTACGTAGGTATCCCAGTTGAAACATGGCTTGTTTCTCCCGGGAAACCAGTTCATAGAAAAGCACTGGCAGGGCTCGAGATTCGACGACTAGCTTAAGTACCGTTGACGTCGCCCCTGATTTCTTGCTAAAAAGTGCAAACCCACAAAGTTTAAATCCGAATACTTGAATACCACGTCTTCTTCTTCTTCTTCTTCTCCTCCTTCTTCTCCTTCTTCTTCTTCTTCTTCCCCTACCTCATCCCTCTCCTCTTCTACACCCCTTCAGCACCATCCAATTCCACGCATAATATAATTCTCCAGCAAATACCCATCTTTTTTGTCTCATCAATTCCATCACCGAACAAAATAAAAAATGCAGATCAAGAACTTTCTCGTCGCCATGACTTTGGCTGCTATCAGCACTGCTGCACCGGCCTACAAGCGTGGCTCTGCTCTCGCTACTGTATGTGCATTTTTATTCGTTGGGATTCAGTCTGGCAGCTGCGCAGAGCTAACATCCAGAGCAGTATGACCAATGCATGACCATCACTGTCGATCCCAACCAGGGGCTGGCATTTTATAAGGTTCCCGCTGCCAAGCAGGCAGAAGTTAAGACTCAGTGTAGAACCTGCATGTAAGTATCTCCCAACCGTTTGTTTCCCATCTAGCAATTGCGAAGCTTGGGCTAATGGTTTTCTTCTACTACTTTCTAGCATGAAAACTGCTGGTTGTACCCCCAGTGGCTCTGGGGCTTGTCGTGCGATATACGATACTTGTGCGGGGGAGGTGCAACTAACGCTCGACTAGCCCAAGCTTCCAGGCTTAGGCGTTGATATGGGGGGGAGGATGGGGGTCTGGAAAGTGCTGAGCACGGTGTTTGCGGGGTTACTTACTTGACTTGTAAATTCTTTTCAAAATCTTCCTTTCAGAACTTTTTCTTTCATGATAAATATTATCCGTTTCTTCTTTTTCTTTACATACATCTACTTCCGGGCTCGTTATCGTGGCGGTGACACGACAACGTCAAGGCGAATACCTACATGTAGATGCGTAAAGTTCGTCCATAAACTGATCCCAAATTCGCCAAGTAGTGGTGATAACTGCCATCTTGATCTGTTGACTTGCATCTGTATGCACGTGTTTACTTACTCGCCTGCACGGTTGTTTTAAGTTGAGCAGTAGCCCCAGGTCAATTGAACCAAACATCCATTAAACAAGCAATCGCAACCTCTATACGACAGCTTTTATAGCCGAATTGGGACTCGGCACTCGGTACCCCCCCGCATCTCCGCAGTTGCATATTAACCAGCATCCAAGCTGGGCATCAACCCCAGTAAACGTGGCAGCAAGGTCGTTGCTTGCATGTTGGACACCGCCCTATGACAGCGTCATCCACCGCCGGAACCCCGATGACTTCCTGCTCTGTGAATGCGGCTTGGAAACTGACTGAGCACTACATCGTCGATTAGGGGGAAGGCCCGAGATGCCAATATTGTTTATTGGAGGGGAGGTAAGTTCTCACCAGCTGCAGTGGGTGGTAAATACAAGAACAGAGGTGACCAAGATCTTATATAGTGTTTAGACAGCTGATGCCCTCCACTGCATGTGCGGACTGCGGCGGGAATCAACATCGTGTGTGGGATACGGTGGATGTCGGACATCTCGAAAGTATGATACCACCTACTGCTGCTACAAGACGGCGGATCCCCCGCGTTCCCCGTCTCAGATAGCCATACATGTGCCTACTCCTCCTATGGAATAGTACCGAGCACCGAGGTGTTTCAAGATTTGTTTATGCTAGGTGATGCAATGATCGTTGGAGACACTGGTTGCAGTACTAGTACTCTAATGCTTGGTACGTACTCTACTCTATTGGATTAAGCAAGAGTCGCTAATTGTCTGGGTTTCCTAAAGTAATAGTAACAAACTTGTTTCTGGATCGATTGGGGAAGTGGCTTCCTACTATTTTGCCCGTTGCCAAGAGCGACCGACACTCGGCCCAGGAGAACAAGGGCAGGTGGTGGGGGTGCTTGATTAAGCAAGTACATAGGTCAGCACCCCACCTGTTTGTTAGCGAGATTTGTTTTTCGCCGAACTGGGCAGGTGAGAATAACCGTTTTTCTGGATTGGGCCGAGTGGACAAGCTTTAGCACCTATTAGCTTCTCTTTGCAGCCGTATATCCGAAAAGAACGGTATTGGAGATTAATTCGCATTGCATTTTGATTCTGCATCTGGGGTGCGGTGTATATTGGGGCCCTGGAGGTGCCATACATGCATAAAACTCCGAGTTAGGTTGATGATGATCATGAGAACCAAACATATAGGTTTAGAAGTGACTTTCTATTCTTGCGGGATATGCCGTTGCTATCAAATGAAGTTATGAACGTGTAAAGCTCACGGACGGGCTCGGTGATCGCCGAAGTATCTACCATTGGGACAGCATCCAAGAGCTTTCCCAACACCAGGCATGTGAATCTAGACTTCTGATGGTGTTTAGATAAGATTATCTTGATCGACGTCTTAGTACTATATTTTAGGCCGGATAAGTATGTCCTCAGTGAGTTATAAGGACAGAGTTTATCCTAGCCTGAAACGTTACCCCACTCTGTATAACACACCAACAAGACGAATATTATGGCCCTTTCGTAGTAAATGTAGTGATCAGGTGAAGGACTCTCGGATTATTCGCCTCGCTATCCTAAATTTTGAAATGTTGGTCGTGGTGCAGGTTATATTGGATCTTTAGTCGTATGATCATAATGTGTTGAACAATATCCTTATTAGTGTTTTTATATCTCATAGGGCCCAGAGGGTAACAAAGTATAATGTGTTCTCACTCCAGAGGTTCCGGTTTCAAGAAACATTAGGTTACAAGTGTAGTATATCGACACCCTTAAAGAAGCCGCAAAAAACCAGAAAAGATAAGATCTTATTATAATTAGAGATGCAATACTTGTGGAGAGAACAAACCTTGGCGGATGTGAGGTTAAGCTCTCTGAAACCGCCATGTATGGTATTCTCCACAAACCTCGGGTTGATATATCATCTCGGCAAAGCTCAAACTTGATGGGTTGGATGCCCATTTTATCAGCTCGCCGTAAGGCTAGTAAAAGTAAGAGGATGAAGATAAGATTCAATTATCCTAGCCCAATATTCAGAGCGATAGTTGAGAATGCTCAGTCTAATTAATGATTCATATTTAGGGCATTGCAGCGAGTCATACCTCTGGCTAGAGTTCCTGGTACTGCGAGCACTCAGCAATCAAGGAATGACGAGTGATAGATAGTAAGTAAGTGCCTACTAGTATCACTGTGATGGTAAGGAAAAGGAGCAGTTAGTGATACATCAAGGTCCGTTGACCACCGACAGGAGTGGAAAAAGAACTGTGATCCTCGTCCTTAGGGATTCACCCTGGCGGGGGTGTTGCTGTATCTGCTCTCTTAAGTTTCTAACTTCCTAATGTCATCATCCATCGAATCGTGTCAACTGTTAGTCCGAAGATTTCCTGACTCTGGGCCTGCAGGCTAGGCATATTAACCACACCACTATATATGTATGACACCTATCCGCTATGTATACTACTGTGGCCAAATATGTACTGTGCACTTAAAGTCACGATACTAAGGACAGTCCGAGTGATTACAAAGGGCCTGTAGCAGCATATTTGGGAGGCCTGAGGTTACTTCAAGCCCAGCGGGTTTGATTGAGCTTGGTAGGAAAACCGGAGACCCATTTGGGTCATGAGTATTCACTTATAAAGGTGTTGGGTTTTATATTCCCAGATACAAAGATGCCCTTTTGGCCATGTCACCACACCTAAGCTCTACCACATATACCTCACCGGCATGCAAGTGACACCCGTTGAATATGATAGAGACGACCGCTGCCATGTGTTTG
The DNA here is from genome assembly GCA_024713685.1 of Morchella sp. 2014-9hei. NCBI lineage: Eukaryota > Fungi > Ascomycota > Pezizomycetes > Pezizales > Morchellaceae > Morchella > Morchella sp. 2014-9hei. Next base: position 1,439,460 of record JAMGYW010000021.1, read on the forward strand.
AAAGTGCACAGAAGTTTTAAAAAAGGTCAGCGGGTAAGATATTACTTTTCTACGCGGTTCCCGGCTCCAAGTTCCGCCTTGATAACGGAAGGTCTCAAAAACCGGCCGAAACTCGAGTGATAATACATGATGAGAAATCATAAGGGATCACTCGAAGGGCTAAATTTCGAAATTACCCACCATATTATTTTAGTGCTCTTAGTGGTAGACTCTATGCACCTGTTTATGTCTTTAAATGCCCCACATATATATATATACTCGCGCAACGAGGAGCGATGACCTTGGATTCATGGGCTGAAGTTGAACCGGATATGGAGAAACGGGTAAAGCAAGCAGCTCCAGGCTTCCCATATGTTTGGGTTGCGGTTATTCGGATATATACCGACCTCACTCTTACTCGTGGTGCACGGTGCTGCGACAGGATACCTTGTCCCAGATCCGTGTTTTCCATGGTCCCTGTAGTCGAGCCTATATTGGACAGGTGATTGAACACAAGCCTGATTTCAAGTTCTAGACCTTTACAGCCACCTAGCGAAAGGGTGCTGTACCCAAAGTATGACCCTTCTCAGGCCTGCGAGTCATCCAGGAGCCCAGACAGTCGTGCTATCATCTCGCCGGAGGTGGTAACTGTCTTGTAGCCCGAGCGTGTATGCTATTCAAGACCGGAGCAATAGCTTTACATGTCCCAGCACCAAGATCGGATCTCGGCCCGATAACTCGGAACACGATGGGATTGGGTCGTCAATTTCCAGAGAACTTAAGGTTGCCTGCGTACCTGCCTGAACGAGTCGGCCGCCCACGCGACAAGATCTGCCGGGGATGCGGGTGCGATTCCCTGCCCCAAGTGGATCCCCGAATGCTTGGTACCAATATTATATTAATCACCAATCATTCCCCATGAAAGGATTCATATATTCTCCGACACAGCCCTGCACTTGTATCGATAGCTATAGCAGACCTTGACTATAAGCTTATATACCCCAACTTGCCTCCCTTTGCCCGGGAAGGGCGGCGGGGAGTAATACATATATTCCCTGATGCCGGATGGATCGGACCTCCGCATGTAAACTCAAGGTGAAAAGGTACTGAAGACAGGATGGAAAGTGACATCCACTTAATCTATTTGAAGGAAATATCGGAATAGCTTCCCAGGGCGTTTGGCTTAGTCCAACGAGAGTAGCTGAATTCATGAAGCTGGGGGTGGTCCGAACAAGTGTATATAAATCACGCTGTTTTTGCTGGAAATATCTGCTTTCTCTTCATCCAACAAATTCATTCTCTGTCAATCCTTTCTGCCATGAAGTTCTCTACCTCCGTCCTGGCTATCGCCACCGCCCTGATTGGCTCTGCCCAGGCGCACTGTTGGTCTATCCTATGCCCTCAACACAGACTCATTAACTTATGATATATATATTATAGACCGATTCATTAGTCTCATCGCCGACGGCACCACAACCGCCGAGTATCAATACGTCCGCGTAAACACAAACTACAACTCCCCCGTCTTCACAGGCTCCACCGACCTCCGATGCAACACCGGCGGCGACAGCGGCGCCTCCACCAGCACCTACACCATCGCCGCCGGCTCCACCATCGGCTTCAAGATGGACCAACCCATCTACCACGCCGGCCCCGTCCTCGTGTACATCTCCAAGGCGCCCAGCACCGCCGCCAGCTATGACGGCTCCGGGTCATGGGCCAAGATCTACCAGATTGCACCTACATTCAGCGGCGGAAACATCGACTGGGGCACAGTGTCGGACACGTTCACGTTTAAGCTGCCGAGCACGCTGGCGGCAGGCGAGTATTTGGTCAGGATTGAGCAGATTGCGCTGCACAGCATGCCGGCGCAGTTCTATATCTCGTGTGCGCAGCTCAAGGTGACGGGTGGGGGGTCGGCGGTGCCGAGTGGGATCTCGTTCCCGAGTGGATATTCGGCGACGGATCCGGGGATTGCATTGAATATCTATTACCCGCCGATGACGAGCTATCCTATGCCGGGCCCTGCTGTGAGTCTTCTGTTGATATATCTGAGCCTATGGCTGCTAATAATTGTGGTGTGCAGGTTTGGTCTGGTTAGGTCTCTTGATAATATTCGGGGCGAGGTTGAGGTATGGGATATATTGGAGGGTGAAGGGGAGCGCGGAGTGGAGAAGATCACGGCGTATGCGTAAATACATGTTGGAGTAAACAAAGGATCGATAGCTCATTCCCCATGGCAATTATCCTCTCGATCTAGCCTACATAGTACATAGTTAGATGCAATTGAATTGTATCACCCGAGTGTTGAAGTTACATACTTGTTGTATTTGATCATTTTTGCCAGCCCTTGAGCTGTGACGCCAGTTTGGTTCAACCAGACATGTCCTGACAAGCCCCTGTTTTTGATGAGGACCTGTAGCCACTGACATGTAGGTAAGCAGTAGTAGTACCTGCATGCATGCCTCGTCCATCTCCATGGAGAAGTTGGAGTTCTCTCACCGGATTGGGGAGGCTGCCTGCGCGGGAAGCTGGCTACGCGGGAAGGGTACTCTACTGAGATTGCTATAAAGCACTCATTGCGGGGGTAAACTCATAAGTTCCAATACATGATTTGCAAGCTAATGTCTGATATATTATGGCACACTAATCGGTAGCTCGAGAGTACAAACAATTGGTCTACATACGTGTAAGCCACGAACTCGTAATTGATGAAGTAAAAAACAAAAAAACAAAAAAACAAAAAACAAACAACTCGTTACCAATCACTTGGCATCCACAAGTATAGAGCTGGGGGCAGCTTCTTTGCTAAACTAGAGGGAGCCCGGTAGATGGTATACACATGGACAGCTGTGTCTAGTATACAAATAGCAGAAAAGTATGGTTCAATGCCCCAGCGTTTTTACCTAGTGAGTAAACTCTGTAAATGAAACCCCCCGACTTTGCCGAGAGTTGACCAACATGTAGATAGTACTTGAAGAATTAACCTATATAACTGTGACTCTTTCACATATGCACACTCTATAGGTCAAGTGGTCTTCGACCTTAGAGGCAGAGCCTCTTTAGCTACACCCGCTATTATGAGACAAGGAAATGGCTAAGTGGTGTTCCTGGCGCGAGTGATCGGTTATGATCCAATATTCATTTCCGTGAGGTGGTCACCCTCTATAAAGTATGTACACTCAGTGATGCACCGCCTTTAGAGCTAATTTGATAATTATCCTTCTTAACCTGGAATGCTATCATGATCTTGTTTACTTTTACGCAAAGGGGGTTTCTGTACTTGTGAAACAAAGATAGAATTTATGTGGCGAAGCGCAACAGTAGGCCTAGGCTTGTGGGACTGCGCCTTTGAAATAGAACCGTCAAATGACTCGAGGTGATACTTAAACATCAGAAACACAGGAAAACGTTGTCAACTACTGGGAGTGAATGATCACGGGCAAATGACAGCTGATAGGGTGTGTGTGATTTCTTATAGTTTGGATCCTTACCTCCTGCTGCCGCTAGAATGCGATCGCGATGCTTTCCTCCTGTAGGTGTCTCTTCCTCGTGACCAAGCCATTGTCTTGCTGCCGGAGTCTCGCTCTCACCACCTGCGCAAGCGCTGTTGAATATCCAGTATAGTTGTACATGTGGGAGCCAAAATTGCGCTTCGGCATCGGTACACCTATCAAAGGCACGCATTAAATAGCAGATTGGAGCGATATAGTGACTAAGGTATCGGCACTGTCGGATGCGGGGTGCATGATATATATCGAACGACATGCCTCTGTGCACGCTCAATTATCAGCGAGGGAAAGTCAACTGCTGGTGTTTCGGTCAAAGTCAAGGAAGATGGTCAGCGAACATGTGCAATATGAGAACACCTCGAGATCATCTTGCCTTGCGTGTCCTCGTAATCAACCTCGCCATTCCAGACTCAAGACCGTTATATGCAGCTACAGAAGACTCCACGATGGCAAAATCCGACACTGTTTATTCTGAAGGTGGAGAAGAGGCTCACTGTTTATGTATGTATGTAGGTACATACATAGCTGACACAGACAGTCCTTTCATATGCAAGACATTATCAGGCAAGCACAGCCATCCTGCCAGACTGTCTCTCTTCTCAACCCCGGCTTAGCGGCGGCGTTAGGGTTTCATCCTGATCGTCGTCTGACATCCCCACGATTGACGGACAGGTTGACTGATTTGCGCGCTGCTTGCATATTCCAATCTGACTGGCATGACATTCCCACGACCACCGTTTCAATAGGTAGGCGGAACCTGGAATCCACTTTGTGTCACAGTACAAGCTTTACATTGGAATTGGTCGGAAGGGCTCGGAGAGTTAAAAGTTAGGAAAGGGGGGGTGGGTGGCACTCTGGAGGGGTCATTCTTCATGAGTGTATTGTAGACATGTATTGTAGAAGTTCATACACATCGATATATACATGTATATCCAAGATTGTACCGACTCGGAATTGCGGGACCACTAGATAGGCCGACACCTACGCCTGGGGCAGCAGTGACGGTATACCTACTCGCGACAGGCAACAAGAACCCGAAAATGCACGTCCTAATCTGCAATTTCCATTGGAGTAAAAGTCAAAAATAAACCAAAGACCTGCAGCTGCATATTCGGGTTCTTGTTGCCTGTCGCGAGTACATGTATGTAGACTCCGTGTATAGCAGGGACCGTGGCTATAGCGTATAGGTAATATGTATCTGTGCATACATGTATATACCAATGATACCATGCCAGGCCGAGTCGTATCCGGGGTGCACATTATGGGACAGGTACATGTATATACATGTATACATGCAGGTACATGTAGAGTACATATGTGTGTTACTCGATGAATACATGTAATTTACAGTGTGCACCTACAGATATTTAACCTCAACAGCCGTGGCTATACACACATACATGTATATACCCCCGTACTGCTACCAGATTACAGATACATGTAATTACATGTATACATGTAGTGTCGGAGGAACACTGCGGGAATTTCTGGTGGCGAGGATTGCCAGCTTACCCGCAACTGTACTCGGACTACTCCAGTATGCAGGTACATACCTCACATTCCAGTTGACAAATCTTTGAGCTTTAGTAGGCCCGTCGTGGGGTCGAAATTGCATATCATGTATGTAGAGTATGTACCCACTCGTTAATTAAAAACAAAATTCCGACCTTTTAATCAACGCGCGAGTAGTACTGGCCTCGGTTAACAATGCCGATCGATCAGGGATGAGATTTCTGCCCACATCAATAGGTTATACACGGAGTGATCTGATTCCGTCTCAATTCCGCAGGATAGTATGATAACTGAGGGTAATATTGAAAGATTGACTGTGGTTGTAGATCAGATATATATATAATATGATCAGATATGATGCACCGTGAACGAATGTATGATGTAGCCAAAACAATCCGATCCGAATTCAGACGAGTGCCACAAGCGCGCCCAATCACACGGCGCCCTTGGGCTACTACTATATTAATATGTGTGTATGTGAGTAATCCCACAACCACGACAACCCCCCAACTAGGTATGCACAATACATACTTGGTCACGATGTATTATGGAATCACTCGTATGTGCCTCCCCCTTCATCACCGTGGAATCATACATGGAGTATAGTATGTACCAACTCGAACATCAAACTGCAGGTTGACTAAGCCAACCTGCACTCCAACAAACCCAAAGTTTGCACCCAGCGAGCGTATAGCTGTCCCGCTAATCGTCAAGCCCGAGTACCTATAGAGTACATGTACATGTACATGTATGTGTACATTTAGGTATCTAGCCGTTTCCAATCTTTGCCTCTACCAGGTCTGGGTACAGTATCGTTACTACATGTACTCTACTACTCATGTACCGCCCAGCAACATCAACATCAACTTCATCCATCCCCTGCAAGCATGTCGGTGCAAATCGATCTTAAGCATCCAGGCTTCTTACATACCTGTATGTACCTACATTAAACCAAAGATCCCAGCGACATGCATCCTGAACCAGGGTTCAAGCGAATACGATACCCCACGCCAATCAGGCACATTGAGTAGAGTAGGTACATGTAGCGACTGTACCTACTCTGCCTACTAGAGTACTACATAGTACTAGTGGGTGAAAAGGGGGTAAGCATCCCTTGGTTCACACCTTAACCAACAGATGCTCGCATCACGCTCCAATCAATGGGCAAATAGCCTCACGCTTAACCGTTCCTGGCCTGTATTCCCTTCTTCCCTTGGTCTGTGCTGCATGGCAACTACACTCTTAAACAACCAACATGGATGGGGCGAGAGAAAACGGGAAGAAAAAAGAAAATTGCGACTAAGGTGATGGCAGCCCTATGCTATCGGGGGCTAGCTCACTCTCACCGGAGGAGGAAGAACAGAAACCTCCGGCTTGGGTCGGGGGGGAGGATGGGCTGAGATGTATGTGGTGAGAGTTTATAAACGGATCTCTCCCTCACCTCCCTCTGTCTCTCCGTTTTTATTTGGTAGTGCTCATACCATACGCAATAATGAAGATGAAGACCTCGACCATTACAGCTGTCCTCCTCTCCGCCCTCGCCTTTGTCGAGGCGTCCACAAGCCCCTCAAAGGGGGAAATTGTGGCTTTCGCAAAGGAGCTTGGTATGTCGGATGCCCAGATCAAGAGTCTGGACGACAAGTCATTGATATCAATCAACCTCGCCAACTCCAGTGTAAAGGACCAGCTCGCCTGCCGTTTCCTCAATATAATATTCCCCAATACCACCGCCATTCCCAGTGAGGTGGTGACATACTCATCAAAGATATCCATCAACTGGTCGGTGAGGGCATGGCTCAAGTCGTCATGCGTGTTCTCGCCGAGCACCACAGAAATGACCTCTGTGGGCATGAAGGTGGTCAATTTCCTTGGAAACAAGTTCGCGATTCGCAGCGGTGGACACACGCCGGATCCGGAAATGGCGAGCATCGACGATGGCATCCTGTTTTCGCTCGAGAACCTAAATATGGTACAGATGGATGAAAGCCTAGGCATTGCGAGCATCGGACCCGGCAACAGGTGGGGGGATGTGTATGACAAGCTTTCTCCAAAGGGTTATGTGGTTGTTGGCGGGCGTGTACCGCCGGTTGGCGCAGGCGGTCTTATTACCGGAGGTGCGCATTTGTCACCGCTACCTTTATTTAGTGTAAATGGATGCTAACAGAATCTTACAGGCGGTCTTTCCTACTTTTCGGGCACCCACGGCTTCGCCTGCGACAATGTTCTCAACTATGAAGTCGTCCTCGGTAACGGCACCATCGTCAACGCCAATGCTCACACAAACTCCGACCTGTGGTGGGCCCTCAAAGGTGGCAGCAATAACTTCGGCCTCGTAACACGCTTTGACCTGAATGCCATCCCCAAGAAGGACGGAATTATCTGGGGTGGAAACATTTACTTCTCACCTCTCAAGAGCGAAGCTGTCATCAAGGCTCTCACCGACTTCCAGAAGGTTGGACAGGTCGACGACCCTAAGGCCGCACTCATCGGCAACTGGATTCGTGCCCCTGCAACATCCCTTACTGAGCTTACAGATATCCTCCGCGTCACTGTGTTCCACCAAGACCCCACTGATGGTATTCCGGAATCGCTCCAGCCATTCTTTGATCTGAACCCCTTCCTCAGTACCGCCATGAACCGTACACTTCTTTCTCTAGCGGAAGATACTTATGGCCCTGCCAATATCGTACCTCCAGGAAGACAGGTATTCAGGACACTGGCAGTTGGTGCGGATGAGGAGCTGCTGAACTATGCATATGCAAAATTTAACACTTCTTACTCAGTCTTCTTCCCTTCGCTTGCGTCTCTTGCTGTGCTCACGCACCAGCCTGTGTCGGAGGCAATGGCAAGTTATGGCGCGAGGCCGATGGGTGTACCAACGAAAGCCCAGACGTGGCTGATCGTCAATATTCAATGGTCACTGGAGATCAATGATAAGAAGATACTCGAGATTGTCCAGAGCTTCCTGGATGACGTCAAAGCAAAATCGGTGGAGATGGGGTTAAACGAGGACTATTTGTACCTCAATGACGCTTCGAGGGACCAGAAGGTGTTGGAGGGGTATGGGGCAGCGAATGTGGCAGTGATGAAGACGGTTTCTGCCAAGTATGACCCGGGACAGGTGTTCCAGAAGCAGGTACCGGGGGGTTTCAAACTGATCAATGTGTAATTTGTAATATTGTAACTTTTTAGAACGGCAGTCATGGATGACGAGATATATATATGCTCGGTTATATTGTAGTAAAATCGCATGGATTAATACTTATTACTTATCCGGCGATTTTTTGTATATTATGACTTGATCCCCGGTGTTGGGCCTTCCATTATGATATCAGCTCGTGATTTGTGGTGCATGGATTATCACTCGTGAAGCTTTAGCGCTTTTGTGCCTTGGTGCGACAGTGCTATGTGTACGAGTATCTTCCTATCAATCATGATCGATATCAGGGTGTGTAGATATCTCCCTACATGTATTGGAGCTTATATTAGTAACACGCTGAAGCTCAAGTAGTATCTATATAATTGAGTTATGCTTCCTACGTACTCCTACGTCGGCGAAATAGGACGGGTAGCATCGACTGAACTGGATATCCACCCATGGAATAATGAGTGGTTGGTTGGGCTACCCAAATATTGAACAATAAGTGGGTGGGTGCCAGCCCATCTCGAAATCTCATCTATTGGAGCTTTCAATTCAAGACTAAATAAACTAATTGAGTTAGCACGGGGGTTCGTTTCCAAAGATGGCTATACATATAGTTCAAAAATAAGGGGTGAAATGAGTACTATAGCGTCGAAATTGGTAGAGAAGTAAGCCTCTAGTAACGATCCATGCCCAAATAAGCGTTAAATAAGACCTTATTGACAAAAAAGAGTGGCATTAGCGTTGATTTGGGATAAAGCTCTTTTTGGCATAAGGGTTTATCAAAAATAAGGCATATACACATATGGCTTATTTTACGAATAACCACTAAACCTAGATAATTATCATCACATAGGTTGAACTTTTATACAGAATCTCCCTTATTCATCACATAAGGCTTTTCACTACCTCAGAGTTTCGTTTACCGTTTTGATTCGCTGTGTCGTTTACAGTCTCGTTTCGTTTGATCGTTTCGTTTCGCTGGCTGTTTCGCGTACGTTTCGTTTCGATAATGATCCTGTATTAAGTAATTAACATCTATAAATTTAGAGGGAAATAGGTCACACCAATTCTCCTTTGATAAAAAGTGTCCTTGCACTGACAAACATGAGCGTTGGTTGTGAAAAAGAAATAGAATTGGTTGTGAATTAAGGATGACATCACTTACTAGTCCCAAACGCAAAGTGCAAAAGCACCTCCGGACCTCGCGAACGCAAAGTCTGTAGGGTATTTGGGTATTCAGAACTATAGGAGTTCAATCCCGCCCATCGGCACGAGATCTATATAGCGTAAAGTTATCAGTATCATCGAATCGTAGCTAGTGACCGCCACCTCCGCTTTTTTATTTGTAAAGTCACCAGTAAAATCGTTAGTCATGCTAAAATGACTGGACCTGGGTGATGCATTAAGTCGGAATTTTGTGTGGGGATTTTGTTGCAACGTTAACGAGTAAATCAATAGTTCGCGTGCGCCACACTGCGCACTGACATTAAAACCAAATCACGAACACGTTTGCTGTACAGCGATAGGTAATAAGTGATGGAACGTCCTGAGATACGTTATACTGCAAACACCGTATTTTGGTGGCGTTTTACTCAAAACATGTACATATCACTCTGTCTCAGCCGTTCCATCACTTATTACCTACCGCTATACAAGGCTCTGGGATAAAGTGAGTGAACGGATCCTCACCTGTCAACACTCCGTTCAGTTCGCTCACTTAATTCTAGAGCCTTGTACTACGGGTGTAGGGGTAAGTCTATTTTCCAATCATGTGTTTTCGAGTAGGACTGAATCATCATGCGTATAGAAAGTGGCCACCGAATCGCAGTTGAGCACATGTACCTCATCTATACCTCATATCGTCATGTCCTTCGACCTCACAGCACAGATCCAGAGCAAACTTTCACATACCAAAATCCGACAGTCATCACAATATTAGCCCGCTTCTACCTACTCCGCCTGATCTCGTCACAGTGCACCAACTCTCTCAGAAGAACATATTCAGATACATATATTTGCTTTCGAGCGGTAGAAAACTAGGCCTGCGCCCATTTCCATTCATTTCTTTGGAAATAGTGGATCCGATGGACCTAGAAATTATTGCGGAAACTGCAGGAGAGGAGTATGGGATGTACGGAGGATTTGATGATGGGGGGCGGGGATATGCTTCTTGCGCGGCGGGGAAAGTAACACTTCAAAACACTCCATATAACAGTCTTGAGAAAGGTAGGTTTCTATAGTCATACATATACCAGCCATTTCATATCGTCTAACCATATCGTAGTTAGATATATATATATTCTCAGTTTAAGCAGATCGCGGATCAAGAGAACTGCGCTATGTCGGCCTTCAACGATTTATGTTAGCTCAAGAATAGCTATTCTTTGCATTATTTCAACAATGATCTCCGGTACTAACGCGGATATTGGGAACGAGTTTTCGAATAATCTCTTCAGTGATCTTGCACCCATCCTTGCGCTCTTTGGCGAGCAGGTTGCGAAGCAGTTTCTCAGTGAATCTACTGGCTGGGCAGACAACATCCTTTTTGCAATGGCCCCCTTGGGTATTATTACCGCTATTGTGAGCGCGATTAGAGTTGCGGGCTTTCCTTGGTTAAAGGCTGTGATTGGGCGAGGCAAGGAAGGACAAGGGCAAGTCGAACTAGAGTTGATGTCCTCGAACTCAAGAGACGTTGGAGAGATGTGGAATGGTCAGGCTGTTGTGCGGGTTGTTGGTGAACCAACGATTTTTCAATTTATTTATAATTCAAGCCCTGCTGCAGATGACCGACAAAGGGGCATATATATCCTAGAGAAAGAAAACCCTTTGTTCGAGCTTGTCTCTAAAACAAATCTATCCGGTCCTGACCAAGAATTGCAGCGACACATCAACAACGGCAGTGCTTCCGCAGTGGATCAGAGCTCGTTGCTGTCTACCCATGATTCCTGGTACGAGTATTACGATAACGAAAATCAGCTGGAAAACCAATTTGATGTACCTGAATCTCTTCCATTACAAGACTTCTCAATACCACCGAATATCTCACTTAATGCCAGAGGGATACCGGTATCATATCAAGAGAAATTGATCTACGCAAGTCTCGGTGTCCTAGTCCAGACACTAGTTCTCTTATACGAAGCATTGATCACATACTATCCACCGTTGAAATCCAGACCCAGCTTTCTAAAGGATGGAGTAAGCGTCTCCCCAGAGGCCTTCCCTTGCACGGCCATTGGAACCATTGCGCTCAACCTAGGGATGTTTATATGTGCACATGTTATTGATCGTTCATCAATCGAGGAGCTCTGGAAAAGCAAGGACGATAAGGATTGTAAGATAGCATGGATCCAGAAAGGTGGAACGGTGAATGATCAGGTTTTTGAACCATATATTATCCATGGACATGAGGGACAACGACAAATCATCACTTCACGTCGATACAATGCCAAATCTCCAATGTATTTGCAGTACCTCGTTCTAGTAGCTACGATAATCAGTCTTATTGGCTTCATTTTCCAATTTATTGGTCTCCGTGGTATGACTTGGTCAGCAAGCATCGCACAACTCGCAGCCACATTAGTAATGGCATTTATCCGATCGGTAATCCGCAGGCGATTGACAACAGAACCTAAGGCTGAACTGGCAGTTAGAGAGTTTGAGGTGGAATGTGTGGGACGACAAATGGGGGGTTTCTCAGACTGGGGCATTTTCCCGGGTTTTTACGGTACGACAGATGTACTAGAGGATGGCTTAGAATTAGTGGAAAGTGGCTCTTCACTGGGGAACGGCTCTTCACAGGACTCCCGCTCTTCGCAGACGTCTAACTCTTCACAAGTGGACGGCCCTGCACAGGTGGACGGCCCTGCACAGGTGGACGGCCCTGCACAGGTGGACGGCTTTACACTAGAGGAAAGCCCCGCACTGGGGGATGGCCGTGCACTCGATGACCCTAGGCGGGAACATCTGACGGAACCCTCTTCGAGGTGTGGTCGAGGGTCTCATGAAATGTTACAGATATGTGTACGGCTCTCAGCACTCTCTCGCTGGCAAACTAAAGGCGCTGGTATCTCCCGCTCTCTATGCGACTCTATAGAGAGGACAATGAATATGGTTTTTGATTCGAATGAGTGCGCTCTCACGCCCAATACAGTGGAACTACTGGAATTCCCATGGAGAATGATGACTCGTGTTGTTGTGGAAGGAAGGAAACATTACGAATTTTTGACGTTCAACCTCCAAAGAGAAAATGCACATGATAAATGGAGGATGGGAGATGGTGCAAGGGCTGAGCTTATGCATGTCTTGTCCTTGTGGATGCTGCATGATAAAGAGAAACAAGATGTCTTTTTACAACGACGGAGATTAAATAACATCGATTCAGATGTGGATAATCTGAACCGGAATGATCGTATTGCTAAAGTTATATGCCGATTCAGTAAGGTTGACCATGAATGGGTGAAACTTTGGATAGGTCAAGCTGGGATAGATTTCCTTATCGGATGCCCCAAATCTATATCAAAAACCCAAGAAATACCTCCTCATCGACTCTTTGGCTGTTCACATAAATCCACAGATGATGAGGAGTCGATAGTCGCAATACTCTCCAAGAAACCTATCGCACAGAATCTGGCGATGGAAATTTTTTCTCAGTTTTTCGCCAGTGTGGTGCAGTTGATTGATGAAATTGGCGGAACAACGAAAATAAATTCGAAACAACAAATAGAAAATACAATGGTATCTTCTCTTCTTGATGAGTTACTCCCTACAGGTCTATGGACAAAACTAGACTATCTTTTAGGTGGGTTAACACAATCTGGTGGCAATGGTACCCGAATCCGGGTATGAAGTGAATAAATCGATCGCGAGTACTTGAGCTAATAAATATAGTTGTTATTCCGCACTTCGAACGTTATAATCTGCTTTGGAGATCTCATGCAGATCTCAACATAACGACCCAGTACGCAGCCATTGACTTCCGTCGCAAGTTCCGGTCGGCAGGGCAGTGGCACAAGCTTGGTCTCAGCTTAAAGGCGTTGCCTCCAGGTATTCACTTTTCACAGGATGAATTGTTAGATATTAAGAGGTCTTTCTTTGCCCGTGTGTTTGAGTTCACAAGAGGGGGTTACATTCCATCAAAACCCATCAAATCATGCTATCAAAAGCAACAACTAAAGGCGTTTTCAATCGAAATGAACAAACTTGGGAAGAAATGTGGGCCATACGGAGGAAGAATCGAGGCCAACAAAACAATCTACAAAATCATTGATGTTTGTGCTCTTCGTCCTGGCGAGACACATGGTGTCAAACATTTAATATCTTCCTGCTTCCAAGACGTTGAGCTACCGGGAGTATCGGAGATGAATGTTTTGAGGGAGGCTTTGTACGTTGTTCCAGGCGAGATAGATGATTGGAAAGGCCTTTTGAAAGAAGCATCGTGCAATGGATACAGCTCGGTAGTGGAGGCCCTCATTGACCGCGGGTTCAACACCTACGAGGGGGCCAAAGGCGTGGATAGCAATTTGAATCGAGCAGCGTCACTGGGCTATACATTTATAGTTAGACAATTTCTCCACCAGTATATTCAACAAGAACCAAGGGGCTACAACAGATTTCAAATCGAGCACCTACCTCTCTCACTCCTAAATGCGGCATATAATGGACACGTCTCCACCGTTGATGCGATCATCCAGGCACTCGCTTCTTTGGACCAACCCTACTTTCGGGACGTTGCTCTGATTCTTGCTGCTGGCAAGGGCCATCAAAGTCTAGTCACTTCACTTCTGGGAAATGGGGCTGATGTCAACCGGAGGTCCATCACAGAGGTTTGCACCAATGAATGGAAGTATTTGGTGAACTGTGGCGGGTCCTTGGAGCTGAAAACCTTAGAGTTCAGCGGCAATGACTTGGATGTAGGTGCGCTAAAATTGAACCAAACCCTCCAATATGGCCCAGGAGAGGGATACCAGACAACGATATCCTACCTGATTGCTCAAGGCGACTGGAAGACGGCTTCAAGAGTGATAGCCAGACGGACACCGCTCCAAGCAGCTGCAGAAGGGGGTCACTTGGCGATTGTAAATGACCTAAAGTCAAAAGGGGCCGAGATTAAGACGGAGAGGTCCGGGAGACATGAGGTTACCGCTCTCCAAGCTGCAGCAGCGGGCGGCCATCTTCGTGTGGTGGAAACCTTATTAGATTGGGGAGCCCATGCCGATGCTGAGCCGTTTTGGTTTGGTGGAAGATCGGCACTCCAGGCAGCAGCGGAACACGGTGATCAAAAGCTTGTTGATCTACTCTTAAAGAGAGGGGCCAATATAAAGAAAGACATGCCGGCAAGATACTTTGGGCGAACGGTACTGCAGGCGGCAACTGAAAAGAGACACGGTCGTCTTGTCGAATATATATTGACCCTAGAGGCAGGCATATGCATGAGCAAAGAGAAACACACACCCTGTTTAGGTGGACGAACTGCCCTACAGATTGCTGCTTCCAATGGTGATTTACAACTCGTCGAGCTCTTTCTGGTTAAAGGGGCCGGTTCCGGTGAGAGACAAACTAAACTTGCAGGAAGGACTGCGCTACAAGCCGCAGCTGGGAATGGACATCTCCATGTCGTGAAGAGATTGGTTAAGAATAATAAATCAATGATTGATGCTGGTCCCTCAGAAAGCTACGGACGAACCGCTTTACAGGCCGCTACTGAAGGTGGTCATCTTGATGTGGCCAAGTTTCTGTTGAAAGAGGGGGTAACAGATCCTTTCTCCCCCGGCTCCAAGAACTATGGACGAACAGCACTGCAAGCAGCGGCGGGAGGTGGTAATCTTGCGATTCTGAATATGCTACTAGGGCTGCTCGATCCGTGTGCCGATGTTGATGAACATATTACTCGTAACGTGGCGGACAACGGCGGAAGAAATGCAATACAGGCGGGGGCAGAAGGAGGGCATCTGGACATTGTGAAACAGTTGTTGGAGCGCAGGCATACAGTGTCGTCGCTGGAATGGGGAGATGGGGTTAAATGGGCAATAGAGGCCGCAGCCGCTACCGGTCACGTGGATATCATTAAACATGTGCTCGGCGCAAAGCATGATCTGCTAGACATGGAGATGATGAACCTACAACGTGCTTGCCAAGCTGCATGTAGGGCAGGGCATCTGCACATATGCAAACTTTTCAGAGAGAGAATCCCGGAGGTTCTAAGCTCTGCCCATGTGTTTCCTTTGGCAGTTTTAAACAACCACATCGAAGTTGTCGACCTATGTCTCCAAGATACGATTTGGACACAGTCTGATATGAACGATGCTCTCTATTGTGCATCAGAAAGGGGCTTCTTGCCATTGGTAAACCTGATATTGTCTAATGCGACCCTCTCCCGGGAGACAATATCTTCCGCTATAAGTGCCGCTGCTGGAGGCAATCATCTTACTATTGTTGATCGTCTTTTGGGGTCAGCTAAAGCTATCGACGCAGATAAGATTGACCTTGAGTGTCCAACTGCCGCATTACACGCCGCGATCAAGGGGGGTCATCTATCAATGTGTGAGAGCTTATTGGTCAAGAATGTCGATATTATCAATCATCAGGTTACACAAACCTTGACTCTGGCGGCGGGTTGCGGCCGACTGGATATAATAAGATACGTCGTGGGGAAATTGGAAAAGGACGGAGGTACGATGGGCTATACGTTGCACGCTGCATTGACGGCTGCGGCTAGGATAGGCCATCTTGCTGCCGTGGATTACATACTCCAACACGGAGCCGACGTCAATCATAAAATTTATATAGGATGTAAGGATATTCGTGGCAACTGCATCATCGAGACAATTACAGCTTTACGATTAGCATCGTTGAAAGGTCATTTTTCGGTGGTCGAGCGACTTGTGAGTAAAGGAGCGCGCGTCAATACTATTATTGGTTCAGACTCGCTCGCGCGCGGTGCCATGACGGCAGGGGCATCTCCTCTCCACGAGGCTGCTGGAAATGGCTATCTTGATATTGTGGATTACCTCTTGAAGCACGGTGCTCAGGTTGATGCGGATGCGTATTACTACAACATAGAACATGACAAAGGGCCACAATCACCATTACAACTCGCGGCTAGTGGAGGCCACTATTTAGTTGTGAGACGGTTAATTCAAGCGGGTGCCGACGTCAGCAGATACAAATGTGATCGGGCACCACTTGTGTTTGCGTGCCAGGGCGGGCATCTAGCGGCGGTGGAAGAGCTGCTCAAGAGTGGAGCGAGCGCGGATAAGGTCACCCTCGAGGCTGCAGAAAAAGATAGTCTTGCTATGGTACAATTGTTGCAATCGCATAGTGCATGTTAGGCTCGAAAAATGTACTGGAAGACAAGGGCTATAAGAAGTATGTGTATTATATGCCTCTTTCTGTGCTTTTGATAGGTGTTGCATTTAGAAATAAGACATTAGCTGATATATATATATGTTTATTAGAACACTTGAGGTCAGATACGAGCTACGGAGTATAGCAGCTGTGTGGGTAAAATAGAAGTAGGTACATGAGTAGCTAAGTGGCAGTACATATGGGTCGTGAGGGAGATTTGGCAGGGGCACACTTTCCTGTATAGGAGATTCAAAGCTTTGAATCTTCTCCCTGGGGCACTGAGACAAGGCATGAGCTGGAACAGTTGTTGGAGTTTTACGGGCACAGACTTAGACTATAGATATGACTGTTTTTATTTCAATCAATGATTTAGATTCAAGCTTCAACGCATAATTTTCCGTATTATCAGCAACCTGTCTTCCAGATCAAGCTAGAACTGGGCTTCGCGGGTGGACTCTTGATATGGTTGCTGGAATTTATGGTGAGGTGAGATCGGGAGCTGATCAGTGCAACCACAAGCTCTACCTACACCGCCACTTCAGCAACAACGATGCCTCTGGCTACTAAGGATTGTTTGTTAATATATAAATTCTATGCTATTGAACACTAATGTATACTTATTAGCGTCAGTGGGAATCGAATGGGATGTACATATGCATGTATTTAGCCAAATCATGTACCTAAATAGGCGTTGTCTATGGTAGGGCCGAGGGTTCGTACTCATACTAAGGGTTCTTGCTAGCGGATGTGGTCACAAACCGTCACCCACATGCACCCCCAGTCCCTGCCCTATTTTCTACCCATGGCCGCTACCTGTAATGCCCACCTATAAAAGGTTCTACTACTTTTGTATGTTACGGCGGCCTAAGTGTACCAAAAGGCAAGTACGATGGTGCAACGCAACGGTAGACCAGAAACGAAAATGTCACTGGATAGAAATAGTTTAGATTACACATGAGTGAGCAAAATAAGTTTCTATGGAAAAAATTTAGTACTCTGCCAGTTGTTTTTTCTCTCTCGCAATAACCTTCATCTCCAGAATCAATTATATTTCACCCCATTAGAATGGCTCTTACCTAATTCTATTCAAAAAAAGAGCTGGGGCACAACATGCATTAATGAATAGTAAAGCATGTAGCTACTGCGTTATCTCATTGTAAAACACTGTGGGGGATATAACAGGGTCCCAGAGATTTCCGTTCAACTCCAAAAGAGAAGACCACCCATTATCAGTCTTCTCGATTCAGAAGTCGACGGAGAAGTCTCAAAAAACAGAAAGCTCCCCCGCTATCACCACATATGCTATATGCCGACCACCTGAAGACCGTTGAATGATAGGCTTGCCCTTTATGCGAATAGGGGAGATATTGAAAAACAGCGGTCTGCAAATTTTGCTTCAGGCAAACTTGGTGGTATGGGATCCGGACCACAAGCAGCGTCAATAAGGCAGAGTGGTTTTGGCGCGGGCAGTTTCCAAAGCACGACTCTATCTCAATGATTACCTAAAAATTGTTGATATTTGTATTGGAGAATTAGGAAAAAGCCCTATGGAACACAAAAAACTAGAGATAAGTGAATAAATAGCCAACTATATATATGAAAAAGAACCAACGTGGACAACACCCGCATTTATATCACCTGTCTCCCATATTCATCAGCAAAAAACGTCGTCTTTTACTTAAAAGATGACTGGTGCGCGTTTAGATTTAGGTAGCTTTGGCCTGGTTAACGGGTTTCACTAGTAGTTTTTGCAACCAAACCACGCCAAGATTCGTACAAATTCACCCACAACGTAGTCGCCATTACTAAGAAATAATGCTTGAGGGGGTGAAATACAGGCCACTGAGTTTGATATACCTAAAAGGACACTTTCTGAAATTAGGTGTGGAAGAGGTTACATGAGCTAGAAGTAGGGCAACTTTGAGATTCAATTGCATCCCATACAAATATGGGGGTCTTGGCACGGTTTTGGCAACTTGACACAATAAAATCAACACAACCCATGCTAGAAATGTAATGTCGTAATTTCAAGCTGATGGAGCGATTATCCATGTACAAAATATATATCTTACCGTCGAAACGCATACAATTTTGAGTTTTATTCAGTCGGCTTATCCAGAACGTAGGCTTACAATAGCTTTATCAGTACAAAAATCCTTTTTTAAGCCTTATTTCATCCTTCAAACACGCTTAAATAATTCTTATTTGAATCTTATTGGACTCATAAGGCTATGGTGAGCCTACGTTCTGGATAAGCGGACTGAATAAGGCTCAAAATTGTATGCGTTTTGGCGGTAAGGTATGTAGTCTTCCAATCCTCAGGTAATATCCACCAAAACTGGTGGTTGGGGATCGGTCTACCTAATATAATTCTATATACATATTTGCTAGCACGCTGCCTACCCCGCGCGCTGCCTGCCTCTATGTCTCATCTCTATGCCTACCTGCCTACCTGCCCACCTTCATGCTAATTAGGTGCTGATATGGGTCGGTTTGGTGCACCGTCAGGCGTCAATTTGGTGCAAATAGTCGACGATTTGGTGTCTAATTCGGGCGGCGATTTGGGCATCGGTTTGGTGCTGGTTCGCGATTCCGGTGTTGATTCGGGGGTCAATTCAATGCTGATTTGCTGCTGATTTGGTGTAGATTCGGGAATCGATTTGATGCTGGTTCGGGTGTTTATTTGGGCATCGATTTGTAGGAGTCGTGGTAGGTGTCGAGGTAGGAGGCAGGCGGATGTCAAAGTGTGGAGGTGTCGAGAGCAGAGGTAGAGCAGAGGCAGGCAGGCAGGCAGGCAGGCAGGCAGGTGTCTTTGCCAGTCAAGACAGTGGCGCTCGGGCTGGTATGCAACCACTTGTTTGGCTGAAATAAGGGCCCGTTCAGACAACCCGATAATCTGACGGGTTATC
The DNA here is from genome assembly GCA_024713685.1 of Morchella sp. 2014-9hei. Taxonomy (NCBI): domain Eukaryota; kingdom Fungi; phylum Ascomycota; class Pezizomycetes; order Pezizales; family Morchellaceae; genus Morchella; species Morchella sp. 2014-9hei. The sequence continues at coordinate 1,458,860 of JAMGYW010000021.1, forward strand.
GACTTTCGGATCATCACAATAATCTAGGCTGTCCGTGCAGTTGAATGACCCAACTCGACTGCAGCGCCAGGACTGTCCCGGCAGAATATCACGAGATATCACATACGGGAGTTTGAAACTGAGCCTATGACAGGCAGTTTTCAACTGGTTGAAATCTGGCTCTCGGAAAGCTGGGTGTCACTGCCATAAACTCAACAGCTATTTTGGGAGTGGGTTAAAAACAACAGTTTATGGCAGGCTGAGTTTATAGCGGGACCTAGCATATATACAGCTGGTTTATAGCCGGACCTCACATATATACAGCTGGTTGGGTGCACAGTGGTGCGGAGACACCCGCCCCCCGCGTCCGGTGAGGCGGGGAGGGCTGGCGGTTCCCATAGAGTGCCTACATACATGCATACCTACTCTAGAGTAGAGTACCTACATGTACGGATCTACTCTATATCTGATATGGATATGATGGATCGAGTCTATATAGGCTACACACATACCTGTATAATGGGCTGGACGCGAGTGACAGGCCATGACAGCATCACAGAAGCAGCCGACTGCAGCCTGCAGCTGTCACAAACAACAACACAAACGACAAACTCAGGCAAGTCAGCGCTCCCGGGAACTCCCACAGTCGGCGCGGTGCAGGGGCCCAGGGCTGACACACGATAGGCGTGCTGACTGTGGCTGTCTCGCTAGGCTGCACTTCAGGGGAAAAGTGCATGTCCCCGGTGAGTCTGCTGGATCGGGACTCTGTGGGGGAGTGGGAGGTGGAGGAGCGCATCTGGAGATATCCTACAAGGCTGGGGCACTTTGTGAGTGAACGGATTCTCACCTGTCAACACCCAATCTTGTTCATTCACTTGATGCCAGTGGATGTGTACCCAGGTCTGCTGGCTCCCTGCTGCCCGACCCAATCGGGTGCGGACTTCACCCCGAGCCCATAGTTTTAATATGGATTATATTGGGTGTCCCCAGCAGATTCTGCAGTAACATGTGGTGTATATAGATCCCCTCCCCCTCCGCCATCTGGACAGACTCCCCAGTGCCTGATTCCAGTCTGGGTGTGATAGTACTCCTCCGCGTCGATTCTCCCCTCCACCGCGCAAACAAAACAACCAGCCCCCAAGATGGCAAACTTCACCCTCCAGAACATGACGCCCGGCAATGCCGCCGACTGCTACCTCCCCGGCTGCAACGGCGTCGTCGGCGGCCTGTGTGTCGGCGCGCTGCCCACCGGCGCGAACGTCAATCAAACCCTGTGGTGGTGCTGCACGCCCTACGCAGAGTATGTCTCTCCCTCTCCACACGTGCACTCACACTCCCCGTCCCAATACAATGCTGACAGACGCCACACAGAACATGCAGAGGCGGCCAGTCCGCCTGCCCCGGCACAAACTGCAGCAACGGCAGCGCCTCCTGGTGCTGCAACGAGGAGCTCGAGAGCTGCCCCGGCGCGGATGGCCTCGAGGGCAGCTGCGTGCCCAAAAACTACACCAACCCCGTCCTCGACGGCCCCGCCTGGGGCCCCGGCGCGAGCTCGAGCGCTAGCGGGAGCTCGGCAGCCTCCACATCCACATCCACGGCTGCTAGCAGCACCTTTACCCTCCCTGCAAGTATGACGGCGACGCAGAGTAGTGTGCCGACGGGGAGTGGCACTGCGGCGGCTGGGAGTGAGGGCAGTGGCAGCGGGGGTGGGAAAGGCGGGATATCGCCTGGAGCGGCGGCGGGGGTGGGTGTGGTGGGCGGGGGCCTGTTTGTGCTGGCGGCGGTGGGCGCGGTGTGGTGGTTCCGCAGGCGGAGGAGGGGTCCGGAAGAGCACAGGAGGAGTGGCATGTATCTGGGGGAGATGGACGGCAGTCGAAAGCCGATCGAGATGGAGGCGCGGGCGCTGCATGAGATGGAGGGCGCGGTGAGCGTGACGAGCGAGATGGAGGGCGCCACAGCGACAAGCATGAAGAGTGTGGATGAGGGGGTGGGCAAGACGCGGGGTGAGGCGGGGGTGAGGCGGGGGTGAGGCGGGGGTGAGGCGGGCAGAGGGGGCGGGCAGAGGGGGCGGGGATATAGTACTGCACTGGGAGATCAGGAGGGCTAATGGCAGCCCACACTGGGCCATGGGAATATTGCTTTGCTTTGGAGTTTTGAGGGTTTTCCTTTATTTCTGAATGTTACATATTGTTTACACACACCACACACGTTATTACACGATAGTTAATGGGAAATGTAGTCAAAGTACATGTACTCGTGCAAGATCAAGACTCCTGTAACCCCCAGTACTGACATCCAACTCTGCTCTATTGTAATTAAACACACCGTATGCAATGCCCCGAAAGCCGATCTGCAGAGTGCAGGTATACGCGGGCGCTGCCAGGCTGAATTCCCTCACCCGGCTTGCCTTGCCCCAGGATGAATTATTCAGGAACGCTTCGGATGCAGGAACGGGGGCTCGCCAATCTAAGCAACCGGGGGTCCGGTGCGATTAGTGAGCGCGAGTAGAGTACTCTACTCTACTCCAGAGTATGCACTCTACGCACAATACGTGTGGCGGTGCATGCCGAGGTGGAGGGGTGAGCCTTTATCGCCCCGGTGAGGCCAAGGGGGTTATAGCAGACCCAATAGATCGGAGGTTGCACTATTTGGGGAGCGTTGATTTCGATGTGCGGGTTTCATGGTTCCGCTGGGAGGGAAAAGGAAGGAGAGTAGAGTCTGTACTCTAGATAGGAGAAAGGGGTACTCTATGTGCTTCTAGAGAATGAATCATTCTTCCTTGTATGTAGAGCAGTTTTGTCGAGGCCGGGGACAACCAACGGCGACGTAGATATTGTCAGGAGGTTGTGTGTAGAGTGTGTCCCCGAGGCTGGACATCGCCTGGGGCATACTATGCATACTCTACATACAAGATCAAACCTGCTACAAGCAGATACTTCTCAGGCTGATCGATACCTTTCGGCCAATCGTCTTGGAGATGATCCCTGGGCGGAGATGGCCAGTCTTTCGAGTTTTGACCGTTATGGCCTGTAGGGCTGGCCGTGGTACGAGACGAGACACTGCACAGCCGCTGGTGGGCGTTTGCAAAAAAGGCTTGGTAGCGATAAGCTCTCAGGCGGGGGTGTCAATGGCCATGTAGATAAATTACATGTAATCATTTACCTAGACGTTACAGCCCGTGGTAAGATTAATGTATGAAGAAATATGGGAGGAACCCTATTGGCTTGACCAGCTGCAGACATGCAGACATATATACAAACCCTTGTCCTCGCATGGCGGTTACGTGCCCTTTTCTCTCCTGCTTCATGTGCGTGCTTGTATTGGCTGCAGGCTGTAGCGTTTAATTCCAGGTATAGGTACATATCGATTGCCCAATATAGATATGGCTCGAGAAGCTATGGTGGGTAGCTGTGCAAACTTTGGTGTTTGCAGCCAATCAATCAAGCAATAGAAATTTAGACATCTGCCCCCATAATGGTACTAGCGCCTAGCCTAACGGTGCAATCTTCTCCAATTCCCATGCGAAAAAAGTTCCTCTGAGGTGTACATACACACCCGCCCCGTATGCCTTCTCGCGCCATATATCCGGTAAACACCTGGGCGTCGTCGATTCGTCGGAATACATATGTTTGTCTATAATGTACTACAATACAGTATGTCTCAAATGTTCGAAAATGAGACATTTTGGAGTGGTTTGGTTGGTTGGAGCAGGGATCGGACAGGGATTGGACCGGGATCTTACTAAGCATGCCCCATCAAAATACGACTGAGTGGGACCGAAGGTCCCCCATGAGTATAGAGAAGAGCGAGGGCCGAAGGCCCTGAAGATAGCAGAGGGCCGAAGGCCCTGAAAGTAGCAGAGGGCCGAAGGCCCCTCATAATTCTTGAGGGGGAATCAAACAGAGGAGGGGGCCGAAGGCCCCCATTGAATTCACAAACTCGCGGTCGCGAGGTGGCCACTGCTAGTATATACGTATCACACCACTCGCACTGTGTATATATAATTCAAGGGGCAGTTTCCACTCTATTTTAACGTTAAAGGTATACGATGCACACAATATATGGCCTTGTCGCAATATATACATACATATATTGAGTATGCTCTCCTGGATAAGGAAGATGTGCTTGGCGACCCAAATCATGCTCGAAGGTTGCAGGCACAAATGGTGTATTGGTTATTTTGGTCGTTACTCGATCGGGCGTTAATAATCAAGCTTGGGGAGTTTACGGATTTCGCTTCTCCTTGCGCCGGTGCACGTGCAGACAATGGTTAGGTGTCTAGCTACTACTACGAGCTGGCTATGGACTTTGACCAGTGAGGATAATGAAATAAGAGTGTCACCAAATCAAGTGACTTTTTTCATAATTGTGGGCCGATTACTACCAGAAAGAAAGCTCAATCGTTAGAATCCCACATGATCATCACCAATAATACAAAAGAAATAATTTCCACAACCGATTACGGTCGCCCGCCGTTGTAATGAACGCTCCTGTACCGAATATTGACTATATCGAACCACTTAACTAGCCTTTTCTCTCCCCAGCAAACAGTTTGGTCTGCTGCGGAGAATTGCTCAATATGTACGTTCGTTATAGCAGCGGGCGACTGTACTACTAAAAAGGTTGGAATTCAATAGAAATATACCAAAATTGCCACCTATACCGAACTACCACCAAACCCTAATTCTAACTTGGAACCCACCAACACGAAAAGCAATTCCTACAACCGATTACTATGAAAGAAAGAAAAGCCCAATTGTTACCATATATACCGCAATCGCTACTAATACCAAAAAGCAATATCTCAAACTAAGCCAATCAAAACCTTTAAAATCCACATTGCATACTCAGTATCCCATGGTGGGATGAAATTGTCAAAGTTGCGACCTCCCTTTTCCAGCCTTCACTAGCCTAGTGTGGTAATTCTTAGAAATTCTTGATTGGCTCTGTTCCGTAAAAAGCAAGATAATTTCTTCTCTAAGTCGTGCACGGTCCAGGTCGCAACTTTGACAAGTTTCATCCTACCATGGCATAGCTATATACATGTTAGATAGAGAAGCGGGGTTCTGGAGCATAGACTCCCGGATATATATATGCAGCCTGTGAAGATATATAGTAAGCATTCCCCCAAAAGACAACAGTACCACTTATATAAATCTTTATATCTATGCGGTCGAGATCTAGTACTGCTGGCTCAAGATGAGCAATCAACATCGAATACTCGAATCGACTCGTTAATAACAGCTGCTCTGCCCGACTCTACCATTACTTGAGCCACTCGAGCTTAGATATCAGTCATATCATTGGATCTCATTGTCGGAACATCTGCGCACAGGGTTAGGGTTTGTCCTTCAACATTTATAAACCAAATTTCGAAACGCATACAATTTTGAGCCTTAATCAGTCGGCTTATCCAGAACGTAGGCTCATAATAAGCTTATAAATTCAATAAGGTTCAAGTAAGTATTATTTAAGCGTGTTTTAAGGATGAAATAAGGCTTGAAAAAGGATTTTTGTACATTGTAAGCCTACGTTCTGGATAAGCCGACTGAATAAGGCAAAAAATTGTATGCGTTCCGACGGTAAGGTATTGTCAGCACCATTTCTGTATGTATATTTACAAAAAACACCCAAACAGCTCGTGTCTTGAAATAGCAGGCGAGACTGAGACAGATAGAACCCAGGCATCACCGAAGTCCCCGAAGATAAATTTGGGCAAGTATTTAGGGTACGAGAGCCCCCTCTCTCCGGCCCGGGATGGTCTGAGAAGAGAGCCCTGGAGGGAAGACGTCGCGACCGAATTGTTTGAAGATAGTTGCTTTATTCTCCTTTGTTGCCTTGGCTGTGGCAGTGGCCGACGGAGGGGCGCTCTGGGAAGGAGGGTTTTGTAGTGGTTTATGTTGTGGAGGAGGCCAGGGCGAGTATCATAGCATCTAGCCTGCATACCCGAGTGAAATATCGGCCAAGCACGCAATCAATCAGCTTGGGGTTTTTAATCCCGTTCCGACTCGTCGGCTATACTCTGATAATACAGGAAGTAAGCTTATAAGCTCAAAATCAACCGACAAAACCCGGTCCCTAAAGACTTATAGAGCATCCTTGCGCATCTGAGACCTGATGTTGAGTTTGTCTGCCTCCTTCCCAGGGCCGAGCGCCCAGACATTCTCCTGGTCATGGGCTATCACTCGCTACACATAATACTTGGCCGCTGACTAACCCCTTCGACCACCTGGAGTATTGCACCTGGCGAAACCTAGCTTCAACATAACACAACTATATACATGTATGCTGCCGGAAGAACTAGCTGGCTAGCGTGCGTCGATAGCTAGCTGCGGCGAGTCTGACCGCATGGCTCGGTGGAGAGAGCCATAATAAACTGAGCTTCTAGTATCTAGATCTGCTAGTACTGGCCCTGTGGTACAACGGACTCTACTACAGTAGTTTAAGGTAAACAACACAGTAGTTTATGTAAACAATATCGTAGTTTAGGTATGGCTTGGATGTTTATCCAAACTACTGTGTTGTTTCCAAGCTCTTAATAGTTTGTTTAAACTATGACTGTTGTTTGGTTTAAACTACCAGATTTCTAGATACCGATAGAATATTATAGTTTAAGTAAACTACCAGATTTTCTAGAAATCGATAGACTCTTGTAGTTTAAGTAAACTATCTTGATTAGCTTTAATCAACGATAATGGCCACGTTCAAGTTAACTCGGAGTATCTCCATCACCTATACATGTACCTACCTCACCTACTCCCACCTTGCCTCCTACCTGCTTTGCCACCTCCTATTCTACCTCCTACTTACCCCGCTTCCTACCCCGCCTCCTGCCTCACCTCCTGCCTCACTCCTACCTCGCCTCCTACCTCACCTCCTACCTCCTACCTCACCTCCTACCCCGCCTCCTACCCCACCTCCTGCCAGTATCGACGCCTACCTCCTACCTGTATCGACCTCCTGCCTGTATCGACGCATATCTCCTACCTGTATCGACCTTCCGCCTGTATCGACGCCTAGATACGTATTTACCTTCCTCTGCATTTTGACGCCTTTACTGACTGCGCTGCAGGCTCCAAATCATGCAGTATATCGACGCCACTGGAGGCGTCAAATTCCCAGTATATTGACGATTATACTGACTCCGCTGCAGGTAAATACCCCAATATAATGACGCCGCTGCTGACGCCGCTGCAGGTGCGATTACCCAGTATATTGGCGCCGCTGCTGACGCCGCTGCAGGTTCCAAATCCTGCAATATATCGACGGTATACTGACGCCGCTGCAGGCTCCTAATTGACAGCTACCAGTCCTCGAATACTGCACCATTTGGACACCCCCAGGCAGCGAATACTGCAGCTACCAGTCACCAATACTGCACCATTTGGACACCTCCTAGGCAGCGAATGCTGCACCATTTCGACGCCTACTAGGCAGCAGGTAGAGAGACAGTTGATACTAGATACATGTATATATTCAAGTTGTACATAATGTACTAGTAGTAATAAATGACAATTCAGAAAATGACCTGATTTATTCGCTTCCAGAGCAGCATTTATTTTATATCTGGCTCGTGCAGTACTAAACAATGCATAAACTATATGTAAACTACAAAAGCGTGATTGTTAAACTATTTTATTGTTTAATCATGGTTTGGTTTAAACAATATGATAGTTTAGGTTTTGTTTAGGAATAGTTTGACCATGGTTTACGATAGTTTGATTATGGTTTACGGATAGTTTACATATAGTTTATCCTATATTTTGACCATGGTTTACGGATAGTTTAGATATAGTTTATTCTATAGTTTAACCATGGTTTACCCATAGTTTACATTAAACTATCTTGCGCTGCAATCCAACTAGTTTAAACAAAACAACAAAATAGTTCAATCAAACAACGCATTATGTTTATTTAAACTATGGGTAAATGTACTACAGGGCTGGATTCCAGTGATATGCGTATTATAGATACCCCGAAAGAAGACAACGTTTATATTGGGGTAAGATCTTAAGCTTGTTTTGCTCTTTGGATATATATTAGTTACTCGAGGTGGACCAACAACGCTAACCCATGTCAACATATCTATATACTTGTATCATCAACATTTCGCGTTTAGTGCTGCATGGGCTCATGAACTCACCATTTTTTTTTTGTTTAATTCATTGTTGCGTGCAGCCTTTCGATCATGTTGATATCGCACTCCCCTGAACCTTCCGTCTTCCGCCGCCTCGTACGAAAGGAAGTAACTAGCTACTAGCTAAAAATAATTTGGGCGGACTCCATTATTCTCATATCTCCTGTTGGGCCGATCAGATTTCCTCCTTCGTAGTCTTTCGAAATCGTCAGGTGCCCATATTCCTCTTGGTGTCTTCCCCTGACCGGCCTTAAATACCACTTCCAGTGTAATCCCCGCTTCCTTGTACCAAGCGTACTCATGATTCTTGCCTCGTTGTCTTCCTTGTACCATGCCCAGTCTCTAGGTGTATACTGTTCCTCATTTTCTTCGTTCCATTTGTTCAGTAGTTCTTCCATTTGGAACGCCCGGGGCCATCACGTTGGACTTCTCCGGGGGAGTGTGGTCCGGTTTAGTTGGCGAGGGGAAATTGAAAATCATGCATAGGAGGCACTTGCATGCTAGAAACCACTTCATGCAGGGGCTTTGTTCATGAGGGAATGCGACTGCCCTCGGGCAGGGCATGTAGGTCAGAAATCAGTGCCGTGTCAAGCATATACAGTGGAGTCCCGATTGTAGCAACCCCGATAATAGCATATGCTCGATACTAGCATATAGTTGGGTAATCCTAAACGAGTCGGTACGGGCAAAGTTGTTCTCGGTACAAGCATATCCCCGATAGTGGCGCACGAAAATCCATTTCCGACCATATGCCACTATCGAGACTCCACTGTACACACGTACAGCGGCAGGTAATAAGTGATGGAACACCCTGAGACAGAGTGATACCTGTTTTGAGTACAAGGCCACCAACATACGGTATTTACAGGTATAACCGTATCTCAGGGCGTTCCATCACTTATTACCTATCGCTATACATACATGTATATATACTGTACAGTGTGGATTTGTTTGTACGTCTCCTATTGGCTCGTGGTGTGAAGGGTGAAGGGTGACTGATCAAAGTTACCGGCTGTACATGTTTGATCACCCGTATACGTACCTGTTGTTTGAAAAGCAAGAGGAAATTAAAGTACTAGGGTGTAGCGAAATGCGGTCAGAATCTGATAAGAGAAATATACGTATTTACCGCAGCATTTACTTGTCAGATTCTGATCACTTACCCTCAACATCCGGTACTAGTAGGCTGGGTTTAATTGGAAGGTGGTTCGCCAGTCTTCGTCGACACTGCTATATAAATCTAATGCAGCTCTCCATTAGTCTGCATCCGAAGTATCGCGATTAGCGATTCAAACGTCTTCACAAATCTAACAGTGGGGTTGCATTGGTGAGAGCTTGGATGGTACGGGGAGAGGAGTACGTATGGGACCACACAGGCTCGGACACACTTGAAGGGAGACTTGGTATTCGAATAAGGCGAGCTAGCACCTAACGTAGGCTACATATAGTTGGAAAAGATCGATAGGTGGCCATGGCCACTAACAGGCGCACGTTGCTGACGTCATAAATTAACAAGAGAAATTTCTTAGTCAATCATCTCCCAGTTATCTCTGATCCAAAAGGCCCCAGCAACCTTCACAGGGCATGGATATATATCTATTCGAATATGTAAAGTTCAAAGCGCAATACAAATGAAACATCGAAAAACGAACGAAACAGATCAAACAAATGCCGACTTTCAATGCAAGTACAGAGAGCAGCTGGAAGCAATGAGGCTAGTATTGCGAGAAAGATAATTATGGGGAAGAAGCAAAAACAGGAATAGCATAGGAGCTAATATCAGTGTGTTTAGGAATTTGACCCGCAACAAAGAAAGAGGGAAAGTCAAGGACCTAGGAGATGAGAAGATTCCAGGCATCCCTATATTCCACAAATGCTGACCAGATCCGTCCCGTTTGAATTATTCCCGCCTCGGTGCAAAGAAGATCATCGAGAGTGGGGGCAGCTACCGCCCAAAACATCGACTGTTCGTCCCTGACATGAGAAAGAAGTGTGCAATGTTTTAGAATGTGTTCAACATTCTGCCGAGAATACCCACAGGGACATCTTTTATATACTCTCTCTCCATTTGCACTGAGAGGGCGTCGGAACCAGTCGTCGATAGACCCATTTCTTAGATTGGTGATCAGGTTCGCTTCGAGAGTCGAGAGTCTGGTATCATACTTTGGCACGGGAGCTTCAAGGCCAGTGGCGGGGGAGGCCTTGAGATTCAAACATGGTTAGCACGCGCGTGACATGTCGGGCTGGTGGGCGGCGGACATATTCCATTACGAGAATTGTGGGCTATTTATATATACGTGCTCAAGTGTGGGCTAACTTACGCAGCCTATTCCAATCCGCTCGCAGCGCCGATTGCGTGCGATGGTCAAGATCTCGGAAATGAGATCCACTTCGTCGATAAACTTCCCCATTTCCTCCTCGAGGGCTAAATCGTCCATCCCTACCGTCATAATATTGCCCAGCTCTGCATAAGCTTTTCCAAAGGCCTGGCCCCTAGTTGAAACGATGAAGACACGCTGCGGTGGTAGTCCGCTAAGTCTCAGCTGGGTATCTACGCTCGCATGTGTCTGGGCTATGAATTTCATTCGGCATTGTTGATACAGTACTCTCTGAGGTTTAGGTACCTCGTCGTGGACGTCTTGAAGATCCGCCATCATATTCGAGATGTGCTGGTCGGCTTTGGAGCGTACGAGGATGGAGGGGATTTTGAAGCGTTTGCAATGCTTTAGTATTTGAACATCCGTCTCGGTAAAGCGATCACCAATAACAACAATGATGAGGTCAAAGATAAACAGACACTGTTGGTTGAAATATTGCCAGCCAGGGATCTCGAGCGTCCCCGCACCTGGAATATCATACCAGACATTGCTTCTGCGATGTGCCTCCTGCCCTGGCTCTGGATAGCGGTTGATCTTTGTCGTTGTCTCCACAGCACCGGTAGCTGCAATCTTCTCCCCCAAGAAAACGTTGATTAACGACGATTTGCCAACACCGGATATCCCTGCGACGGCAAAGGCATATAGATCGGACCTAAACCGAAGCATACGCTCTGCCTTCAGCTTTTCCGCCAGAGTCGGCCATACTTCCGGGAGAATCCCGTCCTCCTCCGTCTTTTCCCCTTCTTCCTGCGGCTTGGGCCCACTACCTTTGAGCTCGCTTCTGTCTTCAACAGTCTTCTCCCTCCCGCCATTGATCCTCTCTGCTCTTAAGGAGTCCTCCTTCGCCTTCATGTTTCTTATCATCTCTTCCATCTCAAGACACCTTGCTTCCAACCTACGGACTCGATCATCCTCACCACCTTCGTGCACATGTTTATGATTATGATCATGGCTATGGTGGACATTGAGGCTGACCGCGTGCATGGTGTCGTTTTCGCGAGTAGGAGAGTCGCTGAAGCCGGCAAGGAATTGGCCGATTTCCATAAGCTTGCGGCCAAAGCTTGCTATATTCCTCCTTGCGTTGGCTATAGCTTCAAACATCTTTCGGTCGAGTCTCTTTGTTGATTGTTGGTATCAAGGTATTCGATTCGGTAATCGATCTCCCAGCCCCTAAATTCGACCTGGCTATCTATAGGCAATGGAACACAAGGCTGGCGACTAACGAGCTTTTGAAGATGGGATAGGTATTCGGAGTATGGCGCGGGAGTAGAGTGAGCTAAGTTGGACCTGAAATTATGATCATGAGGGGTGCACCCCAGAAACTGATATAAACATTTATATTTGACGAAAGATAAGAATTAAGGCAGTGATCCGCCCCGCACACACAGCGCGAGCTGGTTGAGTAGTTCAAGCATATGCAATCTAAATGTATGATGATATATGAGCCCAGACTCATCTATCCAATCCGAGCTCTTTGATCGGTTTCTTATGTTTCTCCACAGTTATTCACCATGGGTGGGGTGATCTGTGCACCATAACTATCGCTGTATTTTTGGAATCATCTACAGTCGCTCACCTAGTGACGGCGGATCCTGTTTGATGGTTGTGCCCGTAGCAATTTACTCTCGGCATCCCAACCTTAACTGCCCATTGGCCTCAAATCCCTGCCCGCCATCAGGCAGGATCCGCCTTCACCCCGTGAGTGACTGTAGCGGGAAATGATCAGCCCGCCTCGACGAGACGTAGCGCCGCATGTATGTATGTAGAGTACTCTACATACTCTATAGATCTACATACCCGTAGTTTTTTTACTCCGAACAAGACTAGGTCTGCATATGGGCGTAAATCGTGCTTGGCAACTGGGTTTTGGCGGTATGCAGACCCCGTTCAGTTCGAAAGCTACGAGTAAACTCGACTGTGCCTTTATCGATGACTCAATCAAAGTGCATAAATACGTAAGTGTTATACAAATGTGCGCATCTGTTGGGCTGAGGCTCAACTTGGCCAATCCGAAGGCCCGCTTCGATCGCGAAAACACAATAGCACCCCTCAGACCACCCGCTAATGCTGCTAATGCTAACTCTGGGGCTGCTCGTCACTTTCGGGATTCTCGAACAAAATCTCACCAATCACATCCCGGCCGCGACTCCCACACACTTCGAACCCGAACACTTCGAACGGCTCTGAGGGGTGCTAATGTTTGCAATGCTGCGATGTGTCCGAGTACCGTAAATACTCGATAGGTGAGCCTGTGCCTAAAACAAAACAAAAGGTGAATATGTACCAGTGGAGATAGATGAGCCCGGGCTCACATATCCAGTTATTGCGGTACTCGAGTGATGGCTTGTGTTTACTTTGTGACCAGCATCACACATAGCAACAAGAGCCCTCGTCCGTTGTCCTGTAGCTACTGCTTATATTCCTCCATATGGAATCATGAAAGAGTCTACCATCTAAGAGTCTTGAGCAAGATTCTGCCGAAACTAGAAGTTGGAATTTACATGTGCTCTAGTGGAATCATCAGTGTAAAAGGGTGGAGCGGCGGAGGGTAGGGAAGATGGAGCAGCGGTGGAGGGGGTCAGCGACAGGAGGGAGAGGTGGGGGTCAGCGGGTGGAAGTAATAGGATCATAGTACTGGAGTGGCATTAACTGGGGCGGGCATTAATTGGAGCTGGCATGAGAGCCGGCATTAGTTGAGAAATCTAATAATTAACGGAAAGAACTGGACCACCACCGCAGGGTGTGAACCAACTGAGTGTGAGTTGAACACGTGACCTTGTAAGTAATATTTACCGCAAAATCTCAGCCATGACGAATCGAACTGGACTGGAACCTTGGGCTTCGCATTGGTTGAGCCTCAATCCACTACCCAAAGCGTGACCTTTGGTCGTCTTGACCAATGGGTAAGTGGTATTCCAGCCCAGTCAAATTCGTTATTCCTGAGATTCTACGGTATTGTAAAGCAAAGAAGATACTATTTCACCGTGAGAATTGGCCATGCGATGGGCAAGGCAACGCTGAGTCGAGATTCGAATTTATGCGGGTGAATGTCGCCAAGCCCGGGGCCATGATCATTGGCCCAAGCCTGCGAATTACATGTTTCACAATGCAGGACAGATAGGTAGACTAACAACCAGACTAAGATACCCCGCCTGAGGTACGTGATGTTCAGCCTCATCTCGCTTCTCATATTCCTGAGAAAAGAACTCTTCAGATCAACTGCTTGTGAGCAGGTTGGTGAGAAGACTATGAAGTTGGTGGCTATAGTACTGATATGACAGCTTATACAACGGAGGTTAATACCCAGGTATATACTCATACAATAGCTCAGCTCCAGCGTAGAAGTACATATTAGCAGAGTTGCTTACGAGCTTCACTATGTGGGGTCTGCTATGTGTTCCATGTACCTACTCCGAGCAACGCTCTATTCCGGTATACACTTCTTAGAATACGTCTCGGTTATGTTTATCGCTTCGTGTAAAGTGGAAGACAATGCTATCAGTTGGTGCATTATAATTTGTTCGTCATAACGAGCAACATGGAGCGCAGGGGATGTATCTAGGAGGCTGGCCATGGGGGGTGGGGAAGGTGCAGTTGACGAATGGATGCAGGCATGGCAGTAATAAACATCTTTATCAGCCCAAATGGGAGACATGGCTCAAAATAAATAAAATATTACCGAAGTAATATAGGACAAGATAAACGGAAAGACAAAAAAAGGGAAACCCTGGCTAGGAGATAGGTGGCACCGACATCGTGAGCGAAACCTGCGCCCTTGTTATAGTCTAGATCTATGAGAGTGACATGCATTGAACAAGAAAATATTGCATGAATTCCCAGCGCCGAGGCAAGATGAGAATCGGCGCCTGAGCTCTAGGCACCGGAGTGGATGAATGATGTCTAGAGGAGCGGCTACTTCTGATATCGTTCCTGTAATCTGTTGACTACCCGGTGGAATAAAGTAGCAACTTTCAATGATCTATGACCTGTCCGTCGAAATGTAATCTATAAAACTCAACAGTTACCTCCTCGAAGCAATACCGTTTGACCTCCACAGTGTTACAAAATTATGACTGAAGCCATCTAATTGAAACCCGCTGGCGATGTGAAGTGACTCGTTTTCTAGGTTCTCTACACTGTTTACTGCAGTAGAGCAGGCGGGGAGGTAAGCAATCTGACCATCTGTGATCCGTTTACTCGCGATAGTACCAACGGTCAATCGGTCAATGATTTTCACCCCTGTCTTCTCGTCGTGTCCAAGAAGCTGTAGATCACTGTTGGATGGTGATATGTTATCTGGGATGCCATGGCACGCAAAATGTACCTACACTCTCGTAGGTCTCAAGCTCTCTCAGGACCTGAGAGACGCTGGGGCTCTCTAGTGCCCTGGAGCCGACAGCCAGCACCTTGAAATTAGCAGCCTCTTTCACCAAGCCAACCGCCCTGCCCACCTCCTACCTCCTGGTCCTGGGTGACGCCGGGAAGCGCCTTTTCTAGAAAGTGGTAGGCATTGTTACCAGTAGAAGCTTTGTATCTCCCCCATTCACCGAGGGTATAGCAGTGCTCTGAGGGTTGGGATGTAAGGCGAGACAGCTCGGCACATGGCATGTGCATGTGCATGTGCATTGCTCGAGTTATCTGAGTAGAGTAATCCCCCGCGGTATGGAAAGGTCCTTGAGCCAATATTCCACGCCAATCCGTCCAACGTGGTGGGATTCGTCACCATGGGCGGGGGGAGCTCGAGTTCTTTGAATACTGGCTCCATAGTTGTATATATGTTGTCTAGAGCCAAAGCAGGAAGCCATTCAATCTCATATTTCTCGCTGGATGGCTCGTGCGTGATCCACGGATGATGCCTTTGTTAAACTCTTTCATGCGTCTTTCGACATCTTTGCCCTTCAGCAACGTAAGAGGAAGGGACATTGTGCCTGTGCCAGTAATGAGTATAGCATCGCTTCGATATGGAGAGCAATTGATAGTGATTATTAGCCCCCATCGGCAGTCCGGAACCCCGTCAGCTTCTCCAGACTGGGTTGAAGCTGAAACTTCTCGTAGCCGGGTAGCTTCCGAATAGTCTCCAGTACTCTTGCGTATCTCCGAGTTATACCAATTCTCGTTTTCCGTACGCTCTCGGTGTTTTGCTCTTCTTAACGTTGTGGGCGGGAGTGTCGATCTCAGCACGGAGGCAATCATGCTCTTCATACATACTGGGATGCTTCACACTAGATTCCGAGAGATTGTTTGTCCGAAAACTGGTGGCATTTCCCGGGATCACCCCTCTAGGCAGCGCGAGAAACTCCAGGCAATGGGTAGCTGTTCTTCCAGCGTTGAGGGAAACTGCGGAGCAGTATTCTGCGTTTCAAGCGACGCTGGCCATGGATAATCTATATCGAGGATCATCCCGGGTTGGATCATAAGAGTTGAACTTCTCTAATAGGTAGAAGGCTATCTAAAGATGGTTATATGCTTCCTGCAATTCCTCCAATGATACGAAGAAGCCGATAGTCGTCCGTGCGGCTTTTAGTCTCTCCGGTTCCGGGAAAAGGGAACAATAGACACCGGACAAGCCCAAAGTAATCGCGGCATAATGACTGCTTTGCACCCAATAATGGATCAGGTTTGTGAGTGAGACGTTCAAGGACGATATTTCTTCGCTAACATTTCACATAGTGATCATCCTTTATGCCCCTCACTGTTTCTAGACCAAGCTCAATGCCCTTTTCAAGACCTCTGATGTCTCCTAGGTGTTGATACCTGAGCTCATGAGGTAGTAAGCGGTTCCCAGTAACTCCCGTCTCTTCCATAATTAGTTGGGCCCTAAAAAGAGAAATCCAGCCAATGATGTATTGTATGCAATATAAGGGTCCCAAAAGCTGCGTAATATCCTGTACCTCTCACAAGAAAGGAGTCCAATATTATATATTATGTCTGACAGGCTGTGGAGATGTCTCTGTACAACGAATACCGCTTCCGCCATCAACGATTTTCCTATTTTATACCCACGCGTTCATTAAATGGTCGGAATTTTGTGCGGGGGTTTGGTTGCAACGAAATCGGACGATTTAATGAACGCTCGAGTATATTCTTCGGGTTTTCAATACTTGTCTTGTTTTCAACAATTCTCCAATTGTCATCAGCTCTCTCGTTTTAAAAACATCTCCCGCTTTCAACGGTTTGCCCGCATTCAATTGTTCTCCTGTTTTTGGCAGCCAAACTGTCCCCAACAGCCCCGTCTTCAAAAATTCTTCTGCGGACCCCTCGCATATGGAGATACCAAGATCAAGATCATCTGTTGCCTAGTCGCTGGCATCGGATGCGAAGAGCTGTTATTGGATTGATTATAAAGAAATCGAATTTTGATCTATCATTTGACGATAGTCCGTTAGTACTGCGCAATAATTCTAAGGCTTTCATGTTGTGGCGATACAGCTCTGGAGGTCCTCGATGTCGCTCAATCGCTCGTACTGCAACCGATAAGCAAGGGTCGGGGGTTCGAATCCATCAGAGATCTTTATGCGCATTGAATAGTTTTAGAATATCCAGCTTCTGTTGTCGTTGCCACTGCTGCCTACTTTGGCTGTGGAAGATAAGTCATTATAAGATCAATATCCGCTGTATTGACAGGGAACCGCGTCTACCTCTCGGCCGATGCGTTTACCAGGCCCCGCAGAGCTTGTCATATCTCATCGAGGGTGGTATGTTCTCACTGGTATGGGATATCCACCCTTCGTAGGGATACCATCATAAGCTTACAATTAGGTTTAATAAAATATGCAGATTAGGGGAATCTAATTTACACATTAGCGATTGCATCTGGTAGATTCACCAACTATGCCAGTGTTTCAGATAAAAATTTAATAGAAAGTACTACATCAACTTCAGTTTTAAAAATTCGACAGCCAAAGAAAGGGAACTTGCCTAAGTTTAAAATTTCTAGGGATGCAAAATACTACCAGCAGGAGCACACCTTATTCTATGAGAAAATCCGTATCGTAATGAGAGAATATTAGATTATATCCACAGGAAAGAATATATATCCACGGGATAGCATATCCCGAGTTTGGGGATATGCTATTCCAATCCCTAAAGAAGTTTGTACCATAGCGTATTACTGTCTC
This sequence comes from Morchella sp. 2014-9hei, assembly GCA_024713685.1. NCBI lineage: Eukaryota > Fungi > Ascomycota > Pezizomycetes > Pezizales > Morchellaceae > Morchella > Morchella sp. 2014-9hei. Next base: position 1,476,472 of record JAMGYW010000021.1, read on the forward strand.
TTGACACCCAAATCAATGAGCTGGAAAGATGCAGACTCTATTCTAGAGACTCGTATATCATGTATACACTTAATATCCATCCTGCCTAAGCATTGTGCTATGTTAAAAATTGAAATTCCGAGTGCCTTTCCGCGTTGCTAGGTTAAACGTTGTACATACATATCACTTTCGGGCACCCCTGGTACACCCTGCCAAGTAGCCTAAGCAAGTCTTGTGTAGTATAAACCATAGACGCTTATCCACGTCTAGATATATATTACAGTTCGTATATACATTAGGATGGATATTGCATTTAATGAACCTGGAGGATAAATCAGCTGCTGTTCGTTAGGTGAGCGCGCCGCCGGCCAAACAAGGTGTGTTTTGCCTGGGTAGGCTAGGTCTCACTGCCCATCCTAAAGTCCTCACTCTTTCTTTGGTCTATAGGTTCGCATGCATATGGCCGCTGCTCCCAGCGACCTATTACCGCCATTAGGGCATGGATATATATAGTATCGTTTGATGTTGGTTGTGTGGCAGGAATGGTCTCCTCAACAGCCAGATGGAGCAATATGTCACTTCGCGATCGCGAGAGGAATTGAAATATAAAGGACATAAACGACCAATTCCATATCTATAACTATTGTAAAACATGAAAGGAAGGTATAACAAGCGACAGCATTGATATCATGCAGGCTACCCATATGCATCTAAACCGCAATTACCATAGCCCACCCCGCCACCATCACCATCCCCACCGCCAACACCCGCCTCCCGCCTCCCGTCCCCCTTTCCCCGTCCCCCTTCCCCGTCCCCGTCCCCGTCCCCCCGCCTTCCACCACTCACCACTCACTTCTCATAATCACAGCTTGCTCCCCCACCCAGCCCCAGTGCGAGCCGTCGTATTGCTGACCTCATGCATCTCAAATGCCGGCAGCCACACCCTCAACGCCTTGTTCCACAGATCAAAGGCCGGCCTCCCGGATCCGTTCCACGACGGGCCCATATCAGGGCAATGTGCCCCCCCTTCAATCACTATCCCAAATACTCTATTCTTTGGCACCTCTCCTGCTGCCGGCACCTCCTGCGTCCTCATGCGGCCATGGGCCTCGCTGACTTGACTATTGACCGTCGCGGGGCGCCATGGGTCGTACTGCCCGTCGACGAAGAGCGTGTTGCTACTCTGCATGGCCCAGCCGCCGTACCGCTCGTTGTTATCGCTGCCCGCCATGGCGGTGAGATTGAATAAACCCTTACACCGGAGCTCGTAGAGGGCCTCAAGGCTGGTGAACCTGTGCGGGTACAGTCCGCCGCCGGTCTCGGGGACGGTAACCGTGTTGGCAAAGTCGGTGCAGACTTGGTATTCCCAGCTGAGAAGAGTGGCATTCAAGTCCTGGATGCACTCCTCCGCATTCTCCGCACAGGCGGCATCATCTTGGACTTCCTCCCCACCTGGCGAGTTCATCTGGCGCTTGACTAGCAGCCCCCGCTTTGAGACGGTTGAGCCGGCCGTAAGAACCCGCCGCTCCACCACTTGGCCGGCGGCCGAGACATAGGCGGCCACCGCCTCCTCCTCCGATAATGTGCTGAAGACACCGCCCTCCGTGCCCTCGGGACCAAGCTGTGCCATAAGTCCGCAGAAGTACGCCAGATCTCCCCGCCCGCCGGTGCCATTCTGGAAAGCATAGTCCTGGTACTCGATCAGTGGCGTTTCTAGCGCCAAGGTCACATAGGGGTTCAGGTGAGTCCTGAACATCGTCGGGTCAAACTCCACGGCTGAGGCCTCGCTCGTATTGCTCAGGGCCATCAGCCAGTCGACGACCGCCGCATCGTCGGCGCTCTCAACCCACGCCGCCATCGCCACCATGTCATCCGCACACGCCCCATACCCGTTCTCCCTCAGCCCGTTTAGTGTCGCTTTGTAGTAGTATTGGTTCTCCGGCGCTTCGTGCACGACCGCGCTACTCGCGAGCGCTGCGTACCAGATATCCGGGTTGCGCTTCCGCGCCCACGCCGCCCTTGCACCTGGGTAGCTCCCGCCCACAAACACCCACGGGACATGCCCGGGCGAGACGGTGGCGCTCCCCCATGTGAAAGTGCGTGCGAACACGGCGACATCCTCTAGCGCCTGCTCGATGGTGTGGAACTTGTACCAGGCGTTGAGGTCGTCGGGGAGGGTGGTGGGCGGGAGTGCGGGGAGGGAGCGGCCATAGTAGCGGTGCTCCCAGACTATGAGCATGGCGGAGTTGGCGCGTGCCCGTGCGCTCTGGTGTGATATGTTGAGGTAGGGGACTTGAGTTTCAGCATCCGCTTCGCCGACGTCGAATACTAAGAGGTGAGTGATCAGTATCTTATCAGCACAGAATTAGGAGAGCAAGGAGACATACGCATGATCGGCCCCCCCGGAACCCAGTAGCTATCATCCACCCAGTATCTGTTCTCGAATGTCTCCGCCGTCGTACCATTATGGTCCAATGGCAACGTGATGTTGAACATGGCGATAGTTCCCTTGCTTGCAGTCGCGCTGTCCACACCCTTTGCCTGGGTGTCTCGGGGCTTGTAGAACTGCCATCGTGCTTGTGCTGGTACTGTGAGCACCAGGAGAAGAAAAGAGAAGATATGCATCATGTGTATGCTCCGCTGGGTAGTATTGAGCGATGAGGTAGTAGTTATGTTGGCGGGGAGAGGGTGGGTATTTATCGTGTTTTCATTTCGAGGTCAATCTCGATCATGCAAGTCGTTTGTAGGGAACACACGGTCTGGTCCGCGTTCGTCAGCGATCAGGTCTCCGCCGTTGGAGAGCACCACCAGAGCTGTAAACATATCCGAGCAGCTTACTGTGCCGTGTGGCCTGGGGACGGGGAGGTTTTGGTGCCCGTTGGGTAAGGGGCCAGGTAAAGCGATCAAGATCTCTCATCATCGGTGCATGTGGTTGTTCCAGCCCGGGAGAGGATCTAGATTCTGACTGGATGTAGTTGTTACTATAGATCTGAGGACTAGAACTTAGATTGATCAATTGAGAGAGCTTGCATCCTGCGTCCAGCAAGTGCAAGCGGATGGCATGTATCAGACTCAGCGTAGCAGCACAGCCCGAGTGGGATATTTCTAGCTAGACGGCTTCATCCCCAGGGTGAGATGGCATGAGTTATTGCTTCGTTGGCGAGGGGCTTGGGACGCAGTGATCACCATCAACTCGATTAAGTGATATCTTTTCGGGTACCTAGACGTGCCATATATCACTGACGGTTGACGACGATTTCTGGTTATCAGACCACTGCCGGTCACCGTGAGCACTGAATTCAATTTGTATCTTTAATCCGATCAATAGTGACTATAATATATCCCGTGGGCGATCAGCGGGTGCCAAGACCCGTGAAATCCTGCCAAAGAATCATTGGCCCGAGCTCATCCTGCTAGTTTTGCCTACCTTAGGGTTAACCGCTTTCCGAGCCAAGAATAGCGGAAGAGACATCGCCTTTTACCTAAGTGCAGTTATATCTCATAAGCAGGAATGCTGACTGAAGATATCCAATAGGTCGCAAGAGCGACTTAACGCTCTCTGTGCAGTATTGTGCTTAAGCGCTTGGCAGTGCCTCAAAGAGTGGTATCGCAATGGGGAGTAGGTTTGGCATATTAATGATGTCAGGGGATATTGAGCTACAGGCCTGGAAAGTAATCATATGAACATTTAGCATTGGCCCTGATGTAAAATCTTAATCACTGCGGCACGAAGGAGAGCCAGCTACATAAAGCCATAAACCGGGGCATATACACTACTCAGCAACGTTGCGGGGGGTTCTCAGCTGGAAATCTCGCACTCTTACCAGTTTTCCGATTATATACTTGTCAAAAATATCCTTCCTGCCTGGCCGAGGTTTGCAGCTTGAATGCGGATATGACAGCTCGTTCTACGATTTATGACGCCGAGTATAGGTCTACCACATTCGAACGTGATTCGGGGTCATTCTTTTGGTATATTAAGCTTTTCTTACATTAGGGGAAGTTTGAAATGTGGTGCGATTCGCATGGTTGAGAATACTTTATATGTATCATTGTCGGGTAGAAAGTGCCAAATATGGACATGTCCAACTACATGTAAATTACCTTCCATAAGTAACAAACACCTCCACGGACCCCAACAGGGGCTCCGTTCATTAGTATATGCCCATTTGCTCTTGAGAGATGGTCACTTTGAAGAGATATTTCTACACGCTATCTATATGTATCTGTTTGAACATCAACAGCGGATAATAAATATACCTAGTCACCGAGGAGCGACCTCACGATACCAGTTTTTCATTAGGGATCCAATAGAGAACACAATTTTTTTTTTTTTTTTTTAAATCAGTGTTTCTTTTATTTCTGGGTACAAGAATTTCGCATGGAGCCTAAGCTATGGCGTGAACAACACCCCTCCCCCACCAAACCGCCGAAGTAAAGGAACATAAAAAAAAGGAAAAAGAAAAAAAAAAAAAAAGTAGAAAAGTGTACATGAAGCAGACGTTGAGAAGAGACCCTGACATTCCTCCTACCGGCCAGCAAACTTAAGAAATTCGGACGTCCCCATTCTGGGGCTGTAAACTTTCGTACAAGCTAAACAATTTATGACAGGACATAGGAGAGAAGAGATGGACAAGAGAGCAGAGAGGTAACAATTTAGGTGTTGTAATTGTAGTGCGTACCGCCCCCTTTTCTGGCCTGGCGTTTGAGTTATCGGAGGTCTGGGTCGATGTTGATGAGAGTGAGGTGAGGTCTGAGTCTGAAGAGAGGTCATAGAGGGATTACTTAGGAGGTCCTATTTGGGGGGTGAATCCGGTGTTGGTTGCCCTAATGTAGGAGGCGAGTGATGCGAGAGAGGTGGGTGGTGACCATAGGTCGTCGAGTGTTTTCACGAAGGGTATCTGTGTTGCCCTTTGGAGGCTCCTCTCTGGGCATCGGAGTATGGCATGTTCGAGGTCTTCGTCTTCGAGGAGACATCTGGGGCATGTTGGGGGGAGGTCCTGTGACATCCATATTGGGTGTGCTGCTAGGTAGTAGCTTTTGTGGGAGCGCATCTGGCATATGCGTCCGGCGATAAAGCGGTTAAGTTTGAGGTGGGGTGGGGACGTGTGCTGATTGAGAATTTGTAGTAATCCGGGAGGGGGTTACACTTTCATATCTGTAGAGTGTCTCTTTTGATGGAGAGTGCTAGGTTGGGGTGGATGGTGTTGGGGTTCTGGCTGAAGGTGGGGGAGTTGGTGAGTAGGGTGTGGCAGAGGTCGTCTATAGGGAAGGGCCCTACCTCTTTTTTGTTGGAGTTCCAGTTAACTGGGGGGTTTGGGCGGTTTCGTAAAAGGTGTCGGTGTGAGGTTTCCCTGTAGGGTGAGAGGGTGTGGAAGAAGCTGCGTGGCGACATGACGCGGCTTGATTCACAGATCTGACGCAGAAGGTGAACGTAGAGGGGAAGACGGATATTTCGGCTTGAAGTATGGTGAGAGGGGTAGATCTGAAGCAGTTGGTGACCTACCTGAGAACTGAGCGCCAGGTGGTTTTGGGCCTCTTGAGTGCTCGTGCTGTAGGGACGAGGACGGAGGCGCCGTATGTGAGAATAGGGAGGATTTCCATGATCGCAAGTCACCGGCAGTTGAGGGGGGTGAGGCCTTTGCCGGCTGAGGCAAACCCTCTGATGATGGCGAAAGAGACTTGTGCTGACGCGCATCTTCTGGAGAAGTGATTGAAGGAGTTTGGGTTGTCGGTGAGCTGGAGGCCCAGCCACCAGATTTCTCGTTTCGGATCGAGAGGGATCCGGTTGAAGATGATGGGGAGCAGAGAGGGGGTGCTCCTGTCAGTGCTGGTGCACCAGTGGATGAGGTATGTCTTTGGGAGGGAGAAGTGGATGTTACAAGGGGTGCCCGCTCATGTAGGGCGTCATAAGTGATGTTAAGGCCTGACTACGAGGCCATCACTGTAAAGGCAAAATCATCAATGTATGAGAGGGTGATGTCTGGGGAGGGATCTATATGTAGTGGTGCTACGTATATGCAGAAGAGTAGGGGTGAGATCCAACGGGGCGAGGTTCTAGGAGCGGGACGAGACGATACCAAGGCGAGGATCGACTCGGGATACATTCGAGAACTGAGACAGGGATAGGAGATCGGGCTCAGATACCGATCAAACAGGATATATTAATAACCAACAGAATATAGGAATGGTTCTGCCTAGCGTGATATACTAGGCAAAAGCGACTAATACTGAATACAGATGAAGATGGATAGATAGATAGATTTTAGTATCGCATAGAAGCTAAAGGCTTATCGCGCACCGACTACCCTAACTGCAACTTCCACCGACTAACCAAAGCAACGCGACACAAAGAAAAAAGCAAACTACAGCAAACGACTCAGAGGCCGCGACACAATTTGGGAACCACGAAGAGGGGGTTAAATAACGCGAGGTACAGGTAAGTAGAATCTAAGCGACAACAAAGAAACCTCCCCGTAGTAAGAAAGAACATCAGCAAACCTCCAACCTCCGCCAGACGCTCTGGACGCTCCAGGCGCCCAGGGCGCTCGGTAGACAACCGTTTCCAGAGACGAACGGAGCTTCCTGGCGCTTTTCTGACGATCGCATTCCGCCTTTGGCGAAAGACTAGTGCCTCAAGACTCCAGGCGCAAGATTAGCGCATCTAGCGCTCGAGAGTAATACGCCACCCTGACGGAGTTTCGCTCCAGACGCTTATCCCGACGGAGGTTTCTTCGCCCGACGCTTCGCGACGGAATGTTTATCGCCTGACGCCTCGCGACGGAACGCTTTTCGCCTGACGCTTCGCGACGAATCGTTTTCGCCCGACGCTCATGCGACGAACGCTCTCGCCGGAGACTACTACCTATCTCCGGCCTCCTGAGTTCTTCGACGACTCAAGATATCACACGCTTCCTGGAGCACTTGACTGCTTCCAAAGAAATAGCCGATACATCGTGATTTAACCCTTCAGCCTGTTTTTTACAACGATACTACTTTTTCCATTAGTAGTAAGACCGCTTATGGAGATCCAAAACCGTGATTCTATTACTAAATACTAACACTACAAGCGCCTAGAAATCGCCAATCGAATATCAGATTCCAAAGACTTCGCCGCTGCTCCCCAAAGACTTCGCTTATCATGCGTCCAAAGATCGCCTTACACGCCGCTTCCCCAAAGCACTTCGCCGCTGCTCCCCCAAAGCACTCGCCGCTGTTTCCCAAAGCACTCGCCATCAAGGCCCAAAGCACTGCCCACTGCCCTACAGATCCTCCTCCTCCTCCACTCGCGATCCTCCTCTTCACCCTCCTCGCCTTCCTCCGCCTAACGCCATGACGCTGAAAGCATGAACCACCTTCCTGGCCGCCACCGTTGTCGGAACCAGAGATATCCTTCGAAAGCACTCGTGCTTTCCGAAAGATTCCGGAACGCCGCAAGATCAGCCGCTAACGCTTCGCCGTCTCGCTGAATCCATCTTCCTATAACCTCGATATGACGCTTTTCTCTCGTGATCTATCAAAGTTAGCCTCACAATCCGGAAAAGCACTTCTGCCATTGTAACCTCCATCTATAGCATACCTTTCTCCGGAGGTTATCCTTAATCACCTCCAACGTTGCCTCCTGATTCTGCCTACTCCTCCCTTCCACGCTTGTCATCCCGTTGAACGCTTTACTCCCGCTTCAATGTCAGCCGCAAAGCCAATATAGATAATCTGAACGTTTTAAGAGCAGTGATGAATGCTCTCAAAGCTTCCGCCATTGCTGTAAGCGACATTGGGATTCTTAATCGACAACACTCTCTCATTTTGTGACTGGAAATGGTCTGGCTTAACGATGTTCCCGCTGACCATGCTCAAATGCCATGCCAAATCGCAGGGATATCAGGCATATAAACGAGGGGTAATCCAGCTCTAGGAACTCGGCCTTTTACCCTCGCATCCCGACCCCATCAAAGATTTATAGTACAATACGCCGATAATCTCGGCGAAGAAACCGTAGACGTAGGTCTAGTATCTGTTAGCAGCGTCATGAGCGCTTTCTGAGCATTGACACCCAGTTGCTGTGAAGCACCGCCACGGGATTGATCATACCGTATCGTATGCGCAGGCCAAGAAGTCGATCATTCTTCAAAAGATACTCTTACTTGAGCAGCCTTTCGCCAGACTGAGAGCTTTCCAAGCCCATAGATGGTCGAATCCGCCAGCCGCCTTTTTAACCTTACGAGATCAAGTGCGAACAGACTGTGAGTGTAGACTTCTGACCTATCATTGTCAATTACGCTAGAGCACTCGTCAACGCTTGCGAAGATTCACTGTTTGATAACGACTCGCCATCGCACATCCCACGCCCTGGCAATGCCACATATTTACTACTAGTACCGGAAAAGCCTCGCCGAGGGGAAAAGGCTGTAGGTCATGGTCCCCGACTTTGCACTCTTCTCAATCCTCTGCGCCAGTATTGAGAGAACGCTTGCACTCGTTTGCAGAATACGATCACGAGACAGTGCCATTGCATTTAACGTTAACGACGCTTCCAGTCAAGCACTACTAACCTCACTTTCTGCTATAGGAGCATTTCCTTCGTCCCTGATAGATGAAGGAAGCTGTGCAATATCATATCTTGGTTAAGCGCTTCTGGTAAATATCTTGCGAGGACTTGAGGAATCCGGGGACTGCTCATAGAGCTCTCGCCAATGCCCTCAAAAGGCGGGGAGGAGCGATAGGTCGCGGTAAGTGGGGAGGAATCGCCCGTACCTCGAGCGCGTTGAGGAAAGATTGATGTGCCGTGTAGAAGAGCTGTAGTCAATATCGCGAGAATAAACGGGCACTGAAGAAGGCATGGATTGTGAGGATATCGGAGGTGCTCTCTGAGATGCCGGTAATGCTCCCTGAGACGCTTGGGACGATCCCTGAGAAGCTAGGGACGATCTCTGAGATGCTTCCTGGCTGGGTACCGGAGTGGGTCTGTGGGATGCGGTGGGCACCCACTGTGATGCATTCTGTCTGGGTGCCGAAGTGGGAGCTGCTCTCCGTACTACGTTTGCACCCGGACGTGCTCTCTGGAACGTTAAGCGCTTCGTAACTTTAATGGGTGGGAGGAGTCGAACCTGTATCACATCCACCGAGGCGTCGGAGGAAGCAATAACCTCCGCTACCGCTCGGTTGGTCTCCTCCGGCATTGCCCAGTGCTCTGGCAGTAGTCGGCTGTACTGTCTGAGGCCTCTTCCCCGTACTCTGGGATCTCTGCTGGGTGGAAGCTTGAGGTTCTTCTTCCGGATCGTCAGATTCTCCTCAGAGCTCTCCTGGGCGTTCTCTGAAGTCGTCATACTCGGAGTGGCTCGTATCGGCGGTTTCCTCCACCTCTGGCACATCCTCCTCAGGGTGCTCCTCCTGCACTTCAGCGCTGTCAGTATTGCCATTGGGGAGATGGAATTCTACCCTTCTAGGGCTGCTTCTTCCAGTGGAAGTGTCGGTAGAACGGAGAAGCCCTTCTGGCGCTATTAGGCGGTGGTCGACTGACTGCTCGAGTGCCTGTCGATTGACTACTCCAGTGCTGGTAGAGAGTGGGGTCAATGCTCTGAATGATATTTCAGACCCATCAGTCTGTGAATCATCATGCTCTTCGGGTGGTACTGGAAGTCGTGGTCGCTTTGCGGAGAGAAGTGCTGAACCGGCAGATCGCTTGTTGAGAGGCATTCTGCTTGCTGGCAGAAGTATCCAATGTGCTCTAGGAGCATTCTTTTGCGTGATTTGATTAGAAATCAAGCGGCTTGGCGACAAGTTTTAAATCGACAAGCAACAAAATTTTCACCGCTCAACCACATCCGTCACCCGAATCACTCATTTACTGCACTTTCCAAAGCAATAACGAGTGCTCTGAGAGCAATATAGGAGTTTGAACCGACTGCAATTCAATTAAGAAGAAATGGAAGAACGTAATCTAATCTAGTCTAATCTAATCTAGTATAAGAAATCTAATCTAATATAAGAAAATCTAAAACGATGAAACCTATCTATTCATATAAAGAAAATCTTAACATCAAATAGCACCGAACCCAATCCCAGGAGCACTGGCCAGCGCTCAGAAAGAAACATGCCACTATTCAAAGGTAGCGATGGATTCGACAGAAAGAAAGGAGATTATACCAAAGGAAAGTAATGATGCCAGTAGCACTTGCAAGCGTTCAGAAAACAATACATACCACTATTCAGAGGTAAGCATTCGTTGAGCAGAGAGAGAAACGAGAGATTATACCAAAGAAAACTAATGATGCCCGCCATCACCACCACCACCACCACCACCACCACCACCGCCTCCAGAAGGTCCACCACCACCACCACCACCGCCCGGAGGTCCGCCCGGAGGAGGAGGAGGAGGTCCACCCGGAGGAGGAGGAGGAGGTCCGCCCGGAGGAGGAGGAGGAGGAGGAGGAGGAGGAGGAGGAGGAGGAGGTCCGCCCGGAGGAGGGTTGCCACCACCACCACCGCCCGGAGGAGGGTTACCACCGCCCGGAGGAGGATTACCACCACCACCACCACCACCACCACCACCACCGCCTCCAGCAGCAGCCGCGAGTGCGTCAGCAGCTCTCTTGGCTGCTATCCCGGCAGGCGTCCAGATTACTTCCTCAGGTATTTGGGGTCTAAGTCGTCGATAGCATCTTGCTGTCATCGCGACGTCTAACAAGTCTGGATTAGCCTTTGATTACTGGCATCAGTTCTGGGCAAATATACCCTCATTCCTTTAGCATTTATGCGGTGATTTCCCTCCTCATAGTCAGAGTCCTCTGCTGGAATATCGATCATGGTAATCGTCTTCCTCGATATGAGGGAATGCTCGTGATAGCGGCGGAGTTTCAGCACCACCCAAATTAGCTCCCGCGCCCGCTCTGTGGAGCACCGCGAGTATCCTCCGAGGCCTGCCAACACTATTCTTCAACCAACCCTCGACCTCTTCCGAATCAGTGATCTGGACCTCCGTCGGCCGGACAGGAGGATTGGATGCCAGTGGAACGTTGTCGAGTGCTCTAGATACTCCTGATCGCTCTGTCGGGTGGGGTGTGCTTCAGGATCAAGTTGCAGAGCTCTGGAAACGTTATCTTTGTCAGAATACCAATGAACGAATTCTGATTTCGTCGATGGTTCCAGTCATAGATACGGGGCGGGGCAACTACGGAGAATGCTCCCAGAGCATCCGGGTCTACCACCGTGACCATTATGGACGGTCTATCGAGTTCGGCGGACACTGGGTTCCGTTTACGCTTCTTAGAGCGCCGGCCACTGTCCTCATCATCATCATCATCGCTCTCGTCAGCAACTTCTCTAAACTCGCGATTCCCTGCCCTCGATAAACTTCTCCTTCTGCCCAACATCGCCAATGAGCCACTTCAAAGCGTCGGCGAGTGCTCTGCGAGTCGCGGTGTTGGTCCGTTCCACATCTGGAGGAACCCACGGAGAGGCGAGTGCTCAATATACTTGAGGCAGAAGCGTCGAGCAGCTGCTGCTCGGAGACGGTTTTGTTGAGCCAACCGGTGTTGTGGAGCTCCGCCTTGAGTCGTTCGAAGACGGTAGTGTACACTTTAGGTAGGTTGATCAAACCTAAAGTCATCTTCGCTTTATTTGCCTGAGTCATTTTTTTAGAGTTTCGAGAGCTTGGAGACGATGCTACTGAAGCACCGGGGAACGCTTCTGGAGGACTGGCGAACTCTAACCGGGCAGGATCTCGGCGCCTTTGCCTCTGCTCTGCGGTGGAGGTGGGTATTGGTATCCGGCAGGGGACGTGGAATTGAAACTCTGTGAAGCACTGGCGACTGCTTTTGGAGCAGGGGCACTGAAGTGGGAGCTCGGTTTTGACGGACAGGGGCCGATGGTGGTAGTGGCGGCGAGCTGCCTAACTCTGGGGAAAAGCTGGAGACTTGTCGAACTGTTCGTTCTCTTTGGGCCTTTGGACTTGCTGCTGGGCCTGCTGCTGAGCCTGCTGCTGGTCGCTTTGTGGAGTATGTCGCCGGGCCTGCTGGGCCTGCTGCTGCTGTGCCTGCTGGCGCTTTTTGGGCTTGAGTGCTGCTGGGCCTGCTGGGCCTGCTGCTGTGCCTGCTGAGCAGCTTTTGGGCTCAGGTGCTGCCGGGCCTGTTGGGCCTGCTGCTGTGCCTGCTGCAGAACGTTCTCTGTCGCGCTCGACTTCAGGTTGCCCTGCCTCGCTATCGCTATCGCTGCTGCTACTGCTGCTGCTACTGCTGCTGCTACTGCTGCTGCTACTGCTGCTGCTGCTGCTGCTGCTACTGCTGTCGCTATCGCTATCGCTATCGCTATCTTTCTTGGTTTTAGATTTCCCTGATACCCACTCTTTTGGGAAGAGTCTCGAGTGCTCGGGAGGCAGTGCCGCTTGCTGAGGCGGTGGCGGATGCTTCTCTGAACGACGACTGCGGCGAGTGTCTCTCCTATCTCTATTGGGATAGGCTGGATGCTTTCCTGCTCTTTCTGAGGCAGCGAAGGTGAGGACTTCTCTTTCTGCTTCTCTGCCTTCTTTTGTAGTGTCTCCTGCTTCTTCTTCTCCTTCTTCTCCTTCTTCTTCTCCTTCTTCTTTTCCTTCTTCTTTTCCTTCTTTCGTTTTTGGTCTCTGAATCGTCGGTGTCTGGATCGCGATCTCGCTTCTTCTGTGGCGCTGTGGAGTGCTCTGAGGTGAAGGTGTCTAGTGAATATAGAATATTTGATGAGTATGGTTCTGAGAGCAATAGAATTAAGGAGGATATACCATCTTATATATGATTGCTAGATGTGCAGCTTGAAAGCTTGAAAGCTCGAACTTTAAACTTGAAACTTGAGATTTGAAACTTGAAACGTGAGCTGAATCGCTTCCCAGAGATATCTTGAAAGCTTTGATAGCAGTGAGGGGTATGAAGTGGTAGTGCTGGAAGATGGTTAGGAATCTCGCGATCTGGAAGGAGGAGAAGGGTGTTCTTATACCGAATAGAATCAGCTATTCCAGAGCTCATCATGCTTCGAGAGCACCCGTGTGCTATAGGAGCACCCATATGCTATCTGGGCACTCTCGAGTGCTCCGACCGGCGCTGCATATGGTGCTCCAAGCCGTGCTCGATGTTTGCTCCAATACATGGCGTGAATCAATGCTTTCTGGCGCTTCGAAGATTCTACTCTGGTGGTTTGATTCAATTGAATAGCGTAGATATATCTCTAGGCGTCTTTCGGGAATGCTCTGACGGTAGTACCAACAGCGGAATCAATTGGATTCCAATGTTGGGTTGGAGTTGCTGTTCTTGTTGGTGTCGGGGCTCTGTCGCTATGAAGCCGAGTCGGACAGTGTGTATCGTTTGACGTAGTCGATATTGGTATTGAATTTTCCGTTGAGAAGCGGTTTCTCGATCTGAATAGCTTTTCGCGAGTGCTAACTGAGGGTGAAAGCGAATGCTGAGAGGGCAGAACGGAACATCGCTGGTGGCATGATTGCTGTTTCCTCTCTTGCATGCTTTCGTTGCATGCTTTCGTTGCATCTTCGTGTTTGTGTTTTCAGTATTCCGTTGGAGATGTATGGCGTCAAAGTCAGCCATGCTCTGATGGAGAGTCTTGGCGCAAAGGCTTACAATCACTCGTGAGCACTCTGCTAAGCGAGCACTCTGCATGGGAATTGCTCGTAGAAACACTCTGAACAACGCTTGGCGGCGGGGCTCATGATGATTGGTGACAAATGGTTCATAGAGCACTCTGCACCGCCTGCAAGAAAGAGCCTCTTTCTTGGCAGACTGCAAATTCTCGAGTCCAATGAAATCGTCTTGCCCTTTTTGCAGCAAGAGGTACAGCTCCTCCGAATTTTGACAGACATCTTGAGCGATCCATCCTTTAGAAGCAGATGAATGGCTGGGAAATCAATATTCACTGCTGGAGCGCGATCAATCAGCAAAACCCCGGCGACACTGAGAGCCCAGAGAGCATTCGATTGCTATTCAGAGACGCACTCAGTCGGAATCTGACACTTTCGACCAAGATTCGGGTAACAATTCGGACCTCGAATCCGAATCATATTCGTGATGGAGGAGGCAGGCGGCGATTCAAATGGGCATATGGCATCTCGACAGTTCTGAGGTGCTGGGGAGCAACTTTACGCTCGGAGGACTCGGACGAGTGCTCACAGAGACTTCTCCAATACCCATGGCACCCATTTCGGTCAGCATCTGAGTTCAGAATGGCGCTACTTCACACTGTCTAAAGCCTCACAGGGGAACATCGACAGCTTCTTTCTACGCCCTCCGAGTAGTGGCGAGTGCTCCTACAGCACCGGGCGGGGTTTTATCAAGAGGTTGGAGAAATGAGCGACACACTAGGAAAGGCAAGCTGGAATCATTCGGAGGTGGATATTGGGGAGAAGATCTCCTACTACTACCGCAATCCAATGGTTGTCGTCCGATATCTTCTAGAACAGCGTGCCTTCCGAGTCATTGGTGTCTGGCGCCTGTGGTGGAACATAATGAGTTCGGCGAGCGAATGTATGGGGAAATGCATACAGGAGATTGGTGGTGGGGGATACAGGTCCGTAAGCCTCGCCCTGCCAACTTGCACTCCGGATACTCCAGGAGATGTCGCTAATGCTTTCTCGATAGAATACGTTACCGGAGGGGTCTACTGTCGTACCAATTATATGCGTGTCGGATGGCACACATCTGACAAATTTCAGCGGGGACAAGAAAGCCTGGCCAATCTATCCTACCATCGGGAACATCAAGTCGTCGGTGCGCAATAAGCCCACAGGGCATTCATTCATTCTCCTCGGGCTGCTACCAGTGCCACCAAAGCTCGGAAAGAACACAACACTCGTTAACTCCGTTTTAAGACGTCAGAGTCAAATGGCACTGCATCGTGCCCTTGGGGAGATCTTTCAAAGTATTCGCGAGTGCTCTCAGGACGGCGAGCTGATCAAATCTTGCCGGCTCTGACGACTATGCTTTCGGTGCTCTCGGGCTGGATCGCCGATCAACCCGAGCACTCAAACTTACAAAACATCAGCACTAAGTGCTTGCCGCGATCACGGTGGAGTTTCACAATCTTGGGAGCACTCGTCGAGCTCTATCTTAACCACGAGGACTACAGGGAGAGGTACAGCTATTTGGCGAGAACCGGGCAATCTAGAACGGTGGAATACCTTGTTGCGAGATCCGTCAAAACACTCTTCAATGCTTTCTGGGGTATGCGAGGTTAATCCGTCGATCTCAATAAACCGGACATACTGCACAATATCTACCTGGGGATGTTGAAACACATGATGCAGTGGATTCAGGGCTTCCTGAAGAAGCATCACCGATTGGAGGAATTCGACAACGCTTGGGCTTCGATTGCGCCTTACCCTAGTCTGGCAGTACCAAACAAAGCATATCATTCTACCACCCAATGGCAAGGGAAAGAGATGCGGAATCTGGGGTGGGTCGTTCTAGGAGCACTCGCGGCTGCTCTGAGAAACCCGGGAGTGGCTGTCAGGAGCGACTTCGCGAAAGCTTTGAAATGCGTTCGAAGTCTAATAGACTTCCACTTAATGGCGCAATATGGGAGTCATACAACGAGCACCCTGGACTATATGGAGAGCTATCTCGACGATTTCCATAAACACAAGGATATCTTTTTAGAATTCAGGGCGTACAAGAAGACATTAAAGGACGCGAAAGATCGAACGAAAGCAGTTAGTGGCTCCCAGAGCACCCAGCGAAGCTTAGAGGAGCTCCGGGAGATTCGGGAAAAATCCGACCTTCAACTTCATCAAATTGCACGCCTTGATGCACTACCGAGCACGTTGAGCGCTTTGGGGAGCATTCCTCAATACTCCACGGACGTCAGCGAAGCGTGCCCATGTACGTCAGGTAAAAGAAGCGTACAGAGCGTCCAACAAGGTCGACGCGGCAACGCAGATACTGGACTATGGGGGCAGGCGATTGCTAGAGATCCGAATTCTAAATCTGAAAGGTGTCGTTGGAGGTCCTGAGAGCACCGACGACATCCTCTGGAGCCATCGGGATAACCTCAAGGAGTTGCTCGACATTTTCAAAATCGAGGACCGCAAGAAAACGCCAATGAACGCCAATAGTAGAAAGCGGACTGCCCTGAAGCGTCTTTTGCAACCCTCCGCGAAATCGGGCGGAAAGACTGATCAACGTAGCAGACAGATTGCAAATGAGCCATATCACGCTAAATCGCCTGTTAAAGGAGTATGACGAAGATGCGGAATGCTCTCAGAGCTTTGCCGGAAGCTCTGAGAGCATTTTGGAGCGGCGGGTGGAGGTTTTCACATGCTTGCAGGTTCCGATACCAATATTCCAAAGGCCTGACGTATACGAGGTTCACAATATCAGGTGTACGGGAACATCATCTTTTAGGAAGGGAAAATAAGAAAGGATTGGGCATGGGTATCGTAGGTTCCTCAGAGCAGTGGGGAGTGTTTGGGGACGCTTACCAGGACGAGTAGAGGCTCTGTTCAAGGGATAGCACAGGGCGCGCGCATAGACTATGTGTAGTTGAGCTACTTGAGGCGAAGGATCGCGGTATCGCTGATAACTCTCATGGGCTGCTGAAGGTCTGTAGGAGGAGGAGGAAGAGGATGTGGGTCGTGAATATTCGGAGTATATTAGGAATGGCCCATTTGTTCGAGATGGATGCTGGTAATTGGCTGGTAAATACTAGGATAGATTTGCGTACGTGGAATGAATTCAGTTGAATGCTTTGAGAGCAGTCATAAGTGTCCTATCCAGTGAGAGCATTACCGAGTGCTATCCAGTGAGAGCATTACCGAATGCTATCCAATGATGTGAGAGTATTACCGAGTGCTATCCAGTGAGAGCATTACCGAGTGCTATCCAATGATGTGAGAGTATTACCGAGTGCTATCCAGTGAGAGCATTACCGAGTGCTATTGAATGACAGCATTGCCAAGTGCTAGCTAGTGAATGCTCTGAGGGCAGTGGCGAGTGCTCTCACGAGTGGAATGTTAGACCCAATAGGACCGCTCTAATTCGTACGTTTCTGCTAGCAGACGCATGCGGATTTAAGAGGAGGTGAGTATCGCCGCCAGTATCTGAGTCTGTTATCCAGCAAGCTCGCTTCCACCAGCATAATGCTGCTTATGCTTGGGAAACTATTTCCAGCAAGCTCGCTGGAGTGCTGCTTAGGCAGGGCATTGAGCTTTTCAGACGGTACCATGGCCTAAACCTCAAGGCTCAAATGCCTTTCACAAATCGGCAGATACATACCCCATCGTCAAAGGTTTGGTAGCCAACCCCAGGATACACGACAGTGCTCGTATCAGTATTCAGCAACTGACCGTTCAGTGGCGTGAAGAATACCCACGTGAGATATCGTTTGAGAGACTGGCAATGCCTACCTCTCCTTTGAAGAAAGCGTATCGATTCATATGGGTCTAAGTGGGGGATGTCCCACCTTGAATAGTATTACGAGCATTGGTCAGTGCTATGAAAGCAGCAGCAGCCACGGTGCTCTCAGGAAGTGGCGATATCTCTAGCAGTCAGTGAAAACTTTGTTGTGAAGTGTCTTGGCGTGGCGATATGCTCCTGTGGTGTCTGGCGAGCAGCTCGGTGAGAATGCTCTCCTGGCGCGGATAGCACTGGCGAGTGCTCTCTGGGCGTGGCGATATATGTTCTGGTGGCGCCTGGCGAGCAGATCGTTATGATTTGATCTCCTGGCGCAGATATTAGTGGCGAGTGCTATCAGGGCGCTGGTGCTGTCTCCTGGCGGTCACCGACGCATCCGTGATTCGTTGCCAGTCCCTGGGCGGGGACTCATTTGCTGATCGTTATCCAGACGCAGGAGGCCTATCCCAGGCGTGCCATGGCGGAGAGCATGCCATGGCGGAGAGAGCATGCCATGGCGGAGAGAGCATCGCTGGGTGCTCTCAGGACGAAAGCAGCACATTGCCTGACGCGTGCTGGCGTGAAGGCGCAAGAATGCGCCTAGAGAAAACGCGAGAAAACATTGCTGGTGCTCTATGGATGTTGGTGATATCGCTAGGAGCACTCTGTAGACAGTAGTAATAGCGAAGCGCAAAAAAGAAAGCTCATTAGGACTATTCGGTACTGCTTGGGCGAGTGCTCTGGTGGAAGCGAAGTGCTTCTAGTGGAGCGAAGTGCTCTGGTTGGCGAGTGCTCTGCTGCGCGAAGTGCTCTCCTTGGGGCGCGCGTGCTGGCTGGAGTCACGAATAGTGCTCTGGAGGCGTGGGCGGTGATAGTATCGCTGGCGCGAGCATTATGCTTTCCAGGATCGCCTGGCGCGAGCATTATGCTCCAGGATCGCCTGGCGCGAGCATTATGCTCCAGCGACGCCTGGCGCGAGCATTATGCCCTGGCGACGCCTGGCGCGGGCATCATGCTGTGGCGGCGCCAGGCGCGAGTAACGCTGCCCTGGCGGCGCCTGGCGTCCCTGGCGCCCAGGGCGTAGGCTCTGCGCCCTGAGGAATACCAGAGTTTGCTGATGAAGGTTCGTCCACAGATACGACACCAGAAACGCTGGTAATGATGCCGTTTTAGTTTGAACGCCAGGTCTACGATTATGATCGCTTATATGTAATTGACCGAGAAGTCTGGGTTCATCAGCAATGGTACGCAGAGCTCTGGTATTCGCCAGGGCGCCAGACGACGCCCTCGCCAGGCGCCGCCACAGCATAATGCGCGCCAGGCGCCGCCAGGCATAATGCTCGCCCAGGCGCAGCATAATGCTCGGGCCAGGCGTCGCTGGAGCATAATGCTCGCGCCAGGCGATCCTGGAACATAATGCTCGCGCCAGGCGGTGCTATCACCGCGCCCGACGCCTCCAGAGCACTATTCGCACTCCGCCAGAGCACTATTCGCACTCCGCCAGAGCACGCGCCCCAAGGAGAGCACGCGCCCCAAGGAGAGCACTCGCCCCAAGCAGAGCACTCGCCCAATCAGAGCACTCGCTCCCCTAGAGCACTCGCTCCCCTAGAGCACTCGCTCCAAGCAGTACCGAATAGTTCTAATGAGCTTTCCCTTTGCGCTCGAATTACTACTGTTCACAGAGTGCTCCTGCGATATCACCAACATCCATCATCAGCAAAAAAACGAACCGCCACATCAAGGCTGTACGCCCAGACGCATTAATTGGTTTCTTATAAATCCTCGTCTTTTGCACCCAAATACCGCCTTTTGGTCATCCCGCTGGCCCGGAGCTGCAAAAATCTTACCTGTCGTCTTTTGGCGCCTAGTAGGCGTCTAAATGTGACACCTCGTCTTTTGACGCCTATTTCGTCTCCCAAATGCGATAGCTCGTCTTTTGACATCGCGCGGATTTGATATTTTGCCTATGTACTGGCGCTAATGCTAATAGCGCTAGCTCATGCTACTAGTGCTAGCTAATGACGTCAGATTTGACGAGCTCTCCACACCTCGAGGATCCACCCACACCTCCATATACACGCCTACCTACCTCGCCTCCTACCTCACCTCCTACCTCACCTCCTACCTCACCTCCTGCCTGTATCGACGCCTACCTCCTGCCTGTATCAACGCCTGCCTCCTGCCTGTATCGACGCCTGGATACGTATTTACCTTCCTCTGCATTTTGACGCCTTTACTGACTGCGCTGCAGGCTCCAAATCATGCAGTATATCGACACCGCTGGAGGCGTCCAAATTGGCAGTATATTGACGCCGCTGGAGGCGTCCAAATTGAGTATATCGACGCCGCTGGAGGCGTCAAATACCCAGTATACTGACGCCGCTGCAGGCACCAAATCGACACCCCCAGGCAGCGAATAGTACAGCTAGCAGTCACGAATACTGCACCATATGGACACACCCAGGCAGCGAATACTGCAGCTAGCAGTCACGAATACTGCATCATTTGGACACCCCCAGGCAGCGAATACTGCAGCTACCAGTCACGAATACTACACCATATGGACACACCCAGGCAGCGAATACTGCAGCTAGCAGTCACGAGTACTGCATCATTTGGACACCCCCAGGCAGCGAATAGTACAGCTACCAGTCACAAATACCGCACCAAATGGACACCTACCTGACAGGCAGGTCAGCGGGCAGGGAGGCAGGCAGCAGGGAGGTCAGCGGGCAGGAGGGCAGGCAGCTCAGCGGCGAGCTCAGTGGGCAGGCAGCTCAGCAGGCAGGAGAGCAGGCAGGCAGCACAGCGGCGAGCTCAGCAGGCAGGCAGCTCAGCAGGCAGGAGGGCAGGCAGGCAGCTCAGCGGGCAGGAGGGCAGGGCAGGTCAGCGGCGAGCTCAACATGGGCAGGAGGGCAGGCAGCAGGCAGGTCAGCGGGCAGGCCAGCAGCGAGCTCAGCGGCGAGCTCAGCGGGCAGGCAGCTCAGCGGGCAGGCAGCTCGGCGGCGAGCTCAGCGGGCAGGCAGCTCAGCGGGCAGGAGGGTAGGGCGAGCTCAACGGGCAGGAGGTCGGCGGGGGGCAAGGAGTCAGCGGAGGTGGGTGGGGTGCCAGCGGAGATGGGTGGGGCGCTTAGAAATGTACATAGAATTACGTAGACATGTGGATCAATAAACGTGACATTTGCGCGGAACTGATGTCCTAGTCTATGTACCTATTGCCGAGTGATCTCATTCTGCCAGCAAATTCGCGAGCGAAAGCCATTAACCGGGCAAAAGCTACGCAGGTGTGGACCCGGTGTTCGTTTTTGGGCGTAATTTGGTGAAAAGACGAACTCGTCTTTTGACCAAACGACGACTCCGCGACGAGAACGGGAGAGATCTTCGTATTTTCCCGTCGAGACGATATCGTTTTGCGCCGGGGCGTATGGATGCAGGTAAGAAAACTTCTGGTGCGCCTGGTACGCCCAATGGCGCCTGGTGCGCCTGGATACGCCTAGGTTCGTCGGGTCGAACCCAATTTTTTGCTGATGATAGAGCACCCAGCAATGCTCTCTCCGCGTTTTTCTCTAGGCGCATCGCGCACCTTCACGCGTCAGGCACGTCCAGGCAATGTGCTGCTCGTCCTGAGAGCACTCGGGGATGCTCTCTCCGCCATGGCATGCTCTCTCCGCCATGGCATGCTCTCTCCGCCATGGCACGCCTGGGAGTAGGCCTCCTGCGTCTGGATAACGATCAGCAAATGAGTCCCCGCCCAGGGACTGGCAACGAATCACGGATGCGTCGGGGACCGCCAGGAGACAGCACCAGCGCCTGATAGCACTCGCCACTAATATCTGCGCCAGGAGATCAAATCATAACGATCTACTCGCCAGGCGCCACCAGAACATATCGCCACGCCCAGAGAGCACTCTCGCCAGTGCTATCCGCGCCAGGAGAGCATTCTCACCGAGCTGCTCGCCAGACACCACAGGAGCATATCGCCACGCCAAGACACACTTCCCAACAAAGTTTTCACTGACTGCTAAGAGATATCGCCACTTCCTGAGAGCACCGTGGCTGCTGCTGCTTTCATAGCACTGACCAATGCTAGAGAGCTGCGGAAACATCTTTGATAATACTATTCAAGGTGGGACATCCCCACTTAGACCCATATGAATCGCTTCAAAGGAGAGGTAGGCATTGCCAGTCTCTCAAACGATATCTCACGTGGGTATTCTTCACGCCACTGAACGGTCAGTTGCTGAATACTGATACGAGCACTGTCGTGTATACTGGGGATGGCTACCAAACCTTTGACGATGGGGTATGTATCTGCCGATTTGTGAAAGGCATTTGAGCCTTGAGGTTTAGGCCATGGTACGGCTCGTCTGAAAAGCTCAATGCCCTGCCTAAGCAGCACTCCAGCGCGAGCTTGCTGGAAATAGTTTCCCAAGCATAAGCAGCATTATGCTGGTGGAGCGAGCTTGCTGGATAACAGACTCAGATACTGAGCGGCCGATACTCACCTCCCACTTCCAATCCGCATGCGTACTAGCAGAACGACACGAATTTTTGAATTAGGCGGTCCTATTGGGTCTAACATTCACTCGTAGAGCACTCGCCACTGCCCTCAGAGCATTCACTAGATAGCACTTTCGGCAATGCTGTCATTCAATAGCACTTTCGGTAATGCTCTCACTGGATAGCACTTCGGTAATACTCTCACATCGTTGGATAGCACTTTCGGTAATGCTCTCACTGGATAGCACTTCATTAATACTCTCACATCATTGGATAGCGTTCGGTAATGCTCTCACTGGATAACTTCGGTAATTCTCTCACATCATTGGATAGCGTTCGGTAATGCTCTCACTGGATAACACTTATGACTGCTCTCAAAGCATTCAACTGAATTCATTCCGCGTCATAAATCTATCCTAGTATTTCAGCCAATTACCAGCATCCATCTCGAACAAATGGGCCATTCCTAATATACTCCGAATATTCACGACCCACATCCTCTTCCTCCTCCTCCTACAGACCTTCAGCAGCCCATGAGAGTTATCAGCGATACCGCGATCCTTCGCCTCAAGTAGCTCAACTACACATAGTCTATGCGCGCGCCCTGTGCTATCCCGTACCTTGAACAGAGCCTCTACTCGTCCTGGTAAGCGTCCCCGAAACACTCCCCACTGCTCTGAGGAACCTACCGATACCCATGCCCAATCCTTTCTTATTTTCCCATCCTAAAAGATGATGTTCCCGTACACCTGATATTGTGAACCTCGTATACGTCAGGCCTTTGGAATATTGGTATCGGAACCTGCAAGCATGTGAAAACCTCCACCCGCCGCTCCAAAATGCTCTCAGAGCTTCGGCAAAAGCTCTGAGAGCATCCGCATCTTCTGCATACTCCTTTAACAAGGCGATATAGCGTGATATGGCTCATTTGCAATCTGTCTGCTATGTTGAACAGTCTTTCCGCCCGATTTAGCGGAGGGTTGCAAAAAGGCGCTTCAGGGGCAGTCCGCTTTCTACTATTGGCGTTCATTGGCGTTTTCTTGCGGTCCTCGATTTTGAAAATGTCGAGCAACTCCTTGAGTTATCGATGGCTCCAGAGGATGTCGTCGGTGCTCTCAGGACCTCAACGACATCTTTCAGATTTAGAATTCGGATCTCTCGCATGTCGCCTGCCCCCATAGTCCAGTATCTGCGTTGCAGCGTCGACCTTGTTGGACGCTCTGTAAGCTTCTTTTACCTGACGTACATGGGCAAGCTCGCTGGCGTCCGTGGAGTATTGAGAATGCTCCCCAGCGCTCAACGTGCTCGGTAGTGCATCAAGGCGATGCAATTTGATGAAGTTGAAGTGCGATTTTTCCCGAATCTCGGGCTCCTCTAAGCTTCGCTGGGTGCTCTGGAGCCACTAACTTTCGTTCGATCTTTCGCGTCCTTTAATGTCTTCTTATGCGCCTGAATTCTAAAAGATATCCTTGTGTTTATGAAATAAATCGAGATAGCTCTCCATATAGTCCAGGGTGCGTTGTATGACTCCCATATTGCCATTAAGTGGAAGTCTATTAGACTTGACGCATTCAAAACTTTTGAAATCGCTCCTGGGTTTCTCAGAGCAGCGAGTGCTCCTAAACGACCAGATTCGCATCTCTTTCCCTTGCCATTGGGTGGTAGAATGATATGCTTTGTTTGGTACTGCCAGCCCAGGGTAAAGTATGTCGAAGCAAAGCGTTGTCGAATTCCTCAATCGGTGATGCTTCTTCAGGAAGCCCTGAATCCACTCCATCATGTGCTTCAACATCCCCAGGTAGATATTGTGCAGTATGTCGGTTTATTGAGATCGTCACGGATTAACCCTCGGCATACCCAGAAAGCATTGAAGAGTGTTTTGTGGATCTCGCAACAAGGTATTCCACCGGTTCTAGATTGCCCGGGTTCTCGCCAAATAGCTGTACCCTCTCCCTGTAGTCTTCGTAGTGGCGAATAGAGCTTCGGCGAGTGCTTACAAGATTGTGAAACTCCACCTCGCATCGCGCCAGCGTAGTGCTGATGTTTTGCAAGTTTGAGTGCTTTCCGGGTTGATCGGCGATCAGCCGAGCACCGAAGCTTATAGTCGTTCGTGGCCGTCGGCGCATTTGATCCTTCGCCCTCCTGAGAGCACTTTCGCGAATGCTTTGAAAGATCTCCCCAAAGGGCGCGATGCAGTGCCATTTGACTCTGGCGTCTTAAAAGCGGAGTTAACGAGTGTTGTGTTCTTTCCGAGCTTTGGTGGCACTGGTAGCAGCCGAGGAGAATGAATGAATGCCCTGTGGGCTTATTGCGCACCGGCGACTTGATGTTCGATGGTAAGATAGATTGGCCAGGCTTTCTTGTCCCGCTGAAATTTGTCAGATGTATGTGCCATCCGGCGCGCATATAATTAGTGCGACAGTAGAACCCCTCGATAGCGTATTCTGTCGAAAGCATTAGCGACATCTCCTGGAGTATCCGGTGCAAGTTGGCAGGCGAGGCTTACGGACCTGTATCTCCACCACCACTCTCCTGTATGCATTTCCCCATACATTCGCTCGCCGAACTCATTATGTTCCACCACAGGCGCGTACACCAATGACTCCCGGAAGGCACGTTGCCCTAGAAGATATCGGACGACAACCACTGGCATTGGATCGCGGTAGTAGTAGGAGATCTTTCCCCCAATATCCACCTCCGAATGATTCCAGCTTGCCTTTCCTAGTGTGTCGTTCATTTCCTCCAACCTCTTGATAAAACCCGCCCGGTGCTGTAGGAGCACTTTTCGCCACTACTCGGGCGTGTAGAAAAAGCTGTCGATGTTCCCCTGTGAGGCTTTAGACAGTGTGAAGTGGCGTGCCATTCTGAACTCGTATGCTGACGAAATGGGTGCCATGGGTATTGGAGAAGTCTCTGTGAGCACTTTCGTCGTAGTCCTCCGGCGGTAAAGTTGCTCCCAGCACCCTCGTAAACTGTCGTAGATGCCATATGCCCATTTGAATGCCGCCTGCCTCCTCCATCACGAAATATGATTAGGATTCGAGGTCGAATTATTACGAATCTTGGTCGAAAGTGTCAGATTCCGACTCGTAGTCGTCTCTGAATAGCAATGTCGGGAATGCTCTCTGGGCTCTCGTCAGTGTCGTCAGGGGTTTCTGCTGATTGATCGTGCTCCAGCAGTGAATATTGATTTCCCAGCCATTCATCTGCTTCTAAAGGATGGATCGTTCGAAGATGTCTGTCAAAATTCAGCGGAGGAGCTGTACCTCTTGCTGCAAAAAAAGGCGATTTCATTGGACTCGAGAATTTGCAGTCTGCCAAGAAAGAGGCTCTTTCTTGCAGGCGGTGCAGAGTGCTCTATGAGCGATTTGTCAGCCAATCATCGTCATGAGGCTCCCGCCCGTAGCGGTTGTTCAGAGTGCTCTCGAGCAATTCCCATGCAGAGTGCTCGCTTAGCAGAGTGCTCTCTACAGTGATTGTAAGCCTTCTTTCGCACCTCCATCAGAGCATGGCTGACTTTGGCGTCATACATCTCCAGCGGAATACTGAAAACACAAACACGAGCATGCAGCGAGCATGCAGCGAGAGCAAGAGAAGAAGCACCAGCGATGCTCCGTTCTGCCCTCTCAGCATTCGCTCACCCTCAGTTAACACTTCGCGAAAGCTATTCAGATCGAGCGTTCTCAGCGGAAAATTCAATACCAATATCGACTCGAGCTCAAGCGATACACACTGTCGACTTCGGCTTCATATAGCGCACAGAGCCCGACACCAACAAGAACAGAAACTCCAACCCAACATTGGAATCAATTGATTCGCTGTTGGTACTACCGTCAGAGCATTCGAAATGCGTCTAGAGCATATATCTCGTCATTCAATTGAATCAAACCACCAGAGTAGAATCTTGAGTGCGCCTAGAGCATTGATCTCGTCATGTATTGGAGCAAACATCACCATATGCAGCGCCCGGTCGGACACTCGAGAGTGCCGTATAGCACATGGGGGTGCTCCTATAGCACAGTGGTGCTCTCGGAAGCATGATGAGCTCTGGAATAGCTGATTCTATTCGGTATAAAACACCCTTCTCCTCCTTCCAGATCGTGAGAGATTCTAACCATCTTCAGCACTACCACTTCATACCCCTCACTGCTATCAAAGCTTTCAAGATATCTCTGGGAAGCGCATTCAGCTCACGTTCAAGTTTCAAATCTCAAGTTTCAAGTTTAAAGTTCGAGCTTTCAAGCTTTCAAGCTGCACATCTAGCAATCATATATAAGATGGTATATCCTCCTTAATTCTATTGCTCTCAGAACCATACTCATCAAATATTCTATATTC
This sequence comes from Morchella sp. 2014-9hei, assembly GCA_024713685.1. Classification (NCBI taxonomy): domain Eukaryota; kingdom Fungi; phylum Ascomycota; class Pezizomycetes; order Pezizales; family Morchellaceae; genus Morchella; species Morchella sp. 2014-9hei. Next base: position 1,502,648 of record JAMGYW010000021.1, read on the forward strand.
ACTAGACACCTTCACCCCGCCCTCAGAGCACTCCACAAGCGCTCACAGAAAAGCGAATCGCGATCCAGACACCGGCGATTCAGAGACCAAAAAAGCGCCCGAAAGAAGGAAAGAAGAAGGAAAAGAAGAAGGAGAAGAAGAAGGAGAAGAAGGAGAAGAAGCAGGAGACACTACAAAAGAAAGGCGCCAGAAGCAGAAAGAGAAGTCCTCACCTTAAATGCGTCTCGTAAGAAACAGGAAAGCATCCAGCCTATCCCAATAGAGATAGGAGAAACACCCCGCCCGCGGTCGTCGTTCAGAGAAGCATCCGCTCCTCAGCAAGCGGCACCGTCTCGAGCACTCGAGACTCTTCCCAAAGAGTGGGTATCAGGAAATCTAAAACCAAGAAAGATAGCGATAGCGATAGCGATAGCGACAGCAGTAGCAGCAGCAGCAGCAGCAGCAGTAGCAGCAGCAGTAGCAGCAGCAGTAGCAGCAGCAGTAGCAGCAGCGATAGCGATAGCGAGGCAGGGCAACCTGAAGTCGAGCCCGACAGAAGAGCGTTCTGCAGCAGGCACAGCAGCAGGCCCAACAGGCCGGCAGCACCAAAAGCGTTCAGCAGGCACAGCAGCAGGCCCAGCAGGCCGGCAGCACTCAAGCCCAAAAAGCGCTCAGCAGGCACAGCAGCAGGCCCAGCAGGCCGGCGACATACTCCTGGCGACCAGCAGCAGGCTCAGCAGCAGGCCCAGCAAGTCCAAAGCCCCAAAAGAGCGAACAGTTCGACAAGTCTCCAACTTTTCCCCAGAGTTAGGCAGCTCGCCCGCCACTACCACCATCGGCCCTGTCCGTCAAACCGAGCTCCGCCCGTGCCTGCCCCAAAAGCAGTCGCCAGTGCTTCACAGAGCTCTCAATTCCGGCGTCCCGTCGGATACTGTCTAATTCCCTCCACCGGCAGAGCAGAGGCAAAAGCGCCGAGATCCTGCCCAGAAACTCCCAGCGTGCTCGGTTAGAGTTCAGTCCTCAAAGCGTTCCCGGTGCTTCAGTAGCATCGTCTCCAAGCTCTCGAAACTCTAAAAAATGACTCAGGCAAATAAAGCGAAGATGACTTTAGGTTTGATCAACCTACCTAAAGTGTACACTACCGTCATAGCGACCTCAAGCGGAGCTCCACAACACCGGTTGGGTCAACAAAACCGTCTCGAACAGCAGCGTTCGATGCTCTCTGCCTCAGTATATTGAGCACTCGCCCTCTCCGTGGGTTCCTCCTATGTGGAGCGGACCAAATACCGCACCTCGCGAGAAACTTTCGCCCGGCAGCTTTGAAGTGGCTCATTGGCGATGTTGGGCAGAAGGAAAGCTATCGAGGGCAGAATCGCGAGTTTAGAAGTTGCTGGCGAGGCGATGATGATGATGATGATGAGGACAGTGGCGGCGCTCTAAGAAGCGTCGCGGAACCCAGTGTCCGCCCGAACTTCGATAGACCGTCCATAATGGTCACGGTGGTAGACCGGATGCTCTGGGAGCATTCTCCGTAGTTGCCCCGGCCCCGTATCTATGACTGGAACCATCGACGAAATCAGAATTCGTTCATTGGTATTCTGACAAAGATAACGTTTCCAGAGCTCTGCAACTTGATCCTGAAGCACACCCCACCCGACAGAGCGATCAGGAGTATCTGGGGAGCACTCGACAACGTTCCACCGGCATCAATCCTCCTGTCCGGCCGGCGGAGGTCAGATCACTGATTCGAAGAAGGTCGAGGTTGGTTGAAGAATAGTGTTGGCAGGCCTCGGAGGATACTCGCGGTGCTCCACAGAAGCGGTAGCGAGCTAATTTGGGTGGTGCTGAAACTCCGCCGCTATCACGAGCATTCCCTCATATCGAGGAAAGCGATTACACCATGATCGATATTCAGCAGAGGACTCTGACTATGAGGAGAAATCACCGCATAAATGCTAAAGGAATGAGGTATATTTGCCCAGAACTGATGCCAGTAATCAAAGGCTAATCCAGACTCTTGTTAGGCGTCGCGATAGACAGCAAGATGCTATCGGCGACTTAGACCCCAAATACCTGAGGAAGTATCCTCTGGGTGTAGGGGTTGCTGGCATAAACTTTCGCACAGGGAGTAATCTGGGCGCCTGCGGGATAGCAGCCAAGAGAGCTGCTGGCCTTTTCATGACTGCTGCTGGAGGGTGGTGGTGGTGGTGGTGGTGGTGGTGGTAATCCTCCTCCAGGCGGTGGTAACCCTCCTCCGGGCGGTGGTGGTGGTGGTGGTGGTAATCCTCCTCCAGGCGGACCTCCTCCTCCTCCTCCTCCTCCTCCTCCTCCTCCTCCGGGCGCTCCTCCTCCTCCTCCTCCTCCTCCGGGCGGACCTCCTCCTCCTCCTCCTCCTCCCGGGCCGGACCTCCAGTGGTGGTGGTGAGTGGTGAGTGGTGAGTAATTGATGATGTGGGCAGCTTCTGGAGGCGGTGGTGGTGGTGGTGGTGGTGGTGATGGCGGGCATCATTAGTTTTCTTTGGTATAATCTCTCGTTTCTCTTTCTGCTCAACGAATGCTTACCTCTGAATAGTGGTATGTATTGTTTTCTGAACGCTTGCAAGTGCTACTGGCATCATTACTTTCCTTTGGTATAATCTCTCCTTTCTCTTTCTGTCGAACGATAAACTACACCTTTGAATAGTGGCATGTTTCTTTCTGGCGCTGGCCAGTGCTCCTGGGATTGAGTTGATTGCTATTTGATGTTAGATTTCCTTTATATGAATAGATAGGTTTCATCGTTTTAGATTTTCTTATATTAGATTAGATTTCTTATACTAGATTAGATTAGATTAGATTAGATTACGTTCTTCCATTTCTTCTTAATTGCAATTGCAGTCGGTTCAAACTCCTATATTGCTCTCAGAGCACTCGTTATTGCTTTGGAAAGTGCAGTAAATGAGTGATTAGAAATATGGCTTCGGATCTTGGTGGCGGATGTGGTTGGCGGTGAAAATTCTTGTTGCTTGGCGGCGAAAACTCTGTCATGGCGTTGATTTCTAATCAAATCACGCAAAAGAATGCTCCTAGAGCACATTGGATACTTCTGCCAGCAAGCAGAATGCCTCTCAACAAGCGATCTGCGGTTCAGCACTTCTCTCCATAAGCGACCCGACTTCAGTACCACCGAAGAGCATGATGATTCACAGACTGATGGGTCTGAAATATCATTCAGAGCATTGACCCCTCTCTACCAGCACTCGGAGTAGTCAATCGACAGGAGCAGTCAGTCGACCACCGCCCCAATAAGCGGCGTAAAGGGCTTCTCCGTTCTACCGACACTTCCACTGGAAGAAGCAGCCCTAGAAGGGTAGAATTCCATCTCCCCAATGGCAATACTGACAGCGTTGAAGTGCAGTGAGGAGGAGCACCCTGAGGAGGATGTGCCAGAGGTGGAGAAACGCCGATCTGAGCCACTCCGAGTATGGCGACTCCCAGAAGAAGCAGGAGAGCTCTGAGGAGAATCTGGGCCGATCGGAAGAAGAACCTCAAGCCTCCACCCAGCAGAGATCCCAGAGTGCTGGGGAAGAGGCCTCGTGCAGTACAGCCGACTACTGCCAGAGCACTGGGCAATGCTCGGAGACCAAGCCGGAGGCGGTAGCGGAGGTTATTGCTTCCTCCGGCGTCTCGGTGGATGTGATACAGGTTCGACTCCTCCCACCCATTAAAGTTCAGGAATGAAGCGCTAACGTTTCAGAGAACACGTCCGGGTGCAAAAGGTAATCTGAGAGCAGCTCCCTTGACACCAGACAGAATCATCGCAGTGGGTGCCCGCATCCACAGACCCACTCCGGTACCCAGCCAGGAAGCATCTCAGAGATCGTCCCGAGCTTCTCAGGGATCGTCCCAAGCGTCTCAGAACGTCTCACAATCCATGCCTTCTTCAGTGCCCGTTTATTCTCGCGATATTGACTACAGCTCTTCTACGGCACATCAATCTTTCCTCAATGCGTTCGAATGGCGATTCCTCCCCACTTACCGCACCTATCGTTTCTCCCGCCTTTTGAGGGCATTGGCGAAACTCTATGAGCAGTCCCCGGATTCCCTCAAGTCCTCAGGTATATTTACCAGAAGCGCAACCAAGATATGATATTGCACAGCTTCCTTCATCTATCAGGGACGAAGGAAATGCTCCTATAGCAGAAAGTGAGGTTAGTAGGATTCGATAGCACTGACCACCGCTTTGAGAGCATCGTTAACGTTCGTCGTAACCTATCTCAGCGATCCTTGTTACCTAGCTCGAGGAGTGCAAAGCGTTCTCTCAATGCAAGCACAGAGGATTGAGAAGGAGTGCAGCACGCTAATCGGGGACCACACTCTTCTACGAGCCTTTTCCTCTTGGCGAGGCTTTCGGTACTGGTAGTAAATATGTGGGCAGCTGCCGTCGCGGGGATGTGCAGTAGATCTCGGCAGGTCGTTATCAAACAGGTGGATGCTTTCTTGAAAGCGTTCATGAGTGCTCCTAGAAGCGTAATTGACACCGATAGGTCAGAAGTCTACACTCCGAGTCTTCGCACTTGATCTGCGAGGTTAAAAGGCGGCTGGCGGATTCGACCATCTATGGGCTTGGAAGCTCTCGAGTCCTGAGGCGAGGGCTGCTCAAGTAGAGTATCTTTTGAAGAATGATCGCTTCTTGAGCCCTCGCGCATTATGAGGTATGATCAATCCCAGCGAGCACCGAGTCTTTCAGAAAGCATTTCATGACGCTCTTAACAGATACTAGACCTACCGTCTCGGTTTCTCGCGGAGATTATCAACATATTGTACTATAAATACTTTGATGGGGTCAGGATCACGAGGGTAAAGACCCGAGTTCCTAAGCGGATTACCCCTACGTTTATTTGCCTGATATCCACTGCGATTTGGCATGGCATTCGGCATAGTCACGGAGAACATCGTTAAAGCCAGACCATTTCCAGTCACAAAATGAGAGTGTTGTCAGTAAGTATCCCCGATCCTCATAGCTATGGCGAGTGCTCTGGGAGTAGTGATGGGCGCTGATATTGCACGGTAAAGCGTTCAACAGGATGAGCAACACATGGAAGGGAGGAGGCAGAATCAGGAGAACGCGTTGGAGGTGATTAAGGATAACCTCTGGGAGAAGATATGCTAAAGATGGAGGTTACAATGGCAGAGTGCTTTTCCGAATATTAAGGCTAACTTTGATAGATCTGAGAAGAAAGCATCACTATCGAGGTTATACCGGAAGATGGATTCAGCGAGAACTGACGAAGCGTTAGCGGCGATCTTGCAGCATTCCGGAATGCTCGGAAGCACCCGAGTGCTCGAGAGGATATCTCTGGTTCCGACAACGGTGGCGGCCAGGAAGAGGTGGTTCATGCTCAACAGCGGCATTGAAGCGGAGGAAGGCGAGGAGGGTGAAGAGGAGGATCGCGAGGGAGAGGAGGAGGAAGAGGATCTGTAGGGCAGTGGGCAGTGCTTTGGAGCGCAATGGCGAGTGCTTTGGGGAGCAGCGGCGAGTGCTTTGGAGATACCTATGCCTGTATTATATTCGATTGGCGATTTCTAGACCCTTGTAGTGTTAGTATTTAGTAATAGAATCACGTTTTTGGATGCTCCATAAGCAGTGCCTACTAATGCAAAAGTAGTATGCATTGTAAAAACAGCGCTGAAGGGTAAAATCTGATTATCGGCTGCTGGAGCAGTCGAGTGCTCCAGAAGCGATTAGCGATATACCCAGGAGTCGTCAGAGCTCAGGAGGGCCCAGGAGATAGGTAGTAGTCTCGGCAGTGAATGCGTTCCGTCCTTGAGCGTCAGGCGAGAGAAACTCGTCGCGGAGCGTCAGGCGAGAAAGCATTCCGTCGCGAGCGTCGGGCGAAAACATTCCGTCGCGAGGCGTCAGGCGAAAACTCCGTCGGGATAAGCGTCTGGAAGCGGTAACTCCGTCAGGGTGAGGTATTCTCGGCACTAGATACACTAGTCTTGGCGCCTGGGCGCGCAGGGGCACTAGTGCTCGCCAGGGCGGAATGCGATGCGCCAGAAGGCGCCAGGAACGCTCCGTTGCTTCTCTGGAGAGGCAGTTTGTCTACCGATCGCCCTGGGCGCCAGGAGCGTCCAGAGCGTCTGGCGGAGGTTGGAGGTTTGCTGATGTTAACAGGACTGGGAAACCAAACCCACGAAGACAGGAAAAGCCAACCGCAACAGCGTTAGGGGTGAAACCGAGGGGTGGTGGTCGAGTGGGGTACCCTGGGAATCTTCTTGTCAGGCAGCAGGGTGGGTAGATATGGGAAGAGAAGGGAGCGCGGCGCGAAGCTGGCTATTGAAAAACCTTTTCCGTGTTGATTGTGGGGGTGGGGTGATCGGTCCCAGGAGCAACGGCTAAAGACTGTGCCCAAGTCGTATGTGTGGAGGCCTCTGGAGGGGCCATGCAATAGGTGTTGAGTTGGGGTTGCCAACTCGGTTTGGATTGGTGGTCGCAATCGAAAGTGCCGACCGTGGTTGAGGGGTGGTCTCGGAGGACCGGTTAGGAGTGGTGAGGGGATCGGGCCGCCTCCGTTGAGAATGGGTTGCCTGTTTAAGGCCGAAAAGAGGGGTAATGTCATGTGAGTCACCTCGGGTAAAAACATCAGCAAACTTGCATATACCTCATTCGTCTCCCAACAGTCTCCCGGGTCTCCTGAGAGTCTCCTGATATGAAAAAACGAATTTTGAGTCTCCTGAGAGTCTGGAGACAGACCAAAGTTTGCTGATGAATTTGAGAATAGTTTTCGTGACTGTGAGGAATCTAAAGTTTCTGGGCTGTCGAGCGCTTTGGCAGTGGGCTCTCACTGACAAGAGAGTACTGACAGTTGCAAACCCGACGTCTGTGGTGCTCGTGCGATGAGCAGCCGAAAAAAGGGGGGGAACAACCGTCTGGCTGTGGCCGTCATTTTGGCGAGGTTTGGTGGGTGATGGACGCAATCCCGAAGGCATCAACTTGGTGAGAAAGGGGGAGGAGAGTGGGAGTCTCGTGTCATAACATGGGGAACTAGTGACCAGTAGGCGAAAATAGAACTCTGGTATCCAGTTTATCGACGAGGAGGGAACCTCCGAGCGGTCTGGCTCGAAGACAAATGAAGATAGATAGATAGATTTTATATTGCTTCCAAGTAGAAGACTTATCGCATGCCTAACCAGAGCCCGCCGAGAAAACAAAACACGACAACAAAGAAAGACAAAGGAAATCGTAACCGAAAAAACCAAAGAGTAAAACGTTACAGTATCCGAGAGTTCGCATCCGCGCTGTCATAAAAGTGAAAAAGAGATAGGAGAAAATCAGTCTTCCTCCTCCCGACCGTCAGTGTTGTCGTACCATTCTAGTAGCCTTGTGTGTTTTGCAAATTCCAATATGAGATCCACCTTCAAGTTTGTGAACATCCAGTTTTCTCACGTCGCTGGTCCAGCGATTTTGTCCAATAATTTTGTTCGGTATCTGGCCCACTGAGGGGAGTCGAGAAGGGTATGTTTTGATGAATTTTCCATGCCGCATTGACATGGTTCCTGATCAACGTAGGCGGCGTGTCAGTCGATTTTCGTCGCCTGGCACCGTATGCGTGAGATAAGCAAGCCTGGCTTTCGCAAGGGTGAATTTGCGTAGTTTTGGGCATGGTTGTAATGTTCCGGGGCTGTGGTAGTTGATTGTTTCTGGTGTATTCCATTCTTCCAACATTCTCACTTGAAGTTGTTTAGTTTGGATCCAGCGTGCTCGTGCGTCTCCTAGCTCCTGGAATGGGAGAAGGAGTGAGGTGATGCGGTGTAGGTCTGTGCCTTTTATGTTGGTTATTCTTGTTGGCAGTAGTGAGGCAGGTGGTTCGTGGATGGGGTGGCTATATGGGAGGCACAATATTCTAGTGCCGTATTTCCGTGATCGGTAGGTGAGGAGGTGTTCGAGAGGGGGTAAGCTGGCTTCTTTTAACAGGCGTTCTTGTTTGGTCCATCGGGGAAGGCCGGTTGCTATCCGTGCTGCTTCGTTATAAAGTGGTGTGAGGGAGCAGATGATATGATCCGCGCCCGTTCACCATGCTCCTGAGCCCCACAGGATTGTTGGGAGGAAGGCTTGGGTGATGAGGTGGTGGATAGTCTTAACCGTTGAACCTTGTTGAAAAGAGAGTGCCCTGATTCGCTGTAGAACTCGAAGGCCTTTGGCGATAGTGTATTCTATATGGGGTCTGAAGGATGGCGTAGGGTTGATCCAAACTGCGCCATATTTCAGACGGGATTTGGGTGGATATATTGTCCTGCTAAACTGGTATGGTCATTGGGTTGTTGCAGTGAGGAGGAGGTTGGGCGGAAGAAGATCAAATCAGACTTCTCCGGCTCGTATTTGATGTTGAGGGGGGCTGCTTCATCAGCAAAAAATTGGGTTCGGTCTGACGTGCTTGGGTGTACCCAGGCGCACCAGGCGCATGAGACGTTTTCTTACCTACATCCATACACCCCGGCGCAAAAAAACATTGTCTCGACGGGAAAATACGAACATCTCTCCCGTTATCGTCGCGGAGTCGTCGTTTGGTCAAAAGACGAGTTCGTCTTTTTAATTATCGTCTTTGTCGAACACGGGTCCATTTGCCCGGTTAACGGCTGGCAGAATGAGATCACTCGGCAATAGGTACATAGACTAGGACCTAAGTTCCGCTCAAATGTCACGTTTATTGATCCACATGTCTACGTAATGCCATGTCATATTTCTTTATCGGCCGCTCATGACAACGCTCCACCCACTCCGCTCACTCCTGCCCCCCTCCCCCTTCCGACCCACTGAGCTCCCCACTGCGCTGCCAGCCCGCTGAGCTCCCCGCTGCGCTGCCAGCCCACTGAGCTCCCCGCTGAGCTTCCTGCCCAGTGAGCTGCCTGCTGAGCTCGCCGCTGAGCTGCCCTCCTGCCCTCCTGCCCGCTGAGCTGCCTGCCCGCTGAGCTCGCCGCTGAGCTGCCTGCCCTCCTGCCTTCCTACCCGCTGAGCTGCCTGCCTGCCTGCCTGCCCTCCTACCCGCTGAGCTGCCTGCCTGCCAAATGAGCTGTGGGCGAGCTGCCCCAGAGCTGCCTTGCCTGCCTGTCCTCCTGTCCGCTGAGCTGCCTGGGGGTGTCTAAATGGTGCAGCATTCGTGACTGGTAGCTGTAGCATTCGCTGCCTGGGGGTGTCCAAATGGTGCAGTATTCGTGACTGCTAGTTGCAGCATTCGCTGCCTGGGGGTGTCCATATGGTGCAGTATTCGTGACTGCAAGCTGTACTATTCGCTGCCTGGGGGTGTCCAAATGGTGCAGTATTCGTGACTGGTAGCTGTCGATTTGGTGCCTGCAGCAGAGTCAGTATACCGTCAATATACTGGGTATTTGACGCCTCCAGCGGCGTCGATATACTGCCCAATTTGACGCCTCCAGCGGCGTCGATATATTGCTCAATTTGACGCCTCCAGCGGCGTCGATATACTGATCAATTTGACGCCTCCAGCGGTGTCGATATACTGCATGGTTTGGAGCCTGCAGCGTAGTCAGTAAAGGCGTCAAAATGCAGAGTAGGGTAAATACGTATCAACTAGGAGGTGTCGATACAGGTAGTAGGTAGGCGTCGATACAGGCAGGAGGTGAGGTAGGAGGTGAGGTAGGAGGCGAGGTAGGAGGTGAGGTAGGTAGGCGTGTATATGGAGGTGTGGGTGGATCCTCGAGGTGTGGAGAGCTCGTCAAATCTGACGTCGTTAAATTAGCGCTAGTAGCATTAGCGCTAGTAGTATTAGCGCTAGTAGCATTAATGGCTAGTAGTAATAGGCCAATCTTGGCGGAATATCAGCATCCGCTGACGTCAAAAAACGATTTGGGAGAGCGAAATAGGACGTCAAAAAGCGAGGTGTCATATTTGGGACGCATACTAGGCGCCAAAAGACGACGTGTCACATTTTCGATATCCGGGACGCGCGGGGCGACCAAAATGCGAGCAATTGGTAGCAAAAGACGAGATTTTGGTCGCAAAAGACGAATCGGTACGTCTGGACGTACAATTCGTCTTGGAGGATTTTTTTTTTTGCTGATGTTGAAGCCAGAGTGAAAAGTTTGTTTCGCTTAAAACAACAACAACGCGACCGTACAGCGAAAAGTTAAAACGGCTCAGCCTAGTATGATATACCAGGGTAGACTGTTACGCGAGAAGAAAAATAGAAAAGAATAAAGTATATGATAATCGAAAGTGTTTCTGGCGAGGTTTACCGAGCGCGAGAGAAATGAAGAAGTTGCGTAAGAAAAGAAGAAGAGAAGAGAAACAGAAACAAAGAGAGGGAGAGCACTATAATATAACCCAAGGAAATCATCCGATGACTAATCCCAATGACTCACACCATACACAGGAAATAGAAAACCATAACCGATCCCGATCTTTTTCTTCTGCAATCCTAACCCGAAGTGCCCAGCGCTGACCGTATCTTCCGAGCACCTTCCTAACCCATCCATCTTATCCGACGCCATAGCGATCCTTCACTTAACAACCCGATTCCGCAACATTCTCGACGGCATAGCAAGTGGGGGCGGTCGTGCCAGGATATGAGACGGAGGAGCCTTGAGGGACTCCGACAGCTACTGGTAGAGAGGCTCTTGGGCCGCCTGGGAAGAGGAGTGCATCAGCAAAAAATAGGGTCCGTTCTGACGCCACTGGGCGTACCCAGGCGCACCCGGCGCCATTGGGCGCACCAGGCGCATGAGAAGTTTTCTTACCTGCATCCATACGCCCCGGCGCCAAACGATATCGTCTCGACGATAAAATACGAACATCTCTCCCGTTCTCGTCGCGGAGTCGTCGTTTGGTCAAAAGACGAGTTTCGTCTTTTGGGCAAATAAGCGTCGTCGAGCTTCGTCTTTGACCCCAAAAGCGAACACGGGTCCACACCTATGTAGCATTTGCCGGTTAACGGCTTTCGCTAGCATTTCGCTGGCAGAATGAGGTCACTCGGCTTTCGGTACATAGACTAGGACATAAGTTCGCTCAAATGTCGCGTTTATTGATCCACACGTGTCTGCAATGTACATATTTGCTATCGACCCACCTCGCTGACGCCCCACCCACCTCCTCCTCCTGCCCCCTCCCCCTTCTCACCCACTGAGCTCCCTGCTGTGCTGCCAGCCCGCTGATCTCCCCGCTGAGCTGCGTGCCCAGTGAGCTGCCTGCTGAGCTCGTCGCTGAGCTGCCTGCCTGCCCTCCTCCCCACTGAGCTGCCTGCTCACTGAGCTCGCTGCTGAGCTGCCTGCCTGCTGAGCTCGCCGCTGAGCTGCCTGCCCGCTGAGCTGCCTTCCCGCTGACCTGCCTGTCTGGTAGGTGTCCAAATGATGCAGTATTCGGTGACTGGTAGCTGCAGCATTCGCTGCCTGGGGGTGTCCAAATGGTGCAGTATTCGTGACTGGTAGGTGTACTATTCACTGCCTGGGGGTGTCTAAATGGTGCAGTATTCGTGACTACTAGCTGCAGCATTCGCTGCCTGGGAGTGTCCAAATGCTGCAGTATTCGTGACTGCTAGCTGCAGCATTCGCTGCCTGGGGGTGTCCATTTGGTGCCTGTAGCAGCGTCAGTACAGCGTCAATATACTGGGTATTTGACGCCTCCAGCGGCGTCAATATACTGCCCAATTTGACGCCTCCAGCGGCGTCGATATACTGCATGATTTGGAGCCTGCAGCGCTGTCAGTAAAGGCGTCAAAATGCAGAGGAGGGTAAATACGTATCCAGGCGTCGATACAGGCAGGAGGTCGATACAGCTAGGAGGTCAATACAGGCACAAGGTAGGAGGTCGATACAGGCGGGAGGTAGGCGTCGATACAGGCAGGAGGTAGGCGTCGATACAGGCAGGAGGTAGGCGTCGATACAGGCAGGAGGTAGGCGTCGATACAGGCAGGAGGTAGGCGTCGATACAGGCAGGAGGTAGGAGGTGAGGTAGGAAGTGAAGTAGGAGGCGAGAAGGTGGGTAGGTGTATATGTGGAGGTGGAGGTGGAGGTGGAGGTGGAGGTGGAGGTGTGGGTGGATCCTCGAGGTGTGGAGAGCTCGTCAAATCTGACGTCATTAGCTAGCGCTATTAGCATTAGCGCCAGTACATAGGCAAAATATCACATCCGCGCGATGTCAAAAAGGCAGATATCAGCATTTGGGAGGCAATTTGGCGTCAAAAGACGAGGTGTCACATTTGGGACGCCTACTAGGCGCCAAAAGACGACCTGTCATATTCTGGAGCTCCGGGATGCGCGGGACGACCAAAAGTCGAGTATTTGGGTGCAAAAGACAGGGTTTTGTTCGCAAAAGACGAATCGGTACGTCTGGACGTACAATTCGTCTTGGACGATTTTTTTTTTTGCTGATGTGTGCACTTGTGGTCCGATAGGAATGAGAGAACCCTTTGGACCATGTAGGGGGGGGTGTTCTTGCTGCGGAGGGTGTTTGCGAGGACGGAGGGTACGACGTAATCGAAGCCTCTTTTGACGTCCAGGAAGAGGGTGGAGACTTTCAGGCCCCAACATTGGAGGATTCTGACTTCGTGGAGGAGTGTCGTTGCTGCGTCTGCTGTGGACACAGCCTTGATGGAGACACATTGGTGAGGGTGTGTGAGGCGTGAGGAGGAGGCGAATGCGTGGAGGCGGTATGTCATTATTCGCTCCAGGATCTTCGAGACTGTTTCCAGGAAGATGATCCTGTAGGCGGCAGGGGATGTTACGGGAGATTCGAGTGACAGGTTGTGATGGAGAGACGGGTAACCAGAGACAAGCATAGGAAGGTATCGAGGTGGTGTGGGGGCGCCTGTGTGCGACCACACCTGTACTATACTATTAGGCGGCGTACTCCGAAGAGTATGGCTGGCTTTCTCCTTTGAGAAGGTGACCGACGTAATAGTATGGTGCAGCCTGATAGCCGGCATTTGTGAGTCAAAGGGATTACGCGAGATAGAATGGACTAGATAGAATACGGGCCCGGATAAGGGTGCCAATCATGTATAAATAGAGGAGCGGATTCCCGCGAGCTGAGAGGAGGATGATCTCAGTATCAGCGAGCGGAATCCGATCTACAATATTACTTGTTTAAAAGCTAGAGAACTATTGCTTAGCATTGCCATATCTTTGATATCCCTTTACAGGGGAGTTGTAGTCGGGCTTGTTGGGCTTGGGGAGGATTACATCAAGGGCACTTCTCAGTGATAAGGGGTGGTATCCAATTCTTAGGAGCGGTGTGAGGAGTTGGGGGATGACAGATGGGTTTCCTTGATGGATCTTTTTCCAGGCTACGGGGGGGAAGATGTCCGGGCATGGTGCTGAGTTGTTGGTGGAGGCCGTCAGCGCCTTTGCTACTTCGATTGCTGTCACCTCTGGGGTTTCAGGGAAGAAGCCGGGCCGGGGGCAGGGGTGGGGTTTGGCTGGGGGGGGAAGAATTGGGATATGAAGGTGTGGTTGACCTCAGTTGGGAAGGAGGCGTTTGGGAACTTGGGCAGTTTGGTCTCCTTGTTCCGGGTTGCTGATCTTCTGAGGGCCCAGACTTGTCTTAAGTCGGCCTGGGCTATGAAGTCGTTCCAGTGCCTCTTCTTGGCTTCTTGGATGGCCTAGAAGTATGCGTTTCAGGTTGCTTTGTATTCGAAGGGGGGTGATAGCCAATTTTTGTATGCTCTGGAGACGGAGTTGAAGACCCGTCTGAGTGTCGAGAGGTGAGGGGACCACCATGCCCTTAACCATGTGGAAGGCCGTTTGGTTGGGGTGGCAGCCAGGACTGGCTTAATGATGGTGGCTAGGGCGTTTCCGAACCAGTGATCGATGGGGTATGAGATCGGGGGGAGGTATCGCGGCACGACCGCCCCTACCTGTTATGCCGTCGAGAAAGTTGCGGAATCGGGTTGTTAAGTGAAGGATCGCCATCGCGTCGGATAAGATGGATGGGTTAGGAAGGTGCTAGTAGGTTACGGTCAGCGCTAGGCGCTTCCGGTTAGGAATGCGGAAGGAAAGATCGGGATCGGTTATGAGTTTCTATTTTGGTTGTATGTTGTGAGTCATTGGGATTAGTCATCAGAGGATTTCTTTGGATATATATTGGGGCTCTCCCTCACTTTGTTTCTGTTTGTCTTCTCTTCTTCTTTCCATACGCAACGTCTTCATTTCTCTTCGAGCCCGACCGCTCGGAGGGTCCCTCCTCGTCGATAAACTGGATACCAGAGTTCTAGTTTCGCCTACGGGTCGCTAGTTCCCCATGTTATGACACGAGTCTCCCTCTCCTACCCCCCCTTTCACCGGGTTGATGCCTTGATTAAATCCATCACCAAACCTCGCCATAAAAACGGCCACCGCCAGAGCAGTCGTTCCCCCTTTATTGCTTCTCATCATCGAGCACCACACGTCGGGTTCGCACACTGTCAGTACTCTCTAGTCAGCGAGAGCCCACTGCCAAAGCGCTCGACAGCCCGGAAAGTTTCGCTTCCTTACGGTCGCAAAACATTTCTCAAATTTTTACCCGAGGTCACTCACGTGACCTTACCCCTCTTTTCTGGCCCCAGCTAGGCCACCCATTCTTAACCGAGGCGATCCCGATCCCTCCATACTTGGTCTCAAGACCACCCTTCAACACCACGGTCGGCACTTTCGATTACGTACCCATTCTCTGAGTTGGCAACCCCAGCTCACCTACTTGCACGGCCCCCCCAGAGGCCTCCACACTTACGACTCGGGCACAGTCTTTAGCCGTTGCTCCTGGGACCGACGACCCCACCCCTTTATCAACACGGAAAAGGTTTTTAATAGCCAGCTTCGCGCCGCGCTCCCTTCTCTTCCCACATTTACCGCTTCGCTGCCCGACAAGCAGATGCCCGGAGCACCACTCCTGACCCACCACCTCTCGCTTTCACACCTGACGCCTCTGCGGCGGTCACTTCCTGCCTTCGTGCGCATGGTTTCCCAGTCCTGTTAAGGTTCGTCCACAGATACGACACGGGAACGTTGGTAATGATTCTTTTTAGTTGAACACCATGTTTAGGATTATGTCTCGCTTATATGTAGTTGACGGAGAAGTTTGGGGTTTCATTCTTACTACGGGGAGGTTTCTTTGTTGTCGCTTAGATTCTGCTCACCTGTACCTCGCGTTATTTACCCCCTCTTCGTGGGTCCCATATTGTGTCGCGGCCTATGAGTCGTTTGCTTTATTCTTCTTTCTTTTGTCTCGCGTTGCTTGGGTTAGTCGGCAGTAGTTGTAGTTAGGGAAGTCCGGTGCGCGATAAGCCTTGAGCTTCTATGCGAAATAAATATCTATCTATCTATCTATCTTCATTTATATTCCGAACGCTCGGTAAACCTCGCTATAAACACTTTTGATTATCGACTATTTCATTCTTTTTTATTCTTTCTTCGCATAACGGTCTAACCTAGCATAACAAGCTAGGCTGAGCCATTTCATCCTCCGGCCATACGGTCGCGTTATTGTTAGTTTAAGCGAAACAAAAACCCAAAACACTCGACATGGCTTCAGGCCAACCTCCTTTTGGTACCAGTTCCTTTCCTAAGGGAAGGAAAAGACACCAAACAGACGATACGGCTTCCCAAGCATCTCTCTCCAGCTATTTCGCGAACACGCCGCCCCCGGGCACTCCGGCTCCGCCCCGTTTTGACCCCACCCAACCGACCCAAGACCAGAATGAGGAGCCTCAGGGCTACCTCTCCGATTTCGCACAAGAAGAGGCCTACGCGAATTTCTACACCCCTAGGCTCGACTACCTCAACCCGAGCATAGTCCCGGAAGACTCTCACAACAAAATGGACATGAATTACATATCATGGGCCATCCGACATGTCCTCACCCTCAGCCTCACCCCACTACAAGCCGACCAAGAGACGCTCCTTAAGGAACACCGAGACCTCTCAGCATTGGTCATGAAGGTAGCCCACCAGGTGAATACGCTTAACAACTCCGATACAATAACAAGACGATCCATCGCCGATATAAACCTCAACCTCGCACAGTCCATCCACCCACTCCTCACAAAGACCGAAGAAGCACAAGGCAAAATTGCCGAACAGATCAAGGAGGTCCAAGGACAAACCCTCCTCATCCTTAACAAACCCACCCCTCCTCCTCCCCCTCCTGCGACGCCCATCATCCACGCCCGGGTACCCGCACCCGCGCCCGCACCCGCACCCGCCCCCGGCCCCTCCTGAGCCCGACCGGCAGCACAACAACAACAACAACAACAGCAACAACAACCACAACAACCACAACAACGATCCTTCGCAAACGTGGCCCGGGCTAGCAACCCCAACCAAGACACGTTCCAGCGGGTACAGAGACGGAGGTCTGCAAGGAAGGCAGACGCTTTATTCAAACCAGATTTATCCAGGGCTAATCTAGAAATCATCGTTGAATGCAACGCTCCATCCCCACAAGCCCCATTCAACCAAACCCCCTCCGGAATCCGAGCCAGAATCAATGCCGGAATCCCGGACGCCAAATGCCACTTTATTGCGGCAAGAAAAACCCTCAACCACAACATCGTTCTAGAAACCAAGCTTGATACTTCCGCCGAAACTGTGCTCGCTTACAAGCACGAAATTAAAGACGTGCTCACGGTGATGCGAATCTACGTGATCGACATCAGGGCCAACTCCAAATGGTCCAAATTCCTACTCCACGGCATCCCAATAACAACTGGGGATGGAATAGACGCAGGACAACTGGTCGCATCCGAGATCAGAAGCAACTACGGTGAAAAGTTTGGACTTGCCCAGATCCCGAGGTGGATCACAAAACCAGAAAGAAGGATCGGGAAGGAACACTCCTCAATGATCATCGCCCTTCCGGGCCACTTCACAACAGAGTCTCTAGGACTTAGATCTCTCAACCTCTTCGACCGCCGATGCTCCCTCGAGACCTATTACAACATCCGAGAAGACACTCAATGCAGAAACTGCCTTGAGTACGGGCACCGCCAAGAACAGTGCGAACACGAAACAGGCTGATGCGGACATTGCGCAGAAGATCATACCACGGACGAACACCCGTGTAAAACATGTTCGGGAGGAGTCAGATGCACCCACTCGCCCACCAGATGTTACGACTGCAAGGGCTTCCACAAAGCCATCGACCGAGCCTGCCCAGAACGGGCTAAGGCTACACTAAAAGCAGCAGCACGTTTCAACGAAAGCAGACCCCAGAAGATTGCCTCGGCGCTCATTAAGGTCATCCCGGTAATAGTCGCGACCCCAATCGCGGCCCCGGTCTAACGGGGCGGGGTACTAGTAACGAGGCGAGGAGGTATCGAGGCGAGGATCGACTCGAGATACGTTCGGGACAGGACAGGAGATCGGGCTCAGATACCGATCGAACCGAATATATTGATAACTAACAAATACTGGAATGGCTCCGCCTAGCGTGATATGCTAGGTGAGACCAACTAGAACTGGATACAGATGAAGATAGATAGATAGATATATTTATATTCGCTTAGAAGCTAAAAAAGCTTATCGCGCAGCCCCGACTACCTTAACTACAACCTCCACCGACTAACCCAAACAAAAACGAAGGACGACAGGAAAGACAAAGGAAAACGAGCCAAAAAACAAAGCGTAACCGAGGACAGGAGTGACCGTGAATAGAATACATAAGTGTTCGCATCCGCGAAGTCAGAAAGGAAAGAAAACATGAAGGTAAAGAGAAAGCGAACGTGTTACGGGCCGACTCGGGAGACACGAGGAACGGGTTCGGGGGTTCTCGGTTCGAGAACGGTAGAAGGCTGAGTCAGGGTCACGTGGGTGAAAACTCTTCACCTCGTGCGGGGTCAGGGTCAGTGTTCGGGGAGATCGGGCTCGATACCGATGGATACTGGATGGGGTTCAACGAGGACAGATATCGGGCTTGATACCGATAGATACGGGACGAGGTTCGAGGATATCAGAGATGGCTCAGCTTAGCATGCTATGCCAGGCGAGACCAAATGATACGAGGACGGAGACCAAGGGGCACAACCGGGAAGGTTATACAACTTGGGTTCGTAGAGGTTTGAAGACAGAAACTAGAATGTATTCCTATATAACAGGAAGTTCGGATAAGGAGAAAAGTAGAGAGAACAAAGGGAAATTACAGCCATATATATATCCTCCAGAAACCCAATGACTAATTCGCGTAACAGAAACCCATAGAAGGAAAACCCAAAATGTGAATGAAATACCGAAAGAAACCTAACCAACGAGAACCCGATTACTAATCCTTCTCCTTCCCGAACTTCTCCTTGAGTCTTGGCACGCCGTTACAGATCAGGTCCCTCTCCAAGGCCTAGCTCCTGCTAGGCTGAGGTTTGCGTGGATACCGAGTATGGAATTCTCGGACGGCGTCAGGTGCATGTTCCAGGTCTTCAGCCGGTTGCCAAGAGGGTTCGGCATATCCCACGTGGTCAGGTACCAAAGGTGGCCATTGCGGTGGCGGGAATCCAGGACTGCATCAACTTCCCACTCCTCCTCTCCTTCAACTTCTACTGGCGGAGGCGGTGGCTGTTGTTGTCCAGGTACGGGGTTCCGGGCGGCAAGGGACAGGAGTGAGACGTGAAATACCGGGTGGACCTTCATCGAGGTAGGTAGGTCAAGTTCGTAGGCGTAGGGACTAACCATCCTTGTAACAGTATAGGGGCCGATCTGTTTCCAGTCCAGCTTCTTGGAGGGGCGCTTGGTCTCGAGGTTCCGGGTGGATAACCATACCTTATCTCCGACGGAGTACCTGGGGGCGGGG
The DNA here is from genome assembly GCA_024713685.1 of Morchella sp. 2014-9hei. Lineage (NCBI taxonomy): Eukaryota > Fungi > Ascomycota > Pezizomycetes > Pezizales > Morchellaceae > Morchella > Morchella sp. 2014-9hei. The sequence continues at coordinate 1,521,375 of JAMGYW010000021.1, forward strand.
ACACGATGGGCATTGGCGAACTCTTCTTGGATCATCTGGGACCTCTTCATCTCGTCGCGGAGGAACTCGAATGTCTGGGACATGTCGCGTGCTAATCCGTTGGCTCGGTCTTCGGCGGTGGTTTTTCCGTGTGTCAGGGGTCCAAAGGACATCCGGGGGTGCCTTCCATAGTTGGCCTCGAACGGGGACAGGTGCGTGGTTTCCGAGACGTGGTTGTTGGTGGCGAACTCGGCGAGGGGCAGGAAGCGGGACCAGTCGTCTTGTTGGTATGAGACATAGGCGCGGAGGTATTGTTCCATCAGCGTTGATCGCTTTCTGTCTGTCCATCAGTCTGGGGGTGGAAGGCAGTTGAGAACCGGGGCGATATTTCCAAAGCGGGAGCAAGCGATTTCCAGAATCGAGGTGAACTGGGTTCCGCGGTCCGAGCGATAGTTTCGGGAGGCCATGCAGTTTCAAAGCGTAGTCCACGAACAGGTCGGCAAGGCGAGGCGTCGCATTCCTCGGTGGTCGGGATCAGGTGTCGCATTTTGGTCAGACGGTCAACTACTACCAATATGGCATTGTAACCGTTACTTTCCGGGAGGCCAGTGACGAAGTCCATTGACAGGTCGGTCCAAGGACCAGCGGGGATCGGGAGCGGGCGGAGAACACCTTGGGGTCTGTTGCGGGGTGCCTTGCTACGGCGACAGGTATCACAGTTCAGGACGTATTGGTCAACGTACTTCCTCATGGTAGGCCAGTAGTAGTTGCGGGACAGGAGTTCCAGGGTCTTGGCTCTTCCAGGGTGGCCGGCGGAGGGTTTGTCATGGTGTCCTTGTAGGAGCCAAAGTTTCAGTGGGTCGTGGTCGGGAACGTAGATGAGGCCGCGGTACAGGAGGACGCCTTCGGGGGACTTGGAGCATTCGCTTAGCGAGATTTTCCGGGAGTGCTTGGATCCATTGGCGAGCATGGCGAGGACTTCACGGGGGAAACTATCTGTCTGGTAAGCTTGGTTCAACAGTTCTGTACCGGAATACGTTCTTTCAGCGGGTTCATTTGACAAAGTACCCGCTAACAAACTTAGCTTGATTCCAGGATCCAAATTTTCTCGTTTCAAAACCACCTGACTCTGGTGTTGCAACCTTTCATCCCCCTCCTTAGGGAGGTCTCCTGATCTCCTAGTCAAAGCGTCTGGTTTTCCTCCTTGTTTTCCTGGTCTGAATTGAATTACAAAGTGGAAGCGGGACAGGAACTCGGACCAACGGGCTTGACGGCGGTTTAGCATCTTGGTAGACATAAAGTATTCCAGGTTCCGGTGATCGCTGATGACCTTGATGTCGAACTGGGCAGATTCTAGGTGGTAACGCCATTCCTCAAACGCTCTGATTACCGCAAGAAGCTCCTTATCGTAGATCTCGTAGTTACATTCCGCGGGGGAGTGCTTCTTTGAGAAGAACGCGACTGGGTGCAGGATTCCTTCGTCATCACATTGGGACAGAACGGCGGCGGAGGCGTCGGTTTCTACGATGCTTTCCTTGTTCGGGTCGAAGTGTCTGAGGATCGGGGCCGAGGTGAATGCTTCTTTCAGGCTTTGGAATGCTTCTTCTGCCATGGGGGACCATTGGAACTTGACACCTTTCTTTGTCAGTGCCGTCAGGGAGGAGACTACTTTGCTGTATCCACGGATAAAACGCCGGTAGAAGTTCGCGAAGCCAAGGAATATTTGCACATCCTTGATGTTCGCCGGAGTTTCCCAATCTTGGATGGTGCTGACCTTCTTAGGGTCCATGCTGATGCCGGCGGGGGAGAGGATCATGCCGAGGTACCGGGTCTCTTGGACGTGGAACTCACACTTCTCGGGGTTCAGATGTACCTGGTTTTGCTCCAGGAGGGTCAGGATCTTCCAGACGTGTTCTTTATGCTGCTCCATGTCGTTGGAGTAGATGAGGATATCATCCAGGTAGGCCGTGCAGAAGTCGTCAAGGTGGGGGCGCAGAACGTCGTTGATCCAGTGTTGAAAGGTGGCCGGGGCGTTGGTGAGTCCGAAAGGCATCACGTTGTACTGGTAGTGGCCGAGGCGGGTCCGGAACGCGGTTTTCCATTCATCTCCTTCCTTGATTCTGATCTGGTGGTAGCCAGATCGCAGGTCGAGCTTGGTGAAGTACTTAGCCTTCGACAAGTTCATCAGGGTCTCGGAAAACAGAGGTAGCGGATGGCGGTTTTTGACGGTGATCGCGTTGAGTTTCCGGTAGTCCACGCAAAGGCGGAGAGAACCATCGGACTTCTTCACGAACAGGATCGGGGCACCAGCAGGGGATTCGGAGGCACTGATAAAGCCGTTGGCCATGTTCTCACGGATGTAATCTCGGAGGGCCAGGAGCTCGGCTTGGGTCATGTTGTACATGGGACCGAAGGGGGGCGACGTTCCGTTTTCCAGGGTGATCTTGTGGTCGTGGGGACGGTGCGGGGACAGGACGTTGGCGGCCGACTTCAGGAACAGCCGGGAAAAACCATGGTGTTCAATGGGGACATGGGCCAGGGGGTCAGCGGGGTTCTCGAGGGCGGCGTCGATGGCTCGCAGCGAAGCGCAGAATACCATGCCTCTTCCTTTACGGAGGAGACGGGTGAACTGGAGCAGCGAGGCGGCAACATGGATCGAGCAGGCGGAGACATCTGGGACGTGATTCCTTGGGCAGTGACCGGCTGTCGGGAGACCGAGCATTGGCGGACACAGGAGGGCGACGAGAAGATGATCTGGTTCTGGCGGGGCCGGAGGACAAGGTCGTGGTGGCGCATCCAAGGGATCCCCATCACGATCGGGTAGTGACCCAACTTGGTGACGAGGAAGGGAGCGTATTCCAGGTGCCCTTGGATGTTCAGGGCCAGCTTGACGATGTGGGTGATGGCGCCAGACTCAACTGGTCGGCCGTCAATTACCTGCAAGTGGCGAGGAGTCCGGAGGGGGATCAGGGGAAAACCGTGGGAGCGGGCGAATGTGGCGTCGATGAAGGCATAACCCGAGGCCCCTGTATCAATCAGGGCCTGGGTCGGAACAGGTGCTTGGTTCTCCTCGGAGATGGAACAAGCGACGACCAGCTGGTCTTCGCTCAGCTCCTCCTCGGAGTGGGGCATCGTCGACAGGATCATGGTATGCGGGGCCGGGGCGGGGGAGACAGGTACGGGTGTGGGTGACGGGGCGGGCCCCTCTGGTGTGTCAGGATCTACCAGAGGGGCTGACCTTTTAACTGCTGCTGGGGGGTCATCTGGACATCTGGCTTGCGCCAGCTGGTCATGGTGCGGGGATCTTTGTTGCGGGGAGCGGAGCGACGGGGTTGGCGACGGAGGGCAGGGACGGAAGCGGGGGTGAACTGGGAGGCATAAGCCTCGAGTTTCCTGGTGTAGGGCAGGAGTTCCTGCTCTACTCGGCACTGTAATTCCCAACCCATACGGTTGAGATGGTCGACTTTCTCCTGAGAGTCGTTGAAGGCGACTTCCCAGGCGACGAGGTCCTCCAGGAGGATCTCGATGTTGACGGCGGAGACGGCGGAGGACTGGAGGCTGGTCTCAAGCTCAGTTTGCACTGACTCGAGTTGAGACTGGGCGGCGACGAGTTTGGCGGAGGAGGCCTCAAGAGACCAGGACAGATCTTCGTTGGTGGCCTTGAGGGCCTCGATTTCGGAGGTGAGATCAGTGATGATCTCCTGGTAGACGATGGCGGTGGGGGCAGGGACAGGGGCGACGGGTTCAGGAATGGGGGCGCCAGGTTCAGTGGCGGCGATGGAGGTGAGGGTGGTGAGACAGTCCTCGATGAGGTCGTATGTCTCGTTCCACTCCAGACCATCCTCTGGTTGGGGGAGAGGGGTCTCTCGGATAAAATCCGACAGGCGGCCCAAGAGGGAGGCCAAGTCGGGGCGGGACATGGTGTTGTGCCGGTTGGTGTGAGGGGATCCGAACTTAGTGTTACGGGCCGACTCGGGAGACACGAGGAACGGGTTTGGGGGTTCTCGGTTCGAGAACGGTAGAAGGCTGAGTCAGGGTCACGTGGGTGAAAACTCTTCACCTCGTGCGGGGTCAGGGTCAGGGTTCGGGGAGATCGGGCTCGATACCGATGGATACTGGATGGGGTTCAACGAGGACAGATATCGGGCTTGATACCGATAGATACGGGACGAGGTTCGAGGATATCAGAGATGGCTCAGCTTAGCATGCTATGCCAGGCGAGACCAAATGATACGAGGACGGAGACCAAGGGGCACAACCGGGAAGGTTATACAACTTGGGTTCGTAGAGGTTTGAAGACAGAAACTAGAATGTATTCCTATATAACAGGAAGTTCGGATAAGGAGAAAAGTAAGAGAGAACAAAGGGAAATTACAGCCATATATATATCCTCCAGAAACCCAATGACTAATTCGCGTAACAGAAACCCATAGAAGGAAAACCCAAAATGTGAATGAAATACCGAAAGAAACCTAACCAACGAGAACCCGATTACTAATCCTTCTCCTTCCCGAACTTCTCCTTGAGTCTTGGCACGCCGTTACAGAACGGGGACTTAAACCTAAACCTAATTATTTCCCATGTCGTGATCGTTTTCCGCCGGTGCGGGCGGGGCGTGCAGTGTTGCTTGGTACTTGGATGGTGGAGGCGGTGTTGGGGCCCGTGGTCGCGACTGTTACCGGAGCAATTGATGAGTGCTGGGCAATTTTCTGGGGTCTGCTTTCGTTGAAGCGTTGTCTCTCTTAGTGTGGCCTTAGTACGGCTACTGGGCAGGCTCGGTCGATAAACTTTGGAAGCCCTTGCAGTCGTAACATCTGATGGGCGAGTGGGTGCATCGGACTCCTCCCGAACAAGTTTTGCACGGGTGTTCGTCTGTAGTGTGATCCTCTGCGCAATGTCCGCATCGGCCTGTTTCATGTTCGCACTGTTCCTGGCGGTGCCCATACTCAAGGCAGTTCCTGCATTGTGTGTCTTCTCGGATGTTGTAATACGTCTCGAGGGAGCATCGGCGGTCAAAGAGGTTGAGAGATCTGAGTCCCAGTGATTCTGTTGTGAAGTGGCCCGGAAGGGCAATGATCATGGAGGAGTGTTCCTTCCCGATCCTTTTTTCTGGTTTGGTGATCCACCCGGGATCTGGGCAAGTTCGAATTTTTCACGTAGTTCTTCTGATCTCGGATCGACCAGTTGCCCTGCTTCTATTCCATCCCGATTGTTGTTGGGATGCCGTGGAGTAAATTTGGACCACTTGGAGTTGGCCTGATGTCGATCCGTGGGTCGCATCCCGTGAGTCGTCTTTTATTTACGTGCTTATGGCGGCCTTGATTTGTGAGGTGTCAAGCTTGGTTTCAGGGCGATGTTGTGGTTGAGGTTTTCTTGCCGCAATAAAGTGGCATTTGGCCTCCGGGATTCCGGCATTGATCTTTGCTCGGATTTCGGAGGGGGTTTGGTTGCATGGGGCTTGTGGGGAGGGGGCGTTGCATTCAACGATGATTTCTCGGTTAGCCTCGAAATCTGGTTTAAACAGTGGGTCTGCCTTCTTTGCAGACCTCCGCCTCTGTACCAGTTGGAACGTGTCTTGGTTAGGGTTATTGGCCCGTGCCACGTTAGCGAAGGATCGTTGTTGTTGTTGTGGTTGTTGTGGTCGTTGTTGTTGTTGTTGTTGTTGTTGTTGTTGTTGTTGATCTCGTCAGACTGTAGAAGTCTTGGGCCGTAGCTGGTCTTGAGTCTTGGCGGATGATGGGCGTTGCAGGGGGGGGAATGGGTTTGTTGAGGATGAGGAGGGTTTGTCCTTGGACCTCCTTTATTTGGTCGGCAATTTTGCCTTGAGCCTCTTCGGCCTTCGAGAGGAGAGGGTGGATGGCCTGGGCAATGTTTCTGTCGATGTTCTCGACGGCTTTCTTGAGGAGGGTTTTGATTAGCCGACAATTGAGATCAGCTGCGTTCAGCATTTGTAGTGTCAATGCTTGGTCTTTTTGTTCCTTGATAACCGTCTCCTGGGCTATCACTGGGCGAGCTGGCTGTTATAGGCGTGTCTGATGGCCCATGAGATGTAATTCATGTCCATTCTGTTGTGGGAGTCCTCGGGACGATGCTGGGGTTGAGATAATCAAGCCTAGGAGTATAAAATCGGTAGGCCTGATCGTTTACCAAATCTTGGAGAGGTAGCCTTGAGGCTCCTCATCTTGGTCTTGGGTCGAAGGTGGGGTCGAGCGGGGTGGGGCGGAGTGCCTGAGGCGTGTATTAGTAGCTGGAGAGATGCTTGTGATGCCGTCTCATCTGTTTGGATTTTCTTCTGACTTCCCATTCGAAGAGGGTTGTCTGGAGGTCGTTTGGGGGTTGGTTTGAAGCCATTTTGGGAGTTGAGGGGGTTTGTTTGACAGAAATCAACAATAGCGACCGTCTGACGGAAGACGAAATGGCTCAGCCTAGCGTGTTATGCTAGGTTAGACCGTTACGCGAGAAGAAAGAATAAACTAGAATAAAGTATACGATAATCGAAAGTGTTTGTAGCGAGGTTTACCGAGTGCGAGAGAGAAATGAAGATAGATAGATAGATAGAGTTTATATTGCTTCGAAGTACAAGACTTATCGCACGCCTAACGAGAGCCCGCCGAAAAAACAGAACGCGACGACAAAGGAGAGACAAAAGAAAGACAAAGGAGATCGTAACCGAGAAATCAAAAAGTTAACCGAGTGATCGCATCCGCGCTGTCATGAAAAAGTGGAAAAGACATAGGAGAAAATCAATCTTCCTCCTCCCGACCGTCAGTGTCGTCGTACCATTCTAGTAGCCTTGTGTGTTTTGCAAATTCCAATATGAGATCCACCTTCAAGTTCGAGAACATCCAGTTTTCCCACGTCGCTGGACCGGGGATCTTGTCCAATAGTTTTGTTCGATATCTGGCCCACTGGGGGCATTCGAGGAGGGTATGTTTTGATGAATTTTCCATGCCACATTGGCATGGTTCCTGTTCAACGTATGCGGCATGTCGGTCGATTTTCGTCGCCTGGCACCGTATGCGTGAGATAAGCCTAGCTTTCGCGAGGGTGAGTTTGCGTAGTTTTGGGCATGGTTGTAGTGTTCCGGGGCGGTGGTAGTTGATTGTTTCTGGCCTATTCCATTCTTCCAACATTCTCACTTGAAGTTGTTTGGTTTGGATCCAGCGTGCTCGTGCGTCTCCTAGCTCCTGGAATGGGAGAAGGAGTGAGGCGATGCGGTGAAGTCCTGTGCCTTTAATGTTTGCTTCTTTCGCTGGTAGCAGCGAGGCGAGTGGTTCATGGATGGGATGGCTGTACGGAAGGCATAGGATTCTGGTTCCGTATTTCCGTGATCGATAGGTAAGAAGATGTTCGAGGGGGGCTAAGCCGGCTTCTTTCAGCAGGCGTTCTTGTTTGGTCCATCGGGGGAGGCCGGTGGCTATTCTTGCTGCTTCATTATAGAGGGGTGTGAGTGAGCGGATGATATGGTCCGCGCCTGTCCACCATGCTTCTGAGCCCCACAATATGGTTGGGAGGAAGGCTTGGGTGATGAGGTGGTGGATGGTCTTAACCCTTGCACCAGGTTGGAAGGAGAGAGTTCTGATTTGCTGGAGGATTTGGAGGCCTTTGGCGATTGTGTATTCTATGTGGGGTCTGAAAGACAGAGTTGGGTCGATCCATACCCCGACATATTTCAGTCGTGATTTCGGGTGGATTTGTTTTCCTGTGAGGTTGGTGTGGTTTCTGGGTTGCTGGAGTGAGGAGGATGTTGGGCGGAAGAAGATCAGGTCAGATTTCTCCGGTTCGTATTTGATATTAAGGGGGGCTGCTTTGCGGACCCGTTCTGCCATTCTTTCGTCGAGCCTCCTGGTTATGAAGCCTGGGGTCTTGGAAATCTGGACTAGGGCGTCGTCGTCGATGTATGTTGTGTTTAGTTCTTTCTTTGAATTGGAGGGGTCAACGATTACCCCCGCATATATCATGAAAAGGACTGGTGAGAGGGGGGAGCCTTGAGGTAGCCCTGAATTGAATGGTTGGGGTTCTTCTAGTTAAGTGGTTGAAGGAGAATTGGAGTTTTCGGTTGGTGTTGAATTCTTTGCACCAGTTTATTAGGTATTGTGGGAAGTTTTGTTGTGTCGTGATGTGGGAGAAGCGTTTCATGGTTTCTGTGATTAAGCTTGAATGTCGTTTGTGAGGATGGCGGCGGTCGGGTATGGCCATGCCTGTCGATTTCTTTGTAGGAGGCTTTGTTGGATTGGGGTGAGGGTTCTGAGTAGGGCATCGATTGCGGAGATTGTTGGTCTTCCGCCGAATTGTTCGTTTGTCAGTGTTCCAAGGATGTCCCCCGAGGTGCAAAGTCTTTCAGCCACTATTTTTTCAAGTAGCTTGCTGAAGCATTGCAGGAGGGAGATTGGTCGGTAGGATTTTGCGGAGGAGTAGTTTGTTTTACCTGGTTTGGGAATGGGAATGCATCTTGCCACCTTCCACTGGTCTGGGTGAACCGAGTGTCGGAGCATCGCGGTGAACATGTCTTGTATGAATTGGGTGTTTGCTTTTACTACCGCCTTGATGAAAGTGTAGGGGATTCCGTCTGGGCCCGTTGCCGAGTTGGCAGGGCAGGAGTTTGTGGCTTTTAATAGTTCTTCGGAGGTTACTATATTAAAAGTGTCACTAAGGTCAAATGAGGGGGTTCTGATCTCTGGCAGGGGGGGGTCGGGGGGCGTCCAATTTGTGGGGAAGAGTTCAGCCCTTAGGGCCTGGCACTTCCCCGCAAACGTTTCTTCACCTTGTATGTCTGGTATAATGGAGTCCTTTCTCCTTCCTGAGTTAAGGATTTTCCATATTTCGCTTCCTTTGGCCTCGTTCAGGGCCTTCTCCCTATGTTTGGTCTTAGCGTCCCTGACGGCCGCTGTCCAGTTCCGGTTTGCCTTCCGGAGGATTTCCTTGTCCTCAGGCGAGTTTGTTCTCCTTGCTTTTCTTTCTGCCTTATTTAGCGCCGATTTATGTTGTGCGAGTTCAGGGTTCCACCATCGCTTGGATCTTGGGTGGCTCTTGCTCATGGGGGTGACCTGATCGATGAGTTTCTGGAGATGTTCTAGGAAAAAGTCCACTGATTGCTTGGTGTTGTTTTGATCCTCCCATGCTTCATCCGGGAGCTCGAAGTTCGCCATTTGGGTTTCTAAGGCTTCCCAATTTGTTTTGTGCCAGAGTCGGTGAGGGGCGTGGGGGGCTTTGTTAATATGCATCTGGACAGAAATTTTCCCGTGGTCGGATCCTGCACCATCAGTGTTGATGTTCCATCGAATGTTTTGGTCGAGGATTGGCCCTTTTACAAAGGCGAGGTCGATGATTGTCGGGCGGTTGCCATTGCGGGGGAAGTGTGTGTGCTCCCCCGGTTCGTTGATCAGGTGTAGTCGCTGTCTATCAAGCCAGCGTTTGACTCTTGTCGCGTTTGTTCGGTCTGCCCTAATTGTGTTTTTATATTCATGGGCGAGGGTTCCGTACCACATGGTGTGGTGGCAGTTGAAGTCCCCCATTGTGAGGCAGTTTTCAATAGTGGTTATTGTTCTGGAAATGTTGGCAAAAGGTTGGCTTCGGCCTGGTGAGTAAATATTGAGGATTTGTATCTTTTCTTGCTGTATTTCGACTGTGACTGAGACAATGAAATTCTCGTGTGTGAAGTGGTGTTTGGGTTTTAAGTTGCAGTGCTTGCGGATGTAGGTAGCACATTTAGGGTTGTTGTTGGCAGGTGTGAAAAGATAAAAGAGTGTTGATTCCGGAGGGTGTCCGGCTGGGTTGTTCCATGGTTCCTGAAGTAAAAGAAAGAATACTGACGGGTCTGTTTCTGCTTCCTCCAACGCTGACCTTGTTGTGAGTTCATTCCTTGCGCAGTTCAGCTGTTGCGCTAAGGCGAGGGATCGTTTGTTGTAATTAGACATGGACCATGTCTTGGTCGTTCTCTTCTTGTGTTGCCGCTGGCTGTTGCGTGGCTGGAACTTGGATTGTGGGTTGCGGAGTTGCTGGAACTTGGGTGGCCGGAACTTGGACGGCTGCAGCTGGTGTAAGTGGGATGACTGGCAAAACCGGGATGAGCTGTGGGGCTTCCTTCTGGGGAGCATCCTCGTTGAAGCGTCGCTGTACTCTCAGGGTCGCTTTGGTTCGTGCTGGGCAAGATCTGTCAATGGCCTTGTGGAGGCCTTTGCAGTTGAAGCATCGGATGGGTGTGTGTGTGCATCTGATGCCTCCTGGGCATGTCTTGCATGGGTGGCTGTCGGTGGAGTGGTCCTCTGCGCAGTGTCCGCATTTTGGCGTTTCCTGTGAACAGAGTTCCTGTCTGTGACCGAAAGCGAGACAGTTCCTGCACTGTGTGTCTTCGCGGATGTTGTAATATGTTTCTAAGGTGCAGCGTCGGTCAAACAGGAGGAGGGATGTCAGTCCCAGTGTCTGGAGTGTAAAGGAGCCTGGGAATGCAATGATCATGGACGAGTGTGTCTTGCCAATTCTCTTCTCCGGGCTGGAGATCCATCTCGGGATTTGTGCTAGTGTGAGTTTTTCACTATAGTTGTTTCTGATTTCCGAGGCGACCAGCTGTCCCGCCTCGTGTCCGTCCCCGATGGTTGTCGGGATTCCGTGCAGGAGGAACTTTGACCATCTAGAGTTTGCTCTGACGTCGGTGACATCGATTCTCATTTTGGAAAGTGCGTATTTGATTTCGTGTTTGTAGGCCATTGCTGTCTCGGCCGAGGTAATAAATTTGGTTTCCAGGACAATGTTGTTGTTGTTTGTTTTCCTGGCGGTAATGAAGTGGCATGCCGGGTCCGCAATGCCAGCGTTAATACTCATGCGGATTTCGGTGGGGTGGGCGGTGGTAGGGGCTTCGCATTCGACGATGATCTCTCTGTTTACTTTCGTGAATTCGGGTTTGAAAAGCGGGTCGGCTTTCGCTGGTCGCCTTCTTCTTTCCACAAGCTGGAAGTTGGTTTGGGCTGGGTTGGCTGCCGATGTTACGGCGGCCCAGTTCCCGTTGTTTCTTCCGCGAGCTGGTTGGGGTGCTTGTTGGGGTGCTTGTTGAGGTGCTCGGGCAGGTGCCTGTTGAGGTGCTCGGGCAGGTGCCTGAGGAAGTGCTGGTGGGGGGGCGCTTGGGCCTGCTGGAGCTTGGGGTCTCTGTTGAGGTTGTGGTTGTGGTTGTGGTGGTGGTTGTTGTTGTTGTTGTTGTGGTCTTTGGTTTTTAGCCTGTTGCATCTCGGTAATAAGAGCGCCGATTGTCGAGTGCAAGCTGGTAATTGTTGCAGTTTGTGCTTCGATTTGATTCTGGAGGGTTTGGATTGTCATCCGGATCGTAGTGGTGTCTTCTTCGACCCGTGCAAGTCTGTCGCCAGGGGATTCAACTCGGGTTATTGCCTGTCTAATTGCCCAGGAGATATAGTTCAGGTCGGGGACGTTGTGGGTGGATTGTGGGACGGTGCTTGGGTAGATGTAATCGAACCTTGGCTCGTATGGGTCGTTATAGTGGTGGGGTTCTGCGAAGACAGACCTAAAACCTGATTCCTGTTCCTGTTGTGTTTGGTCTACGGTGTGTTGAGTTTGGGTTTGGGTTTGGGTTTGGGTTTGGGGGGCGGCAGAGGCGGCCGAGGCGGACGCCTCTTGGGTTTGCCAGAGGGCTTGGAGAGAAGCCTGCGACATGGTGGAGTGGCCTGTTCTGCTTGGGGTGTAGAGAGCAGTTGCTGATAAGTTCCTCTTCCTTCCCTTCGGGAGGTCGAGACTTGAAAATTCTTCGTTTGAAGCCAGATTGTTTGGATTGCTTCGCTTAAAACAACAACAACGCGATCGCGCAGCGAAAAGTTGAAGTGGCTCCGCCTAGCGTGATATGCTAGGTGAGACCGTTACGCGAGAAGAAAGAACAAAAAGAACAAAGTATACGATAACCGAAAGTGTTTGTAGCGAGGTTTACCGATGCGAGGAGAAAAAGGAAAGAAGAAGAAGAAAAAGAAACAGAAAGCGAAGAGAGGAAAAGCCCTATGATATACCCAAGGAAATCCGTCGCTGACTAATCCCAATGACTCACACCGGATAGCCGAAATAGAATCCCATAACCGATCCCGGTCTTTCCTTCCGCACTCCTAACCCGGCGCCTAGCGCTGACTGTATCCTCCGAGCACCTTCCTAACCCATCCATCTTATCCGACGCGATAGCGATCCTTTACCTAACAACCCGATTCCGCAACGTTCTCGTCGGCATGGCAGGTGGGGGCGGTCGTGCCGCGATACCCGGCCGCAACCACACAAGCACCAGCCCCCACCATTCAAGTACCAGCAACACCGGCCCCGGCTCCGGCGCCAGTGGAAAACGATCACGACATGGGAAATATTTAGGCTTGTTTTAAGACCCTTTCCTTTTCTCATCACCTTTTTATGTTTCTTTCCTCTCTGATTGCGCGAGTGCGAACATTCATGTATCTTATCAGTCTTGCTCTATATCTTCGGTTACGCTTTGTTTTGTTTTCCTTTGTCTCTCCTGTCGTCCTTCGTTTTTGTTTGGGTTAGTCGGCGGAGGTTGTAGTTAGGGTAGTCGGTGCTGCGTGATAAGCTCTTTAGCTTCTAAGCGAAAATAAATATATCTATCTATCTTCATTTGTCTTCGAGCCCGACCGCTCGGAGGTTCCCTCCTCGTCGATAAACTGGATACCAGAGTTCTAGTTTCGCCTACGGGTCGCTAGTTCCCCATGTTATGACACGAGTCTCCCTCTCCTACCCCCCTTTCACCGGGTTGATGCCTTCGGGATTGCGTCCATCACCCACCAAACCTCGCCAAAACGACGGCCACCGCCAGACGGTCGTTCCCCCCCTCTTTGCTGCTCATCGCACGAGCACCACACACGTCGGGTTCGCACACTGTCAGTACTCTCTAGTCAGCGAGAGCCAACTGCCAAAGCGCTCGACAGCCCGGAAAGCTTGCTTCCTTACGGTCGCGAAGCTATTTTCAAATTCAAATTTTACCCGAGGTCACTCACGTGACCTTACCCCTCTTTACGGCCCTAGCCAGGCAACACATTTTTAACCGAGGCGGCCCGATCCCTCACCACACCATACTGGTCTCCCCAAAGACCACCCTTTCACCGCCACGGTCGGCACTTTTGATTGCGACCACCCATTCTTACCGAGTTGGCAACTCCAACTCACCTACTTGCACGGCCCCTCCAGAGGCCTCCACACTTACGACTCGGGCACAGTCTTTAGCCATTGCTCCTGGGACCGACGACCCCACCCCCATATCAACACGGAAAAGGTTTTTTAATAGCCAGCTTCGCGCCGCGCTCCCTTCTCTTCCCACATTTAACCGCCCCGCTGCTTGACAAGCAGATGCCCGGGGCACCACTCTTCACCCACCCCCCTCGCTTTCACCCCTGACGCTGCTGCGGCGGTCACTTCCTGCCTTCGTGCGCATGGTTTTCCCAGACCTGTTAAGGTTCGTCCACAGATACGACACCGGGAAACGTTGGTAATGATGCTGTTTCAAGTTGAACGCCATGTATAGGATTATGTCTTGCTTATATGTAGTTGACGGAGAAGTTTGGGTTTTCATTCTTACTACGGCGAGGTTTCTTTGTTGTCGCTTAGATTCTGCTCACCTGTACCTTACGCGTTATTAACCCCCTCTTCGTGGGTCCCATTTGTGTCGCGGCCTCTGAGTCGTTTGCTATATTCTTTTTCCTTTGTCTCGCGTTGCTTGGGTTAGTCGGCGGTAATTGTAGTTAGGGTAGTCGGTGCGCGATAAGCTTTTAGCTTCCATGCGAAATAAAATCTATCGATCTATCTTCATTTGTATTCAGTATCATTTGGTCTCACCTGGTATATCATACTAGGCGGAGCCATTTCTATATTCTGTTAGTTATCAATACATTCTATTCGATCGGTATCCGAGCCCGATCTCCCATCCTAGTCCCGAAAGTATCTCGAGCCGATCTTCGTCTCGGTACTGTCCCGTCCTGCTACTACATCTACGCCCCGTTAGAGGAGGGTGGTTTTGCTGACGGTTTCCTGGATTTCGGGCCAGGGGGCCTTCATCCAGTCGGGGGTGTGTGATGGGGGGGAGGTCATGCTGGGGGAGAGTGTAAACTGCAGCTTGATAGGGGTGTGGTCAGACCCTGCGTTGGGTAGCCGGTTTGACCATGAATGGAAGAGGTTGCGGGCGGGGTGGTTGGCGAAGGCTAGGTCAATGACCCTGTGTCTTTGGAGTGGGTTGGGGGAGATTCAGGTGACTCTGCCGGGAATGTTGAGCAGGGAGTAACCGTTTGCGGCGGGTATGGAGAAGTAGGGGCTGGACAGTGCTTCCTCTCTTCTGTTCGGTGTGCGGTGGGGGTCCGTGCGGATATTGTGTATCAATAGAGAACACTAGTTCTCTAATGGTTTATATTGCGACAACCCGGTCATTGGGGCCGCTCGCTTGCTAGGACCTGGTGCATATCCTCGAGCGATATCTAACCCTTGGAGGGAACTGGATGAATTCTACTGCGCTGACACAAACGTGCACAAATTGTAGGTAAACTGTTGATGTCATGCATTCCTAACGGTAGGGCCATATTGGAAGAGATTGGTAGCACCTATGCCGCTCTTGCAAGTATTTTTAGAGACCCAAATGAGTGCAAAAAAACATTTAAACAATCCATGTGATAATGTCCGCTTTCTGATTAGTTTAGTATTTTATAACCTGCTCTTACCATATGCACTGCCATGAACTATCAAAGACCTATTTGCACTTTGGTTGTATGCCCAGGCTGCCGTACGTACGTGCATCGAACCAGTCTCCAAAGACTCAAGACATATAAATAGAACAGGCCTATCGCTTCTCCACGCTCCCCAAGCTATGTGCGAGTATGACTAGTGTCAGCCAAATCTCACTTCAAGTCGAATGTACACCATAGACCGTCAGGCCGAAATCAATAAATCGAACCAAATGGAGGTAGACGTTCTGGTCTATTAAACGCAGTGCTTGTATATTTTGTCGCTCGCCAATCCTGTGATGATTGTTTCTACCGCTATTGGGGCTCTCAGCGTGTCGCATATCACGACTTCTACTTCCAGACTGTGTGAGGCTCCATTTATTTGAACCCAATCTGACGATCTACGGGATATACCTTTAATTCCTGCTTCATCTGGCTACCCGGATTGAAAGATATGATAATACTTTCGGGCTCCAGGATTTCTTCCGAAGCTATATAGCAGATAGCCTCTCCACTCCTTACGCGACGAACTCATTTATTCACAATGTCTCCGCATATCTTTCGTGCATGTGCGCGCAGGTGCTGTGTCGTATCACGATAGCGTAGCCAACCTTTCCTTGTGGACCGGTTGTAATCTGTCAAATTTTGTGTGGGAGCCTTTGTGGCGGCTCAGCAAGAGCTAATCCAACCAGATGAATCTTTCAATGTCACTTTGTCTGTATCTGCGTACAATACATAACAATACCCTGGTTTTCAACATATAATCGGAATCCCTCTAACGCAGACAATTACAAACTGCCAGGAACCGACCAAAACACTTTAGTTGTTGATTGATCCTTGCCGGAACGTCGGGATATGCCAGGAGCCATTCTTCACACTTGGCAATTGGCTACATTTCCTGGTGGTCCCTGCATCTCCTGATAAGATATAATAAAGGATCGGGTTCGGAAATGTAGGCGCTCGGGAGTGGCTGTATTTTAAAATGCTTAATTTGCTTGGCATACGATATCACGAAACCTCTATGTAAATAAATACTCGATGTTAAGATCCAGCATCCATTCTGTGCTGGCCCCCGACAATGCTCTATGCCAAAGCCTGGGAAACACATTTCACTCCATGGTAGGCTCAACCTCAAGGTCTTTTGGTACTGCCAGTAGCAAAACAGACATGACGGTAATCAACCCAGATTCGAAGCCATTGGGAAAGAGATCTCAAATGTCTGAAGCCCAATGTTCTATGATAATTTCCATCCACGAGGTACATCAGCAAAAAATGGGATCTCGTCTTGGTGCGTCCAGACGCACCAGGCGCACCAGGCGCAATTCGAGGTACCAGGCGCAAAAAAGGTTTTCTTACACGCATCGCTACGCCTTGGCGAATTCTCAGGCACCCGTGTGTTTTTTGACCAAAAGACCTTGTCATTGGACGAGAAGGCTCGTCTTTTATAGTACGCACGGCACAATCTCATTATATTAGTTAATTCTCTTTATATGCACATGACTCTGGCGTGAGTAATTCTATTGGGTATTAGTCATAGGATATAACTCAGGATATGTTGTATGCCACGGCTATGCCATGAGATTCTATTTGCCAAACTACCTTTCTATATCACCATTTTTACCATACCTACACTTTAGCATTTCTACCTCCGACATGACTACACTGATTAACATTCACTCGCATGCAAGCTGTATGTGTAGGCCCATCATCATCAAAAAGAGCAAACCGCCAAGACGAATTGTACTTCCAGACACACTAATTCGTCTTTTGTGTCAAAATTATCATCCGGCCCGTCAAATTCGTCGTCCTTTTTCCACCATTTTGCCCATTCGTCTTCGGACCAAAAAGGCTCGTCTTTTTCCCGGCTGTTTTGACGGCTTGTCTTTTGACTGAAACTCTGTGTCTTTTGACCCAGGAATCCTCGTCATATTCCTGGTAGATTTCAAAGCTCGTCTTTGGACCAAAACTCTTTGAATCTCAACACTGAAATCCTCGTCATTTTCCTGGAACCGTCGTTACTCACCTCAGCATATTGCCCCTCTTTTTTGATCAGAAATTTTTGTCTTGTGACTAGGAACATAAGCAAGAAATCGGGTTTGTCCGGATGAAGTTCATCAGCAAACCCGGAACCTCCACCAGCTGCTCTGGAGGCTCGGTAGCCAAACTGCCTCCCCAGGAAAGAAGCAGAGCGTTCCTAGCACTCTCTGGCATAAAGCATTTTGCCCTGGCGCGCACTAGAGCTCCTAGCTGTTACATGGAGACTGTAGGCGAGACAGGAAAGGTACAAGGAACACAACCGAAACAGGAGGCTTTGAGGTAGACTCTAAGCAAGCGAAGTCTCTTGAAACCCTTTTGGCCGACTATACCAAAAGATCGTGGACTATGAACTATAGTCTAGCGGGGCGGGGTTCGAGAGACGAGACAAGGCAAGTACTGAGGCGCGAATCGACTCAGGATACGTTGGGGGCGGAAACAGGGGACCGGGCTCAGATAACGATCGAATAGAATATATTGCTAACAAACAGGGTGAAGAAGATATATAGATAGATAGATTTTATATTGCTTCGAAGTACAAGACTTATTGCACGCCTAACCGAGAACTCCGCCAAAAAACAAAGCTTGATCAGAAAAAAAAAAAAAAAAAAAACATAACCTACAACAAAAGGATTAGAAAATCGGAGAGTTCGCATCTGCGCCGTTTAGAAAGTAGGAAAAGGATAAGAGAAGAATCAGTCTTCCTCCTCCTGACCGTCAATGTCGGTGTATCATTCTAGTAGCCTTATGTGTTTTGCAAATTACAATACGATATCCACCTTCAGGTTCGAGAACATCCAGTTTTCCATTGTCGCTGGGCCTGGAATTTTGTCCAATAACTTTGTTCGGTATCTGGCCCATTGAGTCTTAAGGATCGGCGATAGCGAGTATCCCATAAAGTACGATAGGCAACAGTAGTAGCTGTCGAGTTAATTCAAGCGAGGTGCAAAGTTTTCTGAGAAGAGAAGTAACAATGTATGTATTGGTAACCAGCGTAGATGTAGAAATGGCTCAGCCTATTATGAAATACCAGGTTAAACCAAGCATTTGTGATAAGTACAAATGTAGAAGAAGAAGAAGAAGAACCTTACATTGTTTAGAAGCCGAAACCTATCACCCAACTAGATTACCCTAACTACAACCTCCAGCGAATAATCCAAAGCAAATGCCAATAAAAACTAACTACCGCAACACGAATGCCGCGAACATGAAAGGAAGCGCTCAAAGAGAGCGCAAAATAACAAGTACATCAGCAAAAAAAAAAATCCTCCAAGACGAATTGTACGTCCAAACGTACTAATTCATCTTTTATAACCAAAACCTCGTCTTTTGCTACCAAATATTCGTCTTTTGGTCGTCCCGCGTTTCCCGGGACTCTAAAAATGAGAGGTCGTCTTTTAGCGTCTACTATGCGTCCTAAATGTGATATCTCGTCTTTTAACGCCTTTTGACGTCGCGCGGATGTGATATTCCGCCTATCTACTGGTGCTAATGCTAATTGCGCTAGCTAATGACGTCAGATTCGACTCCTCCACACCTCGAGGATCCACCCACACCTCCATATACACGCCTCCTACCTCGCCTCCTACCTCACCTCCTAACTCACCTCCTACCTCACCTCCTACCTCTATCGACACCTACCTCCTGCCTGCATCAGCGCCTGGATACGTATTTACCTTCCTCTGCATTTTGACGCCTTTACTGACTCCGCTGCAGGCTCCAAATCCTGCAGTATATTGACGCCGCTGGAGGCGTCAAATTCCCAATATATTGGCGATTATACTGACTCCGCTGCAGGTAAATACCCCCAGTATATTGACGCCGCGGCTGACGCTGCTGAAAGCGTCAAGTACCCACTATATTGACGGTATCCTGACGCCGCTGGAGGCACCAAATCGTCATTTTATTGACGCCGCTGAAGGCGTCAAATTCCCAGGATTCTGACGGTATACTGACGCCGCTGGAGGCAGCGAACACCGCACGATTTGGACACCTCCTAGGCAGCGAATACTGCACCATATGGACACACCCAGGCAGCGAATACGGCACCATATGGACACCCCCAGGCAGCTCAGCAGCGAGCTCCGCGGGCAGTCAGCTCAGCAGGCAGCTCAGCAGGCAGGAGGGCAGGCAGCTGAGCAGCGAGCTCAGCGGGTAGGTAGCGCAGCGGCGAGCGCAGGGGGCAGGAGGTTGGCGGGGGGCAGGAGTAAGCGGAGGTAGGTGGGGCTTCAGCGGAGGCAGGAGTGTCGCTAGCAAATATGTACATAGAATTACGTAGACATGTGGATCAATAAATGTGACATTTGCGCGGAACTATTGTCCTAGTCCAGCCGTTAACCGGGCAAAAGCTACCCAGGTGTGGACCCGGTGTTCGTTATGGGGTCAAAAGACGACTTCATTTGGTCAAAGACGACTCCGCGACGAGAACGGGAGTGATGTACGTATTTTCGTGTCGAGACGATGTCTTTTTGCGCCGGGGCGTAGCTATGCAGGTAAGAATACTTCTCATGCGCCTGGTGCGCCTAATGGCGCCGGGTGCGCCTTGGTACACTCAGGGGCGTCAGAATGGACCCTATTTTTTGCTGATGCGCTATCACCGCCCCTTGAGACAGGCGCACCAGGCAAATCAGTCGCACCAGAGGTTTTCTTACCTGCATCGATACGCCCCGGCACAAAAAGATATCGTCTCGAAATGAAAATACGAATATCTCTCACGTTCTCATCGCGGAGTTGTTTTTTGGTCAAAAGACGGATTCGTCTTTTGAGCAAATGACGTCATCTTTGACCAAAGAGTTCGTCTTTTCACCGCAAAACGAACACCGGGTCCACACCTGGGTGACTTTTGCCCGATTAAAGGCTGCACTAGGACACTAGAGTCGCGCAAATTTCATGTATATTGATCCGCATCATCAAAAAATAGGGTCTCGACGGGAAAATACGAACATCTCTCCCGTTCTCCTCGCGGAGTCGTCTTTTGACCAAGTTACGTCGTCTTTTGACCCCATAACGAACACCGGGTCCACACCTGGGTAGCTTTTGCCCTGTAAACGGCTGGACTAGGACAATAGTTCCGCGCAAATGTCACGTTTATTGATCCACTAGCACATTTCTACGGAATTCTATGTACATATTTGCTAGCGACCCACCTACCTCCGCCGACGCCGCATCTACCTCCGTTCACTCCTGACCCCCCCCTTTCCTGCCCGCTGAGCTACCCGCTGAGCTGCCTGTCCACTGAGCTGCCTGCCCGCTGAGCTCGCCACAGAGCTGCCTGCCCGCTGAGCTCGCCGGAGAGCTGGTTGACAGCTGAGCTACCCACTGAGCTGCCTGTCCTCCTGCCCGCTGAACCCGCCAGAGAGCTGCCTGACCGCTGAGCTCGCCGCTGAGCTGCCTGCCCGCTGACCTCCCTGCCTTGGGGGTGTCCATTTGGTGCAGTATTGGTGACTGGTAGGTGCAGGATTTGCTGCCTGGGGGGTGCAGTATTGGCGGCCTGGGGGGTGCAGTATTTGCTACCTGGGGGTGTCCATATGGTGCAGTATTCGAGGACTGGTAGCTGCAGTATTCGCTGCCTGGGGATATCCATTTGGTGAAGTATTCGAGGCCTGGGAGCTGACGATTTGGTGCCTGCAGTGGCGTCAGTACAGCGTCAATATACTGGGTATTTGATGCCTCCAACGGCGTCGGTAGCGGCGTCAATATCTTGTCAATATATTGGGAATTGGACGCCTTCGGCAGCGTCAGCAGCGGCGTCAATATACTGGGGTATTTACCAGCAGCGGAGTCAGTATAATCGCCAAGATACTGGGGATTTGACGCCTCCAGCGGCGTCAATATACTACCCAATTTGACGCCTCCAGCGGTGTCGATATACTGCAGGATTTGGAGCATGCAGCAGAGTCAGTAAAGGCTTGAAAATGCAGAGGAAGGTAAATACGTATCCAGGCGTCGATGCGGGCATGAGGGAGGTGTTGATGCAGGCAGGAGGTAGGAGGTGAGGTAGGAGGTGAGGCAGGAGGTGAGGTGGAAGGTGAAGTAGGAGGCGAGGTAGCTAGGTATATGTGGAGGTGGAGGTGGAGGTGTGGGGTGTGGAAAAAGCGTCAAATCTGACGTCATTAGCTAGCGGTATTAGCATTTGTGCCAGTACCTACATCATATCCGTTCGACGTCAAAAGACGAGATATTGCATTTGGGAGACGAACTAGGCGTCAAAAGACGAGGTGTCACATTTGGGACGAATACCAGGCGCCAAAAGATGACGTGTCATTTTTTGGAGTCCCGGGAAGCGCGGGACGACCGAAAGACGAGTATTTGGTAGCAAAAGATGCGGTTTCGGTCACAAAAGACGAATCGGTACGTCTAGACGTACAATTTGTCTTGACGAATTTTTTTTTGGCTGATGTCTTTTGGGGCTTTTGGCAATAAGCAGCGTAGGAATATTTCTTCTTTGTCCTTTAACGTTACTGCTATTTATTCCTCGTGTATAATGGTCGGGGTGTTAGCGCATCTCTTTTTGCTCAGGAGCCCCCAGACTCCCCACATGTCCTTTCCCGTTGAGTTGCCCACGTACTTGTCCCAGCATTCTAGTATGGGGGGGGTCCCTGGTGCGGGTCGGGGAATACCTACACTTACCAGTAGACTCTGAGCTCAATTGCATGCAGGCACCGGCAGTGCTGCAGGTCGTGGCAGCGGAAGGGGTGGTGTCTCGATTTGGGGGAGGTGCCTGGTAATCACCTGCCGGATGGTGGTCTATTCGCTGCAGAATCGCTCCGGAATCGCTGCCTATTAGGAGCCTATTCGCTGCCGATTCGGAGCATACCCTGGAGGTGCTGGAGGCGGGTATGGAGGCGGCAGAATCGTTGCCTATTCAGAGCCTATTGGAGCATGGTTTGCAGCATTCTTTGGTCAACAATCGATCCAGAATCGCTGCCTATCCGGAGCCTATTAGGAGCATGCTTTGGAGCACGTTTTGATCAATATCCGATCTAGAATCGCTGCCTATTTGGAGCGTGCTTTGGAGCATGCTTTGGAGCATGCTTTGGTCAGAAATCGCTGCCTATCTGGAGCATGATTTGGAGGTGCTGGAGGCGGGCATGGAGGCGGTGCTGGAGGTGGGTATGGAGGCGGGTATGGAGGCGGTGCTGGAGGTGCAGGCGGTGGCGGAGGTGGCGGAGGTGGCGGAGGAGGGCGCTGGGGTGGGGCTTGCGCGTGTTGCGGATTTCGGTTGTTGCGGATTTGTATGGGGGCCTGCTAGCTACCAGCATTGGGGGAGCGTTGTAGATTTGGGTGGGAGCGGTGCGGATTTGGGTGGGAGCACTGCGTTCAGATCGAACCTTCACCGTCACCGTGCAATGGATCCATTCAGGTAGTTCCAGAAACTGGCCTACTTAGAGACATTGAGTTACTGCAACATTGTTTTGAACGGCAGAGCCAAGATATCAAGCTCTAGGGATCTCTTTGGATATCACTTTTATATGAGCTAATGTGGAAATATCTCTACTCACCCTAAGCTTCCATCCCTTCAGTACTAGTAGTTCTAGGCCCCTGGACCTAAGTAGTTCCGGGCCTATGGACATAGTTACTTGAGCTTAAGTGGTTCCGGCCCTCGAACTCTGCTCCATTTGTGGCTGTCAGAAGAGCGGTGGTATGAAGGAAGGTTATGCGCCAAGCGTGTGGTAATAGAAAGGTTTGTTTTATTAGATATCCTCTACGTTTCTTGTTTTTTCATTTTATTTTTTTCTTTTTTATATCAAGTGCTATTGTTTCTAGGTACAAGCTCCGCATAAAGTATAAACTATAGCGTAAAGACCTATCCCCAATGCTAGTTCCCCCAGTTATAGTAACTATGGTATGCTGCCAACCACAATCCTCTCACAAGGTTGATGAGTAGGGAAACCCCCTGCCTAAGAAAAAATGAAAAAGATTTCCGGATGACACAAATGAGAGGCAAAAAGAGACCTGACATTGGCATCATGCCGAGTGCCCGTAGTGGGTCTTTGGGTGAGCGGTAAGGGCTTTGGGAGCAGGAGGAGGTGGAGGTGGGGTCGTCGGTCCCTGGTACTAGTGGCTAATGACTGTACTACAAGTCGAGTGGCAAGGTGAGGTTCTCATCAATGAAGAGAAGAACCAGGATGAGGTTGACCAAGTCTCTTTGGGCGATCGTACGAAATGTCACTCCTTTTTATGTGACCCGAATCAAGGAGGAAAGGGATCGGCGCGACAAATCTTTGGTGGTGAGGCCAAAGAAAAGTCATTATTAGATATCCTCTACGTACTCATAATATACATATATCGACTATCTCACACTGCCTTGCTTCCCTAGTACCCACCAAGCGGCTAGGTGCTCGGCGCCTTACCCGCCTAATTGGGTGCAGAATCGAGCGTTGATTTGGGAGTGTAGAATCGGGACTCAATTTGGAGTCTATATATCGACATTAGTGTAGCTGTTAAGATATGGAGACAATGTAAGGGTAGGAAAGAAGGTAGGAGGTAGGAAACAAGACTGATTTGAAGATGGATTTGCTGTAGAGTTATCGTGAATTAGGAGGATGATTAGGCGTTGATTTGGAGGTTGATTAGTAGGTTGATTAGGAGATTGATTAGGAGGTTGGAGGGGGCTGAGGTAGGAGGTCAGGAAGGAGCCGAGGTTGTCCGGGAGTGGGGATCCTCACGATATGGGAATAACGGCCTTAGTCGTTGTTCTCACAGGTGAAATGAGATATGTGCTAGCAAATGTGACGTAGAGGTGCACTAGTGATGACATGTCATGTTGGCGCGCTAAAGGAGCCAGGTACGCCTAGCCCTTACTGCAACCGCTCGCCTCGTCTGGGTAGTATAACAATTCGCGAAAATAATACTAAAATCGCCCTCACGACCTTTTACTGAACGGCTGAATGTAATGATTAAAAATGGAAATATGTGACGACCCCTATTCTCTTCTCGCCACTTTAGAAACTGATGTCTGACATACTAATGGAACATCAATGCGGATCAAGTAGAAAAACGAGAATTTGTGTGAGAAATTGTTTATATAATTGTTAGAATTATGCTATCCCCAGTCTCCTATCTCCAGGCTAGGTGGTACGGCGTGAGGATCATTTTCGTGCCCAAGGTTATACCAACTTAACTGGAATGCCGTCATCAATGATCTTCGTCCTGGCTACTCCACCCACATTCTTCTTCAAGCTCGACATTTATAAAATCGCCCTTGCCATAGTCTTCCTCCTCCTCCTCCTCCTCCTCCTCCTCCTCCTCCTCCTCCTCCTCGTCGTCGTCGTCGTCTTGCGCCTTGGGTTCTTGCTCTTCGCCTCTCTGGTGCCATAACGGTTCCCACGTTGTACTTGCCGCCAGCTTACTATTATCTAGGTCCTTGTTCTTCAACCACCCAACCTTAATCTTTCGATACCACAAGCCGAATATTGACTTTCCTGGCCTGCTCTGGCACCCGCTCATTGAGGTTGTTGTATTGTGTTCGGCTACCGCCCGGCCAGCAAGATCCAGGGGAGCAAATCCAGGCAGCGTAGACAAGCCCAGCTGATGCGTTGTATCCTTCCTCGCTGTCTGCGTGATGGCAAACTCGGCATCGGTCAGGACTAGAAGGCCGGTGATGAGATAGATATCATGTCTCTCGTTCCATCTCTTGAAGACCCAGTCCCGCGTGTCTCTGTTCTTGCACTGGGCCTCGAACCATGCTTGGTGATTTAGAAGATAGTGGAGTTCACCGTGTGAAGCGGAGACCTGGCCACTGCCTGACCTGGCGGATTGGTTTCTGATACCCAGGAAGTCGGTGAGGCTGGAGCGTAGCTTTGATACCCTTGTGTTGGCGGAGGTCTCTTTGTAGGGTCCGAGCAGGCCAACAGTGATCGTGGCCGGTAGTTCGAGAGTGCGGTTGGGGAATGAGTCGTGAATGTTCTGAAATGGATCCTGGGGGTTAGTGATGAGGGCCCCTATGGGAATTGTCCCAAGGGCGGGGGTGTGTGGTGGGGCGCGAGGGATTGTGGGCATTGATGGTGAGTAGAGTGTGTGGCTATCGGGTTGTGTAACAAGAAGAAGTAGCTAGTAAGGTATTCTATGGTGGGCTGGTTTGTATTTGAAAGGCAAGACGATCGGGGGGCAAGAAGATCGGGGTAGCTCAGAGCTGTATGACTTATATCTACGGTTTTTACACTAGCGAGCGCGAAAACTGCCAAAGAATTAGTTTCCGTCTCATGGGAGCTATCCAATTTCCCCTTATCCGTGGGTGAGGCTGACCCCAAACGGCTCAGATTAGTAAACAGTTTTATGATTGTTTTAGATACAGAGACTGAGTGCTAGGGGTATGATGTAGTGGACCGACGACTTTTTTTTTTCCTTTTTTTCCTTTTTTTTTTTTGTATCATAGTTTCATTTATTTCTGGGTACAAGAATATCACATGGAGCCTAGGCTATGGCGTGAACAACACCCCTCCCCTTCCAAACCGCCGAAGTGAAGAGAACACAATGAAAAAAGGATGAAAAGTGTACATGAAGCAGATGCTGAGAAGAGACCCTGACATTCCTCCTACCAGCGAGCAAACTAAGAAATTTGGACGTCCCCTTCTGGGGCAATATACTTTCGTACTAGCTACGCAATTTATGACAGAGCATAGCAGAGAAGAGATAGATAGAAGAGAAGCATCAGCAAAAAAAACGAACCACCAAGACGAACTGTACGTCCAGACGTACCGATTCGTCTTTTACGACCAAAACCTGGTCTTTTGCACCCAAATACTTACCTGTTGGTCGTCCCGCGTGTCCGGGAGCCCCGGAATATGATAGGTCATCTTTTGGCGACTGGTATGCGTCTCAAATGTGAAGCCTCGTCTTTTGACGCCTAGCTCGTCTCCCAAATGTGATATCTCGTCTTATGACATCACGCGGATGTGATATTTTGCCTATATACTGGCGTTAATGCTACACCGTGCCTTTATTCCAGCCTCCATCATCATAGTCATACTTTAAACCTGCCTAACAAATGAACCATCAGATACCAGCATCAGCCAATGCATCAGAGCTGTCTCAATGCGGGGTATACTTATTTTAGGAAACCTAGTATTATGTGTAAAATGGGCATCGTGTGTACGGTAAAGCTTCGTGAGGTGTACTCCAATATGCTCAATAGGATTTAGGTGATTAGAGTAGGTAAAAAGCCGGTCCTTCAGAACATCAACCCTATTCTCCTTTAATGACTGAGTGGTGATCTCAGCAGCATGTATTTTAGTATTATATTGCATACGGTACACACTTCTTAGATTATCGCTCAATAGATGGAGCAGAATGAGATTGATGTTCTAGAGAACTGGTGTGCCTATTAGCCTGTCCGACATCTCTTCGAACATGTTTGAGCACACCTCAAGAAGCTCTACAGTACACACTACGCCCATTTTATATATGATATTAGATGATCCAAAGTAACTAAGCCCCGCATCAAGACAGCTGTCGGGCATTGGGTAGGGCTGGTATCTAATGGTTCATATAGTAGTCAGGTTTAAAGTATAACTATTAGATCTATTAGAATGGAGGCTATAATAAAGGCAAGAGATTGGTACACGGTTTATTGAATGATTTTTATTTCTTCTTTATATACTAAATAACTATTCTACAAGTTAACAGCTCTTCATATTACCAAATATGGTTGTTGTGATCACAATCTTGCTCCAGCGGTTGATGATCAAAGCCGTTGCCATGTGGCACGTCCACTCATTTACGTCAAGCCGCTGTACATATAATTACGTAGACATATGTATCAATATACTTGACATTTGCACGGAACTAGTGTCCTAATCTATGTAACGATTGCCGAGTGACCTCATTCTGCCAGCGAACTGTGCTAACGAAAGCAGTTAACCGGGCAAAAGCTACCTACACGTGGACCCGGTGTTCGTTTTGGGGTCAAAGATTAACTCGTCTTATGACCAAAAGACGACTCCACGACTAAAACGGGAGAGATCTTTGTATTTTCCCGTCGAGACGATATCTATTTGCGCCGGTCTAACGGGGCGAGGATCTAGGAACAGGATAAGGAGGAACCGAGGCGAGGATCGACTCGGGATACGTTCGGGACAGGACGGGAGACCGGGCTTGAATACCGATCGGACAGAATATATTTTTGAACTAACAGAATGGCTCCGCCTAGTATGATATACCAGGTGAGACCAATTGATACTGAATACAAATGAAGATAGATAGATATTTATTATCGCTTAGAAGCCAAAAGGCTTATCGCAAGCAAAGACCGGCCATACCTAACTACAACCTCCGCCGACTAACCCAAACAAAAACGGCGACGACAGGAAAGACAAAGGAAAACGAAAACAAAAACAAAGCAGAATCGAGGACAGGAGGACCGTGAATAGAATATATAAGCAGCCAGATCCGCTGTCAGAAAGGAAAGAAAACATGAAGATAAAGAGAAAGTTTAACGGTGACTTAAACTAAACCTCATTATTTCCCCCGCGCGATCGCCGCGTGCCGGAGCGCCGTGCCGTGCCGTGTTGCTAACTTGATGGTGGAGGCCGTGTTAGCTGCCGGGTCGCGACTGTTACCGAACGACATTGATGAGTGCCGGGCAATTTTTGGGTCTGCTTGCTGAAACGCGTGCTGCTCTTAAAGTGGCCTTAGCCCTCTCTGGACAGGCTCGGTCGATAGTTTTGTGGAAGCCCTTGCAGTTGTAACATCTGATGGGCGAGCAGATCGAACTCCACCCAACATGTCTTGCACGGGTGTTCGCCTGTGGTATGATCTTCGCGCAGTGTCCGTGATCGCCTGTTTCAGGTTTCAAGATTGTTCTTGGCGGTGCCCATACTCAAGGCAGTTCCGGCATTGTGTGTCTTCTCGGATGTTGTGATAGGTCTCGAGGGAACATCGGCGGTCGAAGAGGTTGAGAGATCTAAGTCCTAGAGACTCTGTTGTGAAGTGGCCCGGGAGGGCGATGAGCATTGAGGAGTGTTCTTTCCCAACTCTCTTTTCTGGTCTAGTGATCCATCTCGGGATCTGGGCGAGTTCGAACTTTTCTCCGTAGTTGTTTCTGATCTCGGATGCGACCAGTTGTCCCGCGTCTATTCCATCCCCGATTGTTGTTGGGATGCCGTGGAGTAGGAATTTGGACCATTTGGAGTTGGCCCTGATGTCGATCACGTAGATTCGCATCCCCGTGAGCACGTCTTTGATTTCGTGCTTGTAAGCGAGCACGGTTTCGGCGGAGGTATCAAGCTTGGTTTCAAGGATGATGTTGTGGTTGAGGGTCTTTCTTGCCGCAATAAAGTGGCACTTGGCGTCTGGGATTCCGGCGTTGATTCTAGCCCGGATTTCGGAGGGGGTTTGGTTGCAGGGGGCTTGTGGGGATGGGGCGTTGCATTCAACGATGACTTCTCGGTTAGCCTTTGAGAAGTCTGGTTTGAACAATGGGTCCGCCTTCTTTGCGGACCTCCGTCTCTGTACCAGCTGGAACGTGTCTTGGTTAGGGTTGCTAGCCCGGGCCACGTTAGCGAAGGATCGTTGTTGCGGTTGTGGTTGTTGTGGTTGTTGTTGTTGTGGTTGTTGTGGTTGTTGTTGTCGGCTCTAGGGGCGCGGCGTGGCGCAGTGGGCGGATGATGGGCTGAGGAGGAGGAGGAGGAGAGGGTTTGTTGAGGATGAGGTGGGTTTGTCCTTGGACCTCCTTGATCTGTTCGGCAATTTTGCCTTGTGCCTCTTCGGCTTTTGTGAGGAGGGGGTGGATGGACTGGGTGAGGTTAAGGCTCATATCCATGATGGTTCGCCTCGTCATTGTGTCGGAGTTGTTGAGCACGGTCACATCGCTGGCTACCTTTGTGACTAATGCTGCGAGGTCTCGGTGCTTCCCAAGGAGGGTTTTGGGCGGTTTGGAGTGAGGCTGGCTGTGATGGCGTGTCTGATGGCCCATGAAATGTAATTCATGTCCATTCTGTTGTGGGCGCCCCCCGGGACGATGATGGGGTTGAGGTAATCAAGCCTAGGGGTATAAACATCCCGGTAGGCCTGATCGCTTGCAACGCGGAGAGGTAGCCTTGAGGCTGCTCATCTTGGTCTTGGGGTGGGGTCGAAGGGGGGGGGGGCCGGAGTGCCTGGGGGCGGCGTATTCGCGAAGTAGCTGGAGAGAGATGCTTGTGAGGCCGTCTCATCTGTTTGGATTTTCTTCTGACTTCCCAATCCGAAGAGGGGTTGTCTAGAGGGTCGTTTGGGGGGTTGGTTTGAAGCCATTTTGAGAGTTGGGGGTGTTTGTTTCGCTTAAAAAATAACAACGCGACCGTACGGCCGGAGGACGAAATGGCTCAGCCTGGTATGGTATACCAGGTTAGACCGTTACGCGAGAAAGAATAATAGAAAGAATAAAGTATACGATAATCGAAAGTGTTTTGTTTTCTGAGAGTACAGAGGAACGAGAGAAATGAAGCGTTGAAGGAAAGAAGAAGAGAAGAGAAATAGAAAGCGAAGAGAGAGAGCCCTATAATATACCCAAGGAAATCCGCTGACTAATCCCAATGATTCACACCGTACGACCGAAATAGAAACCCATAACCGATCCCGATCTTTCCTTCCGCAGTCCTAACCCGAAGCGCCTAGCGCTGACCGTATCCTCCGAGCACCTTCCTAACCCATCCATCTTATCCGAAGCAATAGCGATCCTTCACTTAACAACCCGATTCCGCAACGTTCTCGATGGCATGGCAGGTGGGGGCGGTCGTGCCGCGATAGCCGGGGCGTATGGATGCAGGTAAAAAAACCTCTCATGCGCCTGGTACTCCCAATTGCGCCTGGTGGGCCTGGGTACGCCCAAGCACATCAGAGAAGACCTGATTTTCGCTGATGAGAGGAAAAGTAACAATTTAGGTGTTATGAATGTAGTGCGTATCGCCTGCTTTTGGAGCCTGGAGTAGAGATTTTGGTTGGCCTAGGTCGAAGTTGATGAGAGTGAGGTGAGCTGTGAGTCTGTGGAAGGGTCGTAAAGGGGTGATTTAGACAGACCCATTTGGTCTTGGTCACCCTGATGTAGGAGGAGAGGGCTGCAAGTGAGTTGGGTGGTGACCACAGGTCGTCGAGTCTTGTTGCGGAGGGTATGTGGGTTCCCCTTTGGAGGCTGCATTCAGGGCATCATATGATAGCGTGTCTGAGGTCTTCGTCTTCGAGAAGACATCTAGGGCATGTTAGGGGGAGGTCCTGTGACATCCATGTTAGGTGGGCTGCTAGGTAGCTTTTGTGGGCGCGCATTTGACATATTCGTCTGGCGATAAAGCGGTCGAGTTTGCGGTGGGGGTGAGGGCGGGTGCTGATTGAAAATTTAAAGTAAACTCGTAGGAGGTTATTTCTCCAGATCTGCAGGGTCTCTCTTTTGATGGAGAGTGCTAGGTTGAGATGTATGGTATTTAGGATTTGGCTGAAGGCGGGGGAGTTGGTGAGCAGGGTGTGGCAGACGTCGTCGATGGGGAGACGCACTACCCCTTTCCTGTTGGAGTTCCAGTTGACGGGGGGGTTTGGGCGGCCTAGTAGGAGGTGTCGGTGTGATGTTCCCCTGTAGGGGTAGAGGGTTTGGAAGGAGCTGGGGGTGCGGGCAGCAACTGGGTTGTATGCAGGGGACGCGGCTTGGATTCTTGCGGCGTATCTGATTCGTAGGGAGGGGATGTAGAGGGCGTGTGGGGGAAATGATATTTCTGCTTGGAGAATGGTGGAGGAGGTTGATCTGAAACAGTTGGTGACCCAGAGTGCCACAGATGCAGTACGAGAAGTGCTTCGTGTTGCTGCACTATCGAGAATGGAGGCGCAGTATGTGACCATTGGGAGTATTGCCATGATTGCGAGTGGTTGGCAGTTGAGGGGGGTGAAGGCTTTGCGGGGTGAAGCGAACACTCTGATGATGGCGAAGAAGGCTTGGGCTGAGGCGCATCTTTTGGAGAAGTGGTTGAAGGAGTTGAGGTTGTCAGTGGGGTGGAGGCCTAGCCATCGGATTTCGGGTTTGGGGCCAGTGGGACTCCATTGTGGATGATGGGGAGCGTTGAGGGGACACTCCTGTCAGCTCTGGTGCGCCGGAGGATTAGGCCTGACTTGGGGAGGGAGAAGCGGATGTTGCGAGGGGTGCCTGCGTCTGTTGCGTTGAGAAAGGCGTTTTCTAGTAGGGTGATATTTTGTAGGTATGATGGCGAGGCGACTGTGAAGGCGAAGTCGTCAACGTATGAGATGGTAATGCCGGGGGAGGGGTCTACATGTAGTGGTGCTACATATATGCAGAAGAGTAGGGGTGATACGGGGGAGCCTTGGGGGACTCCAACGCCTACTGGCAGGGAGGCTCTTGGGCCGCCTGGGAAGAGAGAGGAGAATTTCAGGCCCCCGGGTTGTAGGAGTCTGACTTTGTGGAGAAGGGTTGTTGCTGCGTCTGCTGTGAACAGGCTTTTGATGGAGCCGCATTGCTAGGGGTGTATGAGGCGTGAGGAGGAGGCGAAGACATGGAGGCGGTATGTCATTATTCGCTCGAGGGTTTTTGTGACTGTTTCTAGGAGGACAATGATCCGATAGGCGGCTGGGGAGTTGTAGTCGAGCTTGTTGGGCTTGGGGAGGATGACTCTGAGGGCGCTTGTCAGTGCTAACAGGTGGTATCCGCTTCTTAGGAGGGGGGTGAGGAGCTGGGGGATGAGCGATCGGTTTCCTTGATGGATGTTTTTCCAGGCTACGGGAGGGAAGGTGTCCGGCCCTGGCGCTGAGTTGTTTGCGGAGGCAGCTAGTGCTTTTGCTACTTCGCTTGTAGTGGACCGACGACTTCCTCTGTTCCCTAACACTGCCAGGATCCAAACCTGTCTCATTAAAAGACTGGAACATAGGTGTTTCTTATTTTCGACTAGCTGTGGGGGCCGGAGACTCACCATAACAATTCACAAGCACTACCCTTCTGACCACGCCATAGTTTGTACTTTATGCGACCATTATGTACCTAGAAATAATAATTGACTTGACTTGAAAAAAAAAAAAAGAGAAACTACCCTCCTGACCTCCAATATTCACTACTTCGACGGATAAAGTCATCATTGATGCCAAAAGCCGTTGTTGTGTTGGCCATGTGCCGGAGTCATGGCCACGTACGGCAGTGCTTACACTGGGCCAACCCTGGAGCCGAGATGCCTCCACTCAGCCCAGCGCAGCCCACGAAGTACTAAGCCCTTTCGAAAACCAATCACTCCTTCCCCACAGAAGCACTCGAGGATAACAACTAGTATCCAAATATGACACTGCTTAAAGATTGACCTTACCCACCTTCTCGTCAATCACTTGTGCCAGCACTTGTGGGCTTGTGGGCTAGGCCCCTTCTAGTTGGGTGGGATAAGTGATATGGGTGATTGGTATCGATCGACGGGGCATATCTAGTATGAGAAAAAGATGCTACAGCCTGGCCCCCAATCAAACCAACCAAGCCCAGCCCGTATACCAAAGTTAAGATTTGGCCAAGCCTACCCAAATATGAGCCCGGGCAAGCCAATGGTGGCAGTGCCCATTGGAAACCTTGCACGCACATCTACGATGCAAGACCGAGTTGCAAAGCTGAGTATCTTAAGGAAAAAGATCCCCTCTGCGCGATCTAAGCTAAAAGTAGTTCAGAAAGTGGCCTTGCATGACGATAATTCCTTTTGTGTAGAGAGATTCTTCTAAACTTGTGGAGGGGGTGATCATCAGCCTAGTAAAGTGAATTCGTTCTTTTTTTGATCATTAGTAAAAGTGTATAATATGGTTCCACCTTGTTGAGTCTTGGCGTATTTCACATACAGGAATACCAAATTTCAACCTCTATCAAGGTCACACCTAGAAGAGATATCAAAACTCTGCTCAGTGCAGTTACACTTCATCACGCTTACTGCAATTCTACTGAGCCCATTTTTTTAATTTCAGTTTTTGCAAAGTTACTAACCATCGATCTCCCTCCATTTTTTGGGGACCTTTAAGTGTGATCTCTCGGCAAGGATTGCAGACAGTTGCAGACAACGAAGGATTGTGACAACTCGACTTCGTTCTTGGCGGAATTGGACGGTTGGTTGTACTAGATCATCATCATCATCATCATCATAGATTCGCCAACGCGGACAGCAAATTGGGCTCTGCGGTGACCTAAATTTCAATATCACATGATTTCTATGCATGAGAGAGATTTCGCACCTGTCTCATACAACGATGAGGAAAATTATTGTAGAAACAGGGGTCTAAAAACAGGGTTTAGGTGGTTGCCCCGGCCAATAAGACTCTTGCCATACTTCTACAATAATTTCCCCCATCGCTGTAGTGAGCAAAGTCGCCTACCAAGCATTTTCTGGAAGGCGCCCAATTTCGGTCAGATCATACTATGTGCGCTGAAACAAAGTCTCTTCCAGTCATCCCTGGGTAAAGCGGAACCACTTGGCCTAACCCCCGATTCGATTTTGTCGAGGTTGTCCAGGTTTCTCTCTATTGCCATAGACGTTAACATACCTCCAATCGTGCCACGTAGCCATGATCAGCAGATTGACACCCCCCAGGGCAGCCTCTTCGGCCGTTGTAGTGGTAGCAGCGACAATGACTGATTATTAAATCAGAAATAGCAGCAGTATCTATAAATTAAAGGTTTTTGCCTGATTAATTCGGTTTGTGTGGGCAACTAAAACGTGGAAGACCATTGACCATCGCGCCTATATTACACTCTACTCGAAAAGAGACTCGACACATAAGTGTGGGCAGCAATCTCACATCGGAAAGATTTGAAGGTCTAAAATAATCTTTACCCTGATCAGTTTCGGCTGGACTAATACTATTATTCAGAACAAACATGAGAAACGAATACCCTTTAGTCTTCTCATATAAGGAAGATATCAACAGCTTGATCGATAGCGCTTATCTGTCCTTTATAGAACGCAACGACGCACGGTTCTATATTATACTACGGGACATATGTGAGCATGCGAAATGCTATCCCCCGGCCGCCGTCCCCTCGACGCTCGTCGACTTCGAGCCCTTCACAAAGCAAATCATGCGCGGAAATAGGAAGAGAATCCGGTGGATGAAGAGAGCACATTGGGTAGCCGATGTGCTTTACTACAGATATATGGCAACCGGAGCATTGGCAGATCTCGATAAGTCAATTGATATTGTAGAACAGGAAAATCTACAAACTAGTTGGGGAATCCCAAATCACATACGACTTGGCGTTTACCTCAACGAGAGGTTTACAATATGTCACAACATCGTTGATATTGACCGATCGATTGGTTCTCTCAGTATTGCTCTCGACTCTATGCGACCAAACGAGAAGCTTAGAAGTGTTGTCATCAATCTGGTAGTATGCAGTATATCTAATAGGCTCGGCGTCGACGGACCGCGTTCACGAGATATCACCATGATGAAGAAGCTGGATAGCGAACGGCTATCACCCACAATCGAAGGGGCCACAATTTTGGAGGTTGAGGCAGGTCTTGCGTGGGTAGAGTACCTCATGCCTGGATATGCAGCAGACAGGAGTAGGCCTTTCGGATACATCGATAGAACTGTTACCTTCATACGGCAAGCTATCAGATACCTGCCGGTGAAAGATAGCAAGCGCGTATCGTACCTGAATAGGATATGCGTCCCTTTTGGCGGTATCTTGGACGTGTTCCATTTCAATACATGTATTGATATCCAATACGATATGCTTGAAATGACAAAGGACTCCCCAGACCTACAGGGGCCAATTCATGCTCAACTAGGCATCTACTTTCATAGGAGATACCATTTTTTTAAGAAAGATAAGGAAGATCTTGAGGAGGCTATAAGAAGGTATAATGAGGCATTAGTGTTAGGACTATCGGATGATGATTATCGACGAGATATCTTGCTGAAACTGTCGGAGTTATATATTTATGAAAGCTCGGGGAACTCCAATACCGGGAGTCTCATGAAGGCGTACGAGATACTGAGCGATAGGTTCGTTCATACGGGGCGGAACATTCACCACCTACTCGTCCATGGTCTAGTTAGGCTTCGGGCGCATCCTCGATTCAGGAGGGAGGCTGTTATTCGCGAGCTGCCAGCTTTGATCGACTTCGCACTTGATGAGTACCGCAAAAAAATAAGATGTGCTCCCTACGGATCCCGGTCGAGGATGCTGATAAAACTTGAGCTCTCGGCTCTCCTATGCGTTCCTGCAGTCATCAGCAGGAAAACCCAACTCGAAGTAATCGAGATAGGAGAAGAGTGCTTTTCACATATACCACACCATATAACCGAGAGGTTTGGTTTGCGCATGTGCGCGAGGCTTGCGTGCCTTATGATGACCTGTCACAAGAATTCAGGCGAACCATTAGATGCCTCGATTGCAATGGAGATTCTTGAGCGGTTGGATGCTGGCGCAAGGAACCTTGAAAGCACAATATGCTGCAGACTTCAATGTGTCCTGGATGCTACGATAGTACTTGGAGAGATCCCAGGCATGTTTCGGAGATGGGATATGTCGTTTATGTATATCCAGGAAGCGATCAAAATTCTATCCGAAGCGTCGCCCGTGTACTATAAGCGCAATCAAAGGCACCTGGAACAAATGAAATTGAGTCAATACTCATTGGGGTCTTCAGCAGTTACTATGGGTCTCCAAGCGGGCAATACCGCCTATTGCTGTCTGGCGGCTCTTGAGCAGAGCCGAGGAATTGTGCTAGGGTTTATAATTGACTGCAGAAGCACTGGAAATCTTCAGGGGCTGCGGGAGGTAAATCCGGACCTTTACAACAAACTTAATGAACTACATAGCCGCCTTGACAGTCAGGCTGAAGCTATGGAAGATATTTCCCTTGCGGGGAACCTTGGATCATGGCAGAGCGGCATGGCTCTAGAGGTTGATAAGCGGCAGAAGATGAATGATGCCGATGACCTTGCAAGGACCATACAAGACATAAGACGCCAACCAGGGTTTGAGCAGTACCAGCTTCCGCCCTCATACGAAATGTTAATCAAAATGGCTGAAAATGGGCCAGTGGTAGTTGAAGCATGTACCAAAATACGAAGCGATGCGATAATCATTACAAGCTCAGGTATTAAGTCTATTCCTCTTCCAAAACTTGATTTCATTGCTGCAAAGCGTCAAATCAAACAGCTTAACACCAAGATAATTCCTGGAGCATACACATCATACCGATCGAGGTCTCAAAAGATGGAAAACTTTCTACTGTGGCTGTGGGATGTGGCGGTAAAGGACGTTATTGAAGAGTTGAAGAAACAAGGTATATTTTCGGAGAACTCAGATGCATCAACACTTCCTCGGATATGGTGGATTGGTGTTGATTTTCTAAATTTCGCACCATTCCATGCTGCCGGAAACCACTCCCCCGGGTCAACGGAGAACACCTTACATTATGCGATGAGTTCCTACATTCCAACACTAAAGGCCCTCACTTTTGCACGAGAGAAACCTCTCAATATCCTTGAACGAGATTCAAAGCTGTTATTGGTCGCAATGCCTGAAACGCCCGGTCAATCACCATTAATTAGTGTTGAAGATGAGATTGGTGAAATCGCAAGTCTAGTGCCTGAAGGGATTAGGACGGAGGTTCTCGTTGCCCCAAGCGCGAAGGAAACACTAGAATCCCTTCCCTTAGCTAGTATAGCTCACTTTGCTTGCCACGGATTTTCCGATCCTCGGGAGCCTTTCAAAAGCAGGCTATTGCTCCAATTGGATGTGAGGGGTACCCCCACAGTGGACAATTTAACAGCGGAAGCAATATCAAGTATAAATATACAGCAAGCACAGATCGCATATCTATCGGCATGCTCGACCGCTCGAACCATAGAGGAATCTGCCAATGACCCGATTCACATCGCGAGTGCATTTCAACTTGCCGGATTCAGCCATGTTCTTGCAAATATGTGGCCGGTAGATGATGGCGCTTGCCTCAAAGTGTCTACAGAGTTCTACCGTAACCTATTTGACGGCTCTCCTTCCGGGGACGCAAGCGGGCATAGAAAGGTCGGTGCAGCGTTCCATCATGCTGTCAAGAAGTTGAGGGATGAAAATCGAAGACTACCTCTCCTATGGTCACCATTCATACATACTGGTGCGTAGCACAAGGTTAGTGACGTGCCCGATTCCACTTCCTTCTTGCATCTGCTTACTATCCCCTTGCAGGAGGGTGCAACTTTCATAATGTATGATTACGGTTCTTACCTTTATTCGTCGCACACACTCAATTTGTTTCAATCATGTCTTTCTTTTGTCATTATGATTTCCTCTTCTATCGATAAGACAGCAAAGTGTACTTTTTCCTAGCATATTTTAAAATAGTATCGGTTGTCTAGCGCGCTGAACTCTCCAACAGTTCTTTTCGTCCCTTTGTGGATTGGTTAGGGGCAGTTGACATTTTAATTATCATAGCATTACAGTGAATAAATTGCTCACGCACTCGCTTCTTGATTGACCTTCTCGGGTGGCCGCTCGTACCACTCTAGACCCCACGCCACACTCACGCGAGATTACTCAAAACCCTAGAATTAAATCATGTTAACTACACCCCAATGAAAAGGCTTTACCCATCCACTTCCGATCCGCAGTGCTCGTTGTTATTTCATCATCGAGTATTCCTTAGTGTCTACAGTCGCACCCTGCCATAAGAAACCCCGTGAGCAAATATAGGAGTTCCACAAAAGTACATGTATGCTCACTTTCTCTTTACTAGTAACCCCCGACCCCACTTCCAAAGGAAATGCCCGTGGGAAACCATGCAAAGAAATTCTAACCCCCACTTTTTCTTTTTTTCAAAATCCGGTATAAGAAAAATCCGCTATAGGAAACAAAATGGGTTCGGATATCCGAGTTTCTTATCGCGAGGTGCGACTGTATGCCGATTAAATAATTCACGCAACTCCCGGACCGCCGTTGACACAGTTCAGCTGTATCTATCAAATCCTTTCTTATTCTGTTATGTATTGGATTGCTACATTTTCGCAGTCTGATTGGTTGACCGCGCCAGAGGGGGGTTTGGTAAGCACGAGACATCAAATTTTGTTTCAGTTTTGGAAGTTACCCTACCTATTTGGTGCCTCCCCTACCTGCCTGCCTCCCTTGTCTAATGTGTACTGGAATACACTTTTTCTGAGATTGCTGCAATATTATTGGTCGAGAGTGACAGGGATGTTTAGTTTAGTCAGCACGACACCTCAAAACTTTGTGTGCTTGGTGCGGTTACCCTACCGGATTTGGAGCGATTACCCTGTCTGCTTTAAGTCATTCTGCCTACTATCCTGCACGGCCACTAATACCCTAACTCGACGGAACTCTTTAGAATTAAATAATAAATGACTATTAAGAATGAAGCTATGTGAGGAGAGGGAGGATGGAGAGGAGAGCAAGTGGGAGGAGAAGGAAGGAAAGAAGAGAGAAAGGAACGAAGAATGAGAAGTGACGAAAGAAGGAGGAAAGCGGACGAGAATGGAGGAAATGACGAAGAGATGAGGAGAGTGGAATTGGCGAAACAGAAAGTGAATGGATGGAGGTGAGCTGAATAGTTTTCCATGACGTGGCTACTAACGCACCGACCGATATATTCGAAATGATTTCTGACCAAAACAAGACTGGAAAGGATTTATCGGAGCTGACACCAAAGCGATTAGAGGCGCCATGGCACCGTTTTAAGACTCTGGAGCTGGCAGACCTGAGCTTAAGAATGGAGTTGGCAGATTTATTTCACCCCGGCCCCAGAGCGGCATTAGAGCTAGCAAGATCTGGAGCAGATTCATTAAAACCGACACCGAGCGGGCATTGAAATGCATGCAGAAGAAATGGATTGCTACAGCAGGATTCGATTATCCACTCTGTTTTAAGCATTACAGAGAGACCATGGTCGCGAGGTGCAAGACACCCCTCAAAGTATGGATGATCCAGCTCCTACCCAACCTGCTGCTCCCAGACGAATCCGGCAAGCCCCATCCCCCCGCCACCACACACCGCACCTCCACACCAAGACCTCCACACCCGCACCTCCACACACGACATCCACCACCCGCCATGATTGCCAGCCCTTCCACTAAATCGAGACACTTCTTCACAAGAACGGCCCGCAAAGATCGCCGGTGCCTGCATGAAATCAAGTCAACTGGACCGTGAACGCAGATTCACCTACCCGCACTAGGACTCTAGCCCTTGATGGCCGAAATGATAGGCTCTGCGCTGCTGTCCCGGATGAGAAATTTCCGGCTGCTGACAAGGCCAGAGGTTCAATCTCACGCAAGCGACTCAGATATTAATCGACGCTTCTTTCCCGCTTAGACGTGGTGGATTTCGTCGGAATGGAGTTTTCCCAGTCCCGGCACCCAAATAGGACATGTAGAGAAAAATGCGTAGGAGTTTGACTACGTGAACGTGGTGCGGAGTTTCATCAGCAAACTGTGGTATTCCCAGGACGCAGCTCCTATAGCCTCGGTTCCAGGCTCAGTGGTGATTTGTATGGTGTTGCTTGCAATGTACGCTAGTCCTATTTTAATAGAAAACTTCAATCACCAATTCTGAGCCTGGTGAATTTGCACCATCGGAAAACACCGAAAAAATTAAATTTCGTAATATTTCTTAATATTTTCACAGATGATTCTCTGAGCTGTGTGAGGCAATTTGCACTCCTCAGATTTTCTCTGCGAGCCCTGGTTGTTGAGTTATAAAACTTACAAAAATCTCCGTTTTACTATGGGTAGGGTCGTCAAATAGCGCAATTTGTGCATGGCCAGGCAGGTCTAACGGAGCGGGGTACTAGAAACGAGGCTGGGAGATGTCGAAGCGAGAATCGACTCGAGATACGTTGGGAACAGGACAGGAGATCGGGCTCAGATACCAATCGAACAAACTATATTAATAACTAACAGAATATAGGAATGGCTCCACCTAGCGTGATATGCTAGGTGAGACCAACTAGAACTGAATACAAATGAAGATAGATAGATATATTTATTTTCGCTTAGAAGCTAAAAAGCTTATCGCGCAGCCCCGACTACCCTAACTACAACCTCCGCCGACTAACCCAAACAAAAACGAAGGACGACAGGAAAGACAAAGGAAAACGAGCCAAAAAACAAAGCGTAACCGAGGACAGGAGTGACCGTGAATAGAATACATAAGTGTTCGCATCCGCGAAGTCAGAAAGGAAAGAAAACATGAAGGTAAAGAGAAAGCGAACGGGGACTTAAACCTAAACCTAATTATTTCCCATCGATGCACGGAATGTGAGCAAGGAAATACCGGGAGTGTGGGCACCGTCCGTCCGGTGACCACAAGCCGCGGTATATGCACCGACGGACACCGGCCGGACGCATCCCCCAACTCGGACGTTCATTTCCATCGATCGATCGTGGGGATTGCCGGGTGGGGTCTGGTCGCTATCCAGGAGATACTGCTCGGCTGGGCGCTGGGCGCTGGGAATGGCGGGACGAGGTCCTGGCAGGTGCTGGTGGTACTATCCTGTGACTGGCGTATCGCGATTGATTTGGGGGGTGGGGGGTCGCGGGTTGGCGTTCCTCGCCCACCGGACTGCGAGGATGTGACCTGGGGATCTGTGCTTTCATGAGGCGTTATTTGACAGGGCGGGCTGGACTCGGCAACCTCCCGACGCCGCAGGTGAACATTTCTTGGCGTGGTTTCCCTCGAGGTGCTGGCATAGGTATTTCCCTCCCCACCGATCCATCGACCACACCACGTGAACCCCAGCGGACCCCAACCAGCGTGCGGATAGGCCTGAACGGTGTCCTATTGAGGCAGTGCAGCTCCACGGCGGATATGGCCACCCTACTTTGGACATCCGGAGCTCGATTCACGCCACACCGAGAGCCGAATGGATATCACCCTGTGTTCTGATTGTGTGTGCCTGAACGTGATCAGGAGTGTGGGAACCCCCGTGCGCGACAGGCAGGAGCT
Organism: Morchella sp. 2014-9hei; assembly: GCA_024713685.1. NCBI lineage: Eukaryota > Fungi > Ascomycota > Pezizomycetes > Pezizales > Morchellaceae > Morchella > Morchella sp. 2014-9hei. Next base: position 1,561,986 of record JAMGYW010000021.1, read on the forward strand.
CCCCTATCCGTACGGAGGGACGCCGGCCAAACACATTCTCCTACTGGCCAGACGTTCATCCAGCTCAAGTCGTTGCCAGTCCCAGTCTGGGGGACTGGCAGCTCTGAGGGGGCACCTGGTACCGGGTTATCGTCCCTGCGGACGAGAGGTCGGCCCAGGTAAGGGTACCCTACCTCGGCTGCCCCTCCGGCGAGGCACGGGAACGTATCAGGAAATGACGGCGGTGTTGAGCGGTATGGCAACATGGTATGCATATATCCTAACCGTCCGTTGAAATCGACATATAAGAAATGTATTCCGTGAAGCTATCCCAATTCCGAGGGTGCCATGTGAAAGCTCTCATCGAGCCGGTCCCGATGGCATCCTCGGATTCCGCCCTGCGTCGAAACTCAATTTAATTATTTTTTAGGATTTACATGGGGTGGTGAGTGATTTTCCATGATCGAACTATGTGTTCGTGGTGAAGGGATCGCTTCATGCGTTCTTGGCCACCGTGTGCCCAAATCACCACCGAGCGGGGTGAAAAGCGGGCCAGGATGACCGGGGAGACTGTCCCGTCGACCCAACGTATACAGACCATGACGGTACGGTCGCACTGGACCGTCGTGTGGCCAGAACACCAGAACCGCCCGAACTGTGGTGCGGATCGGTTTAGCAGCGCAGTAATCCCGGCACCGGCGGAGGGCACTCAGGATATATCCCACCGGCGTCGGGCGCTCAATGCGTTCTGGATGGCCAGGACCAGACAATCTGAACCCTCACTGCACATATTCAACCTCGGCGGCGCCGAGCTCATAACTTCTAACATCCATGCGAAAACAGTATTCCGTGTGCGTTCACCAAAGCGAGATTCGGGGGTTCGATGAGATACGGTCGGCGTCTATCGATGTGTAGGCCAGACTGATTCATGGGTATCTTTCATCGAACCCCGAATCTCGTTTGGTGAGCATACGGAATACTGTTTTGGTATGGTGGGGATGTTGGTAGTTAGGGTTATCTCGGCGTCGAACATCGATACGGAATGTGAGCAAGGAAATACCGAGTGTGGGCACCGTCCGTCCGGTGACCACAAGCCAGTATATGCACCGACGACACCGGCGGACGCATCCCCAACTTCGGACGTTCATTTCCATCGATCGATCGTGGGGATTGCGGGGTGCGGTCGCTATCCAGGAGATCTGGCTCGGCTGGGCGCTGGGCGCTGGGAATGGCGGGACGAGGTCCTGGCAGGTGCTGGTGGTACTATCCTGTGACTGGCGTATCGCGATTGATTTGGGGGGTGGGGGGTCGCGGGTTGGCGTTCCTCGCCCACCGACTGCGAGGATGTGACCTGGGGATCTGTGCTTTGAGAGCGTTATTTGACAGGGCGGGCTGGACTCGGCAACCTCCCGGCCGCAGGTGAACATTTCGCGTGGTTTCCTCGAGGTGCTGGCATAGGTATTTCCCTCCCACCGATCCACGACCACCTCGTGAACTAGCGGACCCCCAACCAGCGTCTGGATAGGCCTGAGCGGTGTCCTATTGAGACGAGTACGCTCCACGGCGGATATGGCCACCCTACTTTGGACATCCGGAGCTCCGATTACACGCCACACCGAGCGCCCTGTGTTCTGACTGCGTGCGCCTGAACGTGATCAAGAGTGTGGGAACCCCCGTGCGCGACAGGCAGGAGCTCCCCGATCCGTACGGAGGGACGCCGGCCAAACCCATTCTCCTACTGGCCTGACGTTCATCCAGCTCAAGTCGTTGCACGTCCTAGTCTGGGGGACTGGCAGCCTGAGGGGGGGGCACCTGGTACCCGGGTTATACGTCCCTGCGACAAGAGGGTCGGCCCAGGTAAGTTACCCTACCTCGGCTGCCCCTCCGGCCGAGACGGGAACGACGCGGTGTTGAAGCGGTATGGCAACATGGTATGCATATATCCTAACCGTCCGTTGAAATCGACATATAAGAAATGTATTCCGTAGAGCTATACCAATTCGAGGGTGCCATGTGAAAGCTCTCATCGAGCCGGTCCCGATGGCATCCTCGGATTCTCGTCGAAACTCAATTTAATTATTTTTAGGATTTACATGGGGTGGTGAGTGATTTTCCATGATCGAACTATGTGTTAAGTGGTGAAGGGATCCTTCTTGCCGTTCTTGGCCGTGTGCCCAAATCACCACGAGCAGGGGTGGCGGGCCAGGATGACCGGGAGACTGTCCCATCGACCCCACGTATCCAGACCATGACGGATGGTCGACTGACCACAGCCAGAACACCCAGAACCGCCTAACGTGATCGGTTATAGCGCAGGTAATCCCAAGACCGACGGAGGCAAGATATATCCCACCGACGCGGCCAAGACGTCTACCAGGACCAGACAATACTAACCCTCACTGCATATATTCAAAGCGAGGTTATAATTTTATCTGACATCTACCATACAAAAACAGTATTCGTGATTATGCTCACCAAACGATTCGGTTCGAGATACGGGTCGAAATACCTATCGACGCAGAGGGCCAGACGATTCACGGTATCTTTCATCGAACCCCCGAATCTCGCTTTGGTGAACGCAATACTAATACTGTTTTGATGTGACGAAGTTAGAGCCTCGGCGCCTGCGATCGACGACGGAATGCAGCGAAGGATATGACCGTCCGTCCGGACTACAAGCCGCGTATATGACCGACGACCGCGGACGATCCCCTTCCTCGGACGTTCATTTCCATCGACGATCGTGGGGATTGCCGGTGGGTGCGCTATCCAGGAGATACGGCTGGCGGGCGCTGGCGAATGACGAGGTCGGCAGGTGCTTGGTACTATCCTGTGACTGGCAGATCCATTGATTTAAAAAAGCGCGGTTTCCTGCGCCACGACCGCGATGCGACCTGATCGCGCTGGGAACGTTATTTGACAGGGCGGGCTAATTTCGAACCCCCGACGCCAGTAACATTTGCGCTGGTTTCGGCATAGGTATTTCCCCCACCGATCCACCCACTACACCACGCTAACCCCAACGGACCCCAACCAGCGACGGATAGGCCTGAACGGTGTCCTATTGAGACGGTACGCCCACACGGATATACACCCCATTTGGACATCCGGAGTCGACACACGCCACACCGAGCGATATCACCCCGCTTTCGTGATGGCCGAACGTGAGAGTGTGAACCCTCATACGACAGGCAGCTCCTATCCAGGAGAGGACGCCAAACACATTCTCCTACTGGCCAGACGCTCATCCATGTTGTTCGCCCCACCTGACGCCGAAAGACTCAGATTTAAGAGCACGCTCGCTACGAGACGGGTGCGAAGGGGGTACGCATTTTAACGATAACATGCGATATATCCTAACCGTCCGAAATCGACATATAAGAAATGATTCCAGAGCTATCCCAATTCCGAGATGCTACGAGTTCATCGACATCCGACGGGCATCCTCGATTCTCCGCGCAAACTCAATTTAATTATTTTTAGGATTTACATATGTTGAGTGATTTTCCATGATCGAATCCATGCTTCGGGATCTCATAAGACGTTTGGCCATCATACAAATCACCACCGAACGCACCAGGATGACAGATCGTCCGCGACCCCACGTATCCGCATCATGACGGCACGGTCGCACTGACCCCACATGCGGGCTATAATTTCCAGAACCGCCTAACCGCGCGGATCGGGTTTAGCACAGGAATCTCAAGACCGACGGAGGTACTCGTGATATATCCCACCGACGCTGGCTGGCCAAGACGGAGTACGGCCAGACACAATACGAACCTCATCGCGCATATATCAACCGAATAAGCGATTATATCTTATCGCTCACCCAGATTCAGTGGCGCTCACCAAACGGTATTCGTGCACGATAATGCCGAAACGGTTTATCACGCAGGTAGGCTGACGATTCAGATTTTCATCGAACTGACCGCAACGAATATTAACACGCTTTTAGGATGCAGAAGGTGATTTCCTGGTCGATGACAACGCAGAAGGAATACCACACCGTCCTGACGCAACCATGCAGATACGCACCGACGGACATCGGACGATCCTCACCGACGCCATTTCATCGACACCGGATTGCCGGCGCGTCACATCCGAGATACGGTTCGGGCGCCACGCGAATCATTGGACCGAACGCGCTGACAGACTATCCCAGACGACGTACGCATTGACATGGCCGGCGCTCTCACCAATCGACTCGGACGCGACCAGACGGAGTCATGGGAACGCGATTCGACAGCGCTGACTCGAACCTCCCCCGACGCCGCAGAACATTTGCGCTGGTTCTCGGCGCACCAGATAGGTATTTCCCCCACCGATCCACGATCACCATTAACTCTCGACCCCAACCAGCGCATATCCTAACGCCTCTATTGAGACGGAGTTCCACGGGCGGATATGGCACCCCATTTCATCGATCCGAATCGCCACTCAAAATGCGATATCACCCTGTTCGATCCATCGAACCAGGCCGGAACCCCGTGGCGCGATCAGGCAGAGCTCCTATCGACGAGGACGCCAAAACATTCTCCTTGGCCAGATCATCCAAACGTCCGCCCCGCGTGACGGTACGGGAGACTGCGCGAACGCCCCGCGACAGAGGGCCGCCCACGGGGGCATCGCCCGCCGAGACGGGCGATTGTGAAAGACCGCTGTTGAACGGTATGGCAAACAATGATATATCCTAACCATCTGAATCGACATATAAGAAGATTCCGAGTTTATCCCAATTCGGGGGCGCATGAAAAGCCTCATCGAGCCGGGTCGGCGGCATCCTCGATTCCGCCTCGTCAAACTCAATTTAATTATTTTTGATTTACATGGGGTGGTGAGTTTTCCATGATCCATGGCTCGCGCGGGATCTCATGATCGGATGTAGCCCAAATACCACCGACCGTGAACAAGCGCCAGATGACCGACGATCCGCCGACAACTCGACGACCATGACGGCCGGGTCGTGCGGACCGCTATCCAGGAGATCGAACCGCCCGCGGCGCGGCGGCGCTGGCGCTGAATGGCGACCGAGGGAGGCGCTAGGTATATCCCACCGACACATTGATTTGATTGCTGCTACACGCCCCACGCACATATTCACCGATTGAAGGGGATTTAACTACGCCGAACATTTCCGATATGCTTCACCGACGATCCGACGCGGTTTACACGAGAGGCCAGCGATCGCATCACCAACACGCCACGAAAATACGAAACCGTGAGCGACATTGAGGGTTATGAGACGGTGCTCTGCGCGATTTCGCATCCGGACGCGACGCGATACCGACAGGCAATTCCCGTCCGGCGATACAGCGCGGAACGCATCTCGACACGGCCGGACGCCCCAACACGCTCATTTCCATAGTCACCGCACGCTTATCCAAATACGGTATACTGCCGACGCTAGGGGACCGAGCCTGAGGGGGTACCTGCGACCGGCGAACGATGACGGGGCGGGGTGTTGAACGGTATGGTTGGCGCCAACGACCTATGACTGAAATCATATATAACCGGGCCCGCTGAAATTCCCATATAAGAAGTCTCATCGATGATCCGGTCCCCGCGATCCGAGCCGGCGGAAACTCAATTTAATTATTTTTAATTATTGATTTTCCATCAACTACGTGTATGATCTTTACGCTTCTGGCCACCGGCCCAAATCATCACCGAACGAAAAGCGGCCAGATGACCGGGAGACTGTCCTGCCGACCCCACGATCCAGACTATGACGGCAGACGGTCGACTGACCGACAGAATACCCAGAACCGCCTAACGAAGCTGGATCGGTTTGGCAGCGGCGCAGGTAATCCCGCACCGACGGAGGGCACTCGATATATCCCACCGACGCCGGGCGCGCCAGTACGCTTCTGGATGGCCAGACCAGACACAATACGAACCTCACTGCACATATTCAACTCGAAGGAAGAAGTAATTATAATTAATATTCAAAACAAGATTCAGACATGCTCACCAAACGAGATTCGGGGTTCGGCGAGATACCGGTCGAGCCGCCTATCGGCGTAGGGCCAGACTGATTCATGGGTATTTTCATCGAACCCCTAATCTCGCTTTGGTGAACGCAATACGGAATACTGTTTTGCGGACGCGAGAAGGGTTACGTTCGGCGCCGCGCGATCACGCACGGAATGAAGGAAATACCGAGTGGCACCGCCCGTCCGGTGACCACAAGCCGCGTATATGCACCGACGACACCGGCCGGACGATCCCCAACTCGACGCTCATTTCCATCGACGACGCGGGGATTGCCGGGGTGGGTGCGGTCGCTATCCAGGAGATAATGCGGCTGGGCGCTGCTGGGAATGGCGGACCGAGGTCCTAAGGTGGTACTATCCTGCGACACAGATCACGCATTGATTTGGGGTGGGTCACAGGTGCATGCTCACCAATCGACCGCGATGTGACCTGGGGATCTGTGCTCGGGGAACGTTATTTGACAGGGCGGGCTGACTCGCAACCTCCCCGACGCCGCAGGTGAACATTTGCGCGGGTTTCTCGAGGTGCTGGCATAGGTATTTCTCCCCACCGATCCACGCATCACACCACGTGAACCCCAACGGACCCCAACCAGCGACGGATAGGCCTGAACGGTGTCCTATTGAGACGGTACGCCCACGGCGGATATGGCCACCCTACTTTGGACATCCGGAGTCATTACACGCCTACACCGAGAGCCGGCGATATCACCCTGTTCGATTGTGTGTGAACGCGATCAGAGGTGGGAACCTGGCGCGACAGGCAGGAGCTCTATCCGACGGAGGGACGCCGCCAAACACATTCTCCTACTGGCCAGACGCTCATCCAGCTGTCGTTGCCAGTCCCAGTCTGGGGACGCAGACCCGACTGGTTATAGCCCCCCGCAGAGAGGGTCGCCCAGGCGGTTACCGCTGCCTCCGCCGAGACGGGAACGATTGTGAAATGACCGGCGGTGTTGAACGGTATGGCAACATGCAGATGATATATATCCTAACCGTCTGCTGAAATCCATATATAAGAAATGATTCCGAGAGATCCCAATTCCGAGGGTGCTATGAAAGCTCTCATCGAGCCGGTCCCGATGGCATCCTCGGATTCTCCGCCCCGCGCCGAAACTCAATTTAATTATTTTTAGGATTTACATGGGGTGGTGAGTGATTTTCCATGATCGAATCCATGTGTTCGCGAAGGGGATCTCATAAGACGCGTTCTGGCCACCGTAGGCCCAAATCACCACCGAACGGGTGAAAAGCGGCCAGGATGACCGGGAGACTGTCCTGCCGACCCCACGATCCAGACCATGACGGTACGGTCGACTGGACCGCCATGTGGCCAGGAACACCCAGAACCGCCCAACTGCGGATCGGTTTATAGCGGCGCAGGTAATCCCCGCACCGACGGAGGGCACTCAGTGATATATCCCACCGACGCCGGGCGCGCCAAGACGCTCTGGAGGACCAGACACAATACGTAACCTCACTGCACATATTCAACGAAGGGCCGAAAGTTATAATTTCATATTCACCATACAGATTCCGTGATTGGCGCTCACCAAACGAGATTCGGGGTTCGATGAGATACCGTCGAGCGCCTATCGGCGTGTAGGCCAGACTGATTCATGGGTATCTTTCATCGAACTCGACCCTCGCTTTGGTGAACGCACACGGAATACTGTTTTCGGCGGATGAGAAGAGGGCATGAGAGTTAGCCGCGGCATCGATGCACGGAATGAGCAAGGAAATACCGAGGTACACCGTCTGTGACCACAAGCCGCGTATATGCACCGACGACACGTCGACGATCCCCAACTCGACGCTCATTTCCATCGACGATCGGGGATTGCCGGGGTGGGTGCGGTCGCTATCCAGGAGATACGGCTCTGGGCTGGGCGCTGGGAATGGCGGACCGAGGTCCTGGCAGGTGCTGGTGGTACTATCCTGTGACTGAGCCGATCATTGATTTGCATGGCGCTGCCTCGCCCACCGACTGCGGGATGTGACCTGGGGATCTGTGCCGCTGGGGAACGTTATTTGACAGGGCGGCTGACTCGCAACCTCCCCGACGCCGCAGGTGAACATTTGCGCGGTTTCCTCGGCGCATAGGTATTTTCCCCACCGATCCACGCACCACACCACGTGAACCCCAACGACCCCAACCAGCGCACGGATAGGCCTGAACGGTGTCCTATTGAGACGGTACGCCCACGGCGGATATGGCCACCCTACTTTGGACATCCGAGTTCGATTACACGCCACACCGAGAGCCGGGATATCACCCTGTGTTCGATTGTGTGCCTGAACGCGATCAGGAGTGGGAACCCTGCGCGACAGGCAGGAGCTCCCCTATCCACGGAGGGACGCCGCCAAACACATTCTCCTACTGACGCTCATCCAGTTGCCAGTCCCAGTCTGTGACCCGAGGGGACTCCCTGACCGGGTTATACGCCCCGCGACGAGAGGGTCGGCCCAGGTATTACCTCGCTGCCCTCCGCCGAGACGGGAACGATTGTGAAATGACCGGCGGTGTTGAACGGTATGGCAACATGCATATATCCTAACCGTCTGAAAATCGACATATAAGAAATGTATTCCGAGAGTATCCCAATTCCGAGGGTGCCATGTGAAAGCTCTCATCGAGCCGGTCCCGATGGCATCCTCGCCCGCGCCGAAACTCAATTTAATTATTTTTAGGATTTACATGGGTGGTGAGTGATTTTCCATGATCGAACTATGTGGTGAAGGGGATCCCGACGCTTCTGGCCACCGCAGGCCCAAATCACCACCGAACGGGTGAAAAGGGCCAGGATGACCGGGAGACTGTCCTGCCGACCACGATCCGATCCAGAGACGGTACGGTCGACTGACCGCATGTGGCTATACCCAGAACCGCCTCAACCGCGTGATCGGTTTAGCAAGAGGTAATCCCTCGCACCGACGGAGGGCACTCAGGATATATCCCACCGACGGGCGCGCCAAGACGCTCTGGCCAGGACCAGACACAATTTAACCTCACTGCACATATTCAACCTGAAGCTGAAAGTTATAATTTTATTCAACATCCCCACCATACCAAAACAGATTCAGACATGCTCACCAAACGAGATTCGGGGTTCGATGAGATACCGGTCGAGCGCCTATCGATGTGGGCCAGACTGATTCATGATCTTTCATCGAACCCCGAATCTCGCTTTGAACGCAATACGGAATACTGTGTGGATGGTAGTTAGGTTATGAGCCTCGGCCGGGCCGCATCGATGCACGGAATGAGCAAGGAAATACCGAAACCGTCCGCCCACCACAAGCCGCGTATATGCACCGACGACACCGCGACGATCCCCAACTCGGACGCTCATTTCCATCGACGATCGGGGATTGCCGGGGTGCGGTCGGTATCCAGGAGATACGGCTCGGCGGCTGGGCGCTGGGAATCGCGGGTCCGAGGTCCTGGCAGGTGCTGGTGGTACTATCCCGACCGAACAGATCACGATCACGGGGTGGGGGTCACAGGCGTGCCTGCGCACCGACCGCGGGATGTGACTCGCTCGCGGGGAACGTTATTTGACAGGGCGGGCTGGACTCGGCAACCTCCCCGACGCCGCAGGTGAACATTTGCTCGGGTGCTGGCGATAGGTATTTCTCCCCACCGATCCACGACCACACTACGCGGAACCCCAACGGACCCCAACCAGCGCACGGATAGGCCTGAACGGTGTCCTATTGAGACGACGCCCACGGCGGATATGGCCACCCTACTTTGGGACATCCGGAGCTCGATTACGCCTACACCGAGCGAAGGGATATCACCCTGTGTTCTGATTGTGTGTGCCTGAGCGTGATCAGGAGTGTGGGAACCCCGTCTTGCCGACAGGCAGGAGCTCCCTATCCGTCTGGGAGGGCGCCCGGCCAAACACATTCTCCTACTGGCCAGAGCGTTCATTAGCTCAAGTCGTTGCCAGTCGTCTGAGGACTGGCAGCTGAGGGCACCTGGTACCGGGTTATCGTCCCTGCGGCGAGAGGTCGGCCCAGGTAAGTACCCTACCTCGGCTGCCCCTCCGGCGAGCGAACGTGTCGAGAAATGACGGCGGTGTTGAGCGGTATGGCAACATGGTATGCGTATATCCTAACCGTCGTTGAAATCGACATATAAGAAATGTATTCCGTAGAGCTATCCCAATTCGAGGTGCCATGTGAAAGCTCTCATCGAGCCGGTCCCGATGGCATCCTCGGATTCCGCCCCTCGCAATTTAATTATTTTTAGGATTTACATGGGGTGGTGAGTGATTTTCCATGATCGAACTATGTGTTCGTGGTGAAGGATCCTTGCGCGTTCTTGGCCACCGTGTGCCCAAATCACCACGAGCAGAGGTGAAAAGCGGGCCAGGATGACCGGGGAGACTGTCCCGTCGACCCCGTATCAGACCATGATGCAGTCGCACTGGACCGTCATGTGGCCAAGAACACCAGAACCGCCCGAACTGTAGTGCGGATCGGTTTGGCAGCGGCGCAGGTAATCCCCGGCACCGGCGGAGGGCACTCAGGATATATCCACCGGCGTCGGGCGCTCAATGCGTTCTGGATGGCCAGGACCAGGCAACCTGTCTGAACCCTCACTGCATATTCAACCTCGGCGGCGCCGAGGCTCATAACCTAACTACCAACATCCCCACCATGCGAAAACAGTATTCCGTATTGCGTTCACCAAAGCGAGATTCGGGGTTCGATGAGATACGGTCGGCGTCTATCGATGTGTAGGGGACTGATTCATGGGTATCTTTCATCGAACCCCGAATCTCGTTTGGTGAGCATATCTGAATACTGTTTTCGGGTATGGTGGGGATGTTGGTAGTTAAATATCTCGGCGCTCATCGAACATCGATCTGGAATGTGAGCAAGGAAATACCGAGTGTGGGCACCGTCCGTCCGGTGACCACAAGCCGATATATACACCGGCGGGACGCATCCAACTCGGACGTTTCCATCGATCGATCGTGGGGATTGCCGAGGGGTGGTCGATCGCTATCCAGGAATCTGGCTCGGCGGCTGGGCGCTGGGCGCTGGGAATGGCGGGACGAGGTCTGGCAGGTGCTGTGGTACTATCCTGTGACTGGCGTATCGCGATTGATTTGAAGTGGGGGGTCACAGGTTGGCGTTCCTGCGCCCACCGACTGCGGGGATGTGACCTGGGGATCTGTGCTCATGAGAGCGTTATTTGACAGGCGGGCTGGACTCGGCAACCTCCCGGCGCCGCAGGTGAACATTTTCTTGCGTGGTTTCCCTCGAGGTGCTGGCATAGGTATTTCCCTCCCCACCGATCCGACCACACTCGTGAACTAGCGGACCCCAACCAGCGTGCGGATAGGCCTGAGCGGTGTCCTATTGAGGCAGTGCGGCTCCACGGCGGATATATGGCCACCCTACTTTGGACATCCGGAGCTCGATTCTACGCCTACACGAGCGAAGGGATATCACCCTGTGTTCTGATTGTGTGTGCCTGAGCGTGATCAGGAGTGTGGGAACCCCGTCTTGCGACAGGCAGGAGCTCCCCTATCCGTCTGGAGGGCGCCCGGCCAAACACATTCTCCTACTGGCCAGGCGTTCATCCAGCTCAAGTCGTTGCCAGTCCCAGTCTGGGGACTGGCAGCCTGAGGGGGCACCTGGTACCGGGTTATCGTCCCTGCGGCGAGAGGTCGGCCCAGGTAAGGTACCCTACCTCGGCTGCCCCTCCGGCGAGCAGGAAGCGTATCAGAAATGACGGCGGTGTTGAGCGGTATGGCAACATGGTATGCATATATCCTAACCGTCCGTTGAAATCGACATATAAGAAATGTATTCCGTAGAAAGCTATCCCAATTCCGAGGTGCCATGTGAAAGCTCTCATCGAGCCGGTCCCGATGGCATCCTCATTCCGCCCTCGTCGTCGAAACTCAATTTAATTATTTTTAGGATTTACATGGGGTGGTGAGTGATTTTCCATGATCGAACTATGTGTTAAGTGGTGAAGGATCCTTGCGTTCTTGGCCACCGTGTGCCCAAATCACCACGAGCAGGGGTGAAAAGCGGGCCAGGATGACCGGGGAGACTGTCCCGTCGACCCCGTATCAGAACCATGACGATGCAGTCGCACTGGACGTCATGTAAAGAACACCAGAACCGCCCGAACTGTGGTGCGGATCGGTTTAACAGCAGCGCGAGTAATCCCCGGCACCGGCGGAGGCACTCAGGATATATCCCACCGGCGTCGGCGCGCTCAGTCGTTCTGGATGGCCAGGACCAGGCAATCTGAACCCTCACTGCACATATTCAGCGCTCGGCGGCGCCGAGGCTCATAACTAACTTCTGCATCCACCATACCCGAAAACAGTATTCCGTATTGCGTTCACCAAAGCGAGATTCGGGGTTCGATGAGATACCGGTCGGCGTCTATCGATGTGTAGGGCCAGACTGATTCATGGGTATCTTTCGCCGAACGAATCTCGTTTGGTGAGCATGTCTGAATACTGTTTTGGTATGGTGGGGATGTTGGTAGTTAAATTATATCGGCGCTCATCGAACATCGATGCGGAATGTGAGCAGAAATACGGGAGTGTGGGCACCGTCCGTCCGGTGACCACAAGCATGATATATTCCACCGATCGATCGGGGGGATTGCCGGGGGGGGGTGGGGTGCGGTCGCTATCCAGGAGATACGGCTCGGCGGCTGGGCGCTGGGCGCTGGGAATGGCGGGACCGAGGTCCTGGCAGGTGCTGGTGGTACTATCCTGTGACTGAGCGTATCACGATTGATTTGGGGGGTGAAGTCGCGGGTTGGCGTTCCTGCCTGGGGATCTGTGCTCATGAGAGAGCGTTATTTGACAGGGCGGGCTGGACTCGGCAACCTCCCGGCGCGCAGGTGAACATTTCTTGGCGTGGTTTCCTCGAGGTGCTGGCATAGGTATTTCCCCTCCCCGCGATCGCGACCACACTCGTGAACTAGCGGACCCCCAACCAGCGTGCGGATAGGCCTGAGCGGTGTCCTATTGAGGCAGTGCGCTCCGCGGCGGATATAGCCACCCTACTTTGGACATCCGGGCTCGATTCTGGCCTACACCGAGAGCGAAGGATATCACCCTGTGTTCTGATTGTGTGTGCCTGAGCGTGATCAGGAGTGTGGGAACCCCGTCTTGCGACAGGCAGGAGCTCCCCTATCCGTCGGAGGGCGCCCGGCCAAACACATTCTCCTCTTGGCCAGGCGTTCATCAGCTCAAGTCGTTGCCAGTCGTCTGGGGGACTGGCAGCCTGAGGCACCTGGTACCGGGTTATCGTCCCTGCGGCGAGAGGGTCGGCCCAGGTAAGGTTACCCTACCTCGGCTGCCCCTCCGGCGAGGAGCGAGAGCGTGTCAGGAAATGACGGCGGTGTTGAGCGGTATGGCAACATGGTATGCATATATCCTAACCGTCCGTTGAAATCGACATATAAGAAATGTATTCCGTGAGCTATCCCAATTCCGAGGGTGCCATGTGAAAGCTCTCATCGAGCCGGTCGATGGCATCCTCGGATTCCGCCCTGCGTCGAAACTCAATTTAATTATTTTTAGGATTTACATGGGGTGGTGAGTGATTTTCCATGATCGAACTATGTGTTAAGTGGTGAAGAGGATCGCTTGCGCGTTCTTGGCCACCGTGTGCCCAAATCACCACCGAGCAGGTGAAAGCGGGCCAGGATGACGGGAGACTGTCGTCGACCCCGCGTATCCAGACCATGGCGATGCGATCGCACTGGACCGTCATGTGGCCAAAACACCAGAACCGCCCGAACTGTGGTGCGGATCGGTTTAGCAGCGGCGCATGTAATCCCGGCACCGGCGGAGGGCACTCAGGATATATCCCACGGCGTCGGCGCGCTCAATGCGTTCTGGATGGCCAGGACCAGACCTGTCTGAACCCTCACTGCACATATTCAACCTCGGCGGCGCCGAGGCTCATAACCTAACTTCTGCATCCCACCATACCCGAAAACAGTATTCCGTGTGCGTTCACCAGCGAGATTCGGGGGTTCGCTGAGATACCGGTCGAGCGTCTATCGATGTGTAGGGCCAGACTGATTCATGGGTATCTTTCATGAACCCCGAATCTCGTTTGGTGAGCATAATCTGAATCTTGTTTTCGGGTATGGTGGGGATGTTGGTAGTTAAGAATTATAACCTCAGCGCCTCATCGAACATCGATGCGGAATGTGAGCAAAATACGGGAGTGTGGGCACCGTCCGTCCGGTGACCACAAGCATGATATATGCACCGGCGGACACCGGCGGACGCATCCCCCTTTCGGGACGTTCATTTCCATCGATCGTCGTGGGGATTGCGGGGGTGAGGTCTTGATCGCTATCCAGGAATCTGGCTCGGCGGCTGGGCGCTGGGCGCTGGGAATGGCGGGACGAGGTCCTGGCAGGTGCTAGTGGTACTATCCTGTGACTGGCGTGTCGCGATTGATTTGGGGGGTGGGGGTCGCGGGTTGGCGTTCCTCGCCCCGACTCTTGAGGATGTGACCTGGGGATCTGTGCTTTCGAGAGCGTTATTTGACAGGAGGCGGGCTGGACTCGGCAACCTCCCGGCGCCGCAGGTGAACATTTGCGTGGTTTCCCTCGAGGTGCTGGCATAGGTATTTCCCTCCGCGTCCGCGACCCACCTTCGTGAACTAGCGGACCCCAACCAGCGTCACGGATAGGCCTGAGCGGTGTCCTATTGAGGCAGATGCGCTCCGCGGCGGATATGGCCACCCTACTTTGGACATCCGGAGCTCCGATTACGCCCTACACGAGAGCGAAGGATATCACCCTGTGTTCTGATTGTGTGTGCCTGAGCGTGATCAGGAGTGTGGGAACCCCGTCTTGGCGACAGGCAGGAGCTCCCTATCCGTCGGAGGGGCGCCCGGCCAAACACATTCTCCTACTGGCCAGGCGTTCATCCAGCTCAAGTCGTTGCCAGTCAGTCTGGGGACTGGCAGCCTGAGGGGGCACCTGGTACCGGGTTATCGTCCCTGCGGCGAGAGGTCGGCCAGGTAAGGTACCCTACCTCGGCTGCCCCTCCGGCGAGGCGAAGCGTATCAGGAAATGACGGCGGTGTTGAGCGGTATGGCAACATGGTATGCATATATCACAACCGTCCGTTGAAATCGACATATAAGAAATGTATTCCGTAGAGCTATCCCAATTCGAGGGTGCCATGTGAAAGCTCTCATCGAGCCGGTCGATGGCATCCTCGGATTCCGCCCTCGTCGAAACTCAATTTAATTATTTTTAGGATTTACATGGGGTGGTGAGTGATTTTCCATGATCGAACTATGTGTTAAGTGGTGAAGGGATCCTTGCGCGTTCTTGGCCACCGTGTGCCCAAATCACCACGAGCGGGGTGAAAAGCGGGCCAGGATGACCGGGAGACTGTCGTCGACCCGCGTATCAGACCATGTGATGCGGTCGCACTGGACCGTCATGTGGCCAAAACACCAGAACCGCCCGAACTGTAGTGCGGATCGGTTTAACAGCGGCGCGCGGTAATCCCCGGCACGGCGGAGGCACTCAGGATATATCCACCGGCGTCGGCGCTCGGTCGTTCTGGATGGCCAGGACCAGAACTGTCTGAACCCTCACTGCGTATTCAGCCTCGGCGGCGCCGGGCTCATAACCTAACTACCAACATCACCATGCCGAAAACAGTATTCCGTATTGCGTTCACCAAAAGCGAGATTCGGGGTTCGATGAATACGGTCGGCGTCTATCGATGTGTAGGGCCAGACTGATTCATGGGTATCTTTCGCCGAACCCCGAATCTCGTTTGGTGAAGCATAATCTGGAATACTGTTTTGGTATGGTGGGGATGTTGGTAGTTAGGGTTATGGCTCAGCGCCTCTTATCGAACATCGATACCGGAATGTGAAGCAAGAAATACGGGAGTGTGGGCACCGTCCGTCCGGTGACCAGCAAGCGTATATGCCGGACACCGGCGGATATCTTGTTCGGCACGTTCATTTCCATCGATCGTCGTGGGGATTGCGAAGTGGTGAAGTGCGGTCGCTATCAGGAGATCTGACTCGGCGGCTGGGCGCTGGCGCTGGGAATAAGCGGGACCGAGGTCGCTGGCAGGTGCTAGTGGTACTATCCTGTGACTGGGCGTATCACGATTGATTTGGGGGGTGGGGGGTCTGCGGGTTGGCGTTCCTCGCCCACCGACTCGCGAGGATGTGGACCTGGGGATCTGTCTTCGCGAGGCGTTATTTGACAGGCGGGCTGGACTGACAACCTCCCGGCGCCGCAGGTGAACATTTGTGGCGTGGTTTCCCTCGAGGTGCTGGCATAAAGGTATTTCCCTCCCACGATCCCGACCACCTTACGTGAACCAGCGGACCCCAACCAGCGTCTGCGGATAGGCCTGAGCGGTGTCCTATTGAGGCGATGCGCTCGCGGCGGATATGGCCTACTTTGGGCGTCCGGAGCTCCGATTACTGCGCCTACACCGAAGCGAAGGATATCACCCTGTGTTACTGATTGTGTGTGCCTGAAACGTGATCAGGAGTGTGGGAACCCCGTCTTGGCGACAGGCAGGAGCTCCTATCCGCACGGAGGACGCCGCCAAACACATTCTCCTACTGGCCAGACGCTCATCCAGGCCAGTGGACTGGCATACTGGGTTATACGCCCCTGCGACGAGAGGGTCGCCCAGGTAAGGGGTACTTACTCGCTGCCCTCCGCCGAGACGGGAACGACAGAAATGACCGGCGGTGTTGAACGGTATGGCAACATGCAGATGATATATCCTAACCGTCTGCTGAAATCGATATATAAGAAATGTATTCCAGAGAGATATCCCAATTCCGAGGGTGCCATGTGAAAGCTCTCATCGAGCCGGTCCCGATGGCATCCTCGGATTCCGCCCTGCGTCGAAACTCAATTTAATTATTTTTTAGGATTTACATGGGGTGGTGAGTGATTTTCCATGATCGAACTATGTGTTCGTGGTGAAGGGGATCCTAAGACGCTTCTGGCCACCGTGTGCCCAAATCACCACCGAACGGGTGAAAAGCGGCCAGGATGACCGGGAGACTGTCCTGCCGACCCCATCTGCATCATGACGGCACGGTCGCGACTGACCGCTATGTGGCCAGAATACTCCAGAACCGCCCCGAACTGTGGTGCGGATCGGTTTGGCAGCGGCGCAAGTAATCCCCCGGCACCGACGGAGGGCACTCAGGATATATCCCACCGACGCCGGCCAAGACGCTTCTGGATGGCCAGACCAGACAATACGTAACCTCACTGCACATATTCAACCTGAAGCGAAGGCTGAAATATATCTTATTAATATCTCATACCATACCCAAAACAGTATTCAGATATGCTCACCAAACGAGATTCGGGGTTCGGCGAGATACCGGTCGCAGCCTATCGATGCAGTAGGCCAGACTGATTCATGCAAGATCTTTCATCGAACCCCGAATCTCGCTTTGGTGAACGCACACGGAATACTGTTTTCGGGTATGGTGATGTTGCAGTAGTTAGGTTATGAGCCTCGGCGCCGCGCCGCATCGATGCACGGAATGCAAGCGAAATACCGAGGGGGCACCGGCCCGCCCGTCCGTGACTACAAGCCGCGTATATGCACCGACGACGCCGACGATCCCCAACTCGGACGCTCATTTCCATCGATCGACGGCGGTATGCCAGAGAGAGATACGGTTGGCGCTTGGGCGCTGCTGGGAATGGCGGGACCGAGGTCCTGCAGGTGCTGGTGGTACTATCCTGTGACTGAGCGATCACGCATTGATTTGGGGGGGGTGGGGGTCGCGTTGGCGCTCCTGCGCCCACCGACCGCGGATGTGACCGGGGGATCTGTGCTCGCGGGGGAACGTTATTTGACAGGGCGGGCTGGACTCGCAACCTCCCCGACGCCGCAGAGGTGAACATTTGCGCTGCGGTTTCTCGAGGTGCTGGCATAGGTATTTCTCCCCACCGATCCACGACCACACTACGTGAACCCCAACGGACCCCAACCAGCGTACGGATAGGCCTGAACGGTGTCCTATTGAGACGGTACGCCCACGGCGGATATGGCCACCCTACTTTGGACATCCGGAGTCGACACACGCCACACCGAGAGCCGGCGATATCACCCTGTGTTCTGATTGTGTGTGCCTGAACGCGATCAGGAGTGAACCCCTGCGGCGCGACAGGCAGGAGCTCCCCTATCCGGACGGAGGGACGCCGGCCAAACACATTCTCCTACTGGCCAGACGTTCATCCAGCTCAAGTCGTTGCCAGTCCCAGTCTGGGGGACTGGCAGCCTGAGGGGGGGGGGGGCACCTGACCAAGGTTATACGCCCCCGCGACGAGAGGGTCGCCCAGGTAAGCGGTACCTACTCGGCTGCTCCTCCGCCGAGACGGGAACGATCAGAAATGACCGGCGGTGTTGAACGGTATGGCAACATGGATGATATATCCTAACCGTCTGCTGAAATCGATATATAAGAAATGTATTCCAGAGAGTTATCCCAATTCCGAGGGTGCCATGTGAAAGCTCTCATCGAGCCGGTCCCGATGGCATCCTCGGATTCCGCCCCGCGCCAAAACTCAATTTAATTATTTTTAGGATTTATATGGGTGGTGAGTGATTTTCCATGATCGAATCCATGTGTTCGTGGTGAAGGGATCCTGCGACGCTTCTGGCCACCGTAGCCCAAATCATCCACCGAACGGGTGAAAAGCGGCCAGGATGACCGGGAGACTGTCCTGCCGACCCCACGATCCAGATTCATGACGGTACGGTCGCGACTGGACCGCTATGTGGCCAGGAATACCCAGAACCGCCCAACTGTGGTGCGGATCGGTTTGGCAGCGCGCAGGTAATCCTCGCACCGACGGAGGGCACTCAGTGATATATCCCAATCGACGCCGGGCGCGCCAGTACGCTCTGGATGGCCAGGACCAGACACAATACGTAACCTCACTGCACATATTCAACTCCGAAGCGAAGGCTGAGGTTATATCTATTGTCATTCACCATACCAAAACATGATTCCAGACATGCTCACCAAACGAGATTCGGCGAGATACCGTCGAGCCGCCTATCGATGTAGGGCCAGACTGATTCATGGGTATCTTTTCATCGAACCCCCGAATCTCGCTTTGGTGAACGCAATACGGAATACTGTTTTCTACATGGCGGGATGTTGGTAGTTAGGTTATGAGCCTCGCGCGCCGGGCATCGATGCACGGAATGTAAGCAAGGAAATACCGGGAGTGTGGGCACCGGCCCCGTCCGTGACCACAAGCCGCGTATATGCGACCGACGACACTGCCGGACGATCCCCAACTCGACGCTCATTTCCATCGACGACGCGGGGATTGCCGGGGTGCGGTCGCTATCCAGGAGATACGGCTCGGCGGCTGGGCGCTGGGCGCTGGGAATGGCGGACCGAGGTCCTAGCAGGTGCTGGTGGTACTATCCTGTGACTAACAGATCACGCATTGATTTGGGGGTGGGGGTCACAGGTTGGCTCCTGCGCCCACCGACCGCGGATGTGACCTGGGGATCTGTGCTCGCTGGGGAACGTTATTTGACAGGGCGGCTGACTCGCAACCTCCCCGACGCCGCAAGAGGTGAACATTTGCGCTTCTCGGCGTGCTGGCATAGGTATTTCTCCCCACCGATCCACGCACCACACCACGTGAACCCCAACGACCCCAACCAGCGCACGGATAGGCCTGAACGGTGTCCTATTGAGACGGTACGCCCACGGGCGGATATGGCCACCCTACTGACATCCGGAGTCTGATTACACGCCACACCGAGGGCAAGGATATCACCCTGTTCTGATTGTGTGTGCCTGAACGTGATCAGGAGTGTGGAACCCCTGCGCGCGATACAGGCAGGAGCTCCCTATCCGCACGGAGGACGCCGCCAAACACATTCTCCTACTGGCCAGACGCATCTTTGCCGTCGCTGCCAGTCCCAGTCTACTCAGCCTGAGGGGGGGCACCTGGTACCGGTTATACGCCCCGCGACGAGAGGGTCGCCCAGGTAAGGTTACCCTACCTCGCTGCCTCCGCCGAGACGGGAACGATTGTGAAATGACCGGCGGTGTTGAACGGTATGGCAACATGGTATGATATATCCTAACCGTCCCGCTGAAATCGATATATAAGAAATGTATTCCGTAGAGAGTATCCCAATTCCGAGGGTGCCATGTGAAAGCTCTCATCGAGCCGGTCCCGATGGCATCCTCGGATTCCGCCCCGCGCCGAAACTCAATTTAATTATTTTTAGGATTTACATGGGGTGGTGAGTGATTTTCCATGATCGAACTATGTGTTCGTGGCGGGATCTCATAAGACGCTTCTGGCCACCGTAGCCCAAATCACCACCGAACGGGTGAAAAGCGGCCAGGATGACCGGGAGACTGTCCTGCCGACCCCACGATCCAGACCATGACGGTACGGTCGACTGGACCGCTCATGTGGCCAGGAATACCCAGAACCGCCTAACCGTGGTGCGCGGATCGGTTTGGCAGCGGCGCAGGTAATCCCCGCACCGACGGAGGGCACTCAGATATATCCCACCGACGCCGGGCGCGCCAAGTACGCTCTGGATGGCCAGACCAGACACAATACGTAACCTCACTGCACATATTCCGTCCTGAAGGCTGAATCGTGATTAGCCACCAAACGAGCATTCGGGGTTCGGCGAGATATACCGGGTCGAAGCCGCCTATCGATGTGTAGGGCCAGACTGATTCATGGGGGTATCTTTCATCGAACCCCCGTTGGTGAACGCAATACGGAATACTGTTTTCGGTATGGGCGATGTTGGAGTTAGGTTATGAGCCTCGGCGCCGCGCTGGGCATCGATGCACGGAATGTAAGCAAGGAAATACCGAGTGGGGCACCGGCCCGTCCGTGACCACAAGCCGCAGATATGCACCGACGACATCGCCGGACGATCCCCAACTCCTGACGCTCATTTCCATCGACCGATCGGGGATTGCCGGGGGGGGGGCGGCGTGCGGTCGCTATCCAGGAGATACGGCTCGGCGGCTGGGCGCTGGGCGCTGGGAATGGCGGACCGAGGTCCTCAGGTGCTGGTGGTACTATCCTGTGACTGAACAGATCACGATTGACGTGGGGGGTCACAGGTTGCGATGCTCCTGCGCCCACCGACCGCGGGATGTGACCTGGGGATCTGTGCTCGGGGAACGTTATTTGACAGGGCGGCTGACTCGCAACCTCCCCGACGCCGCAGGTGAACATTTGCGCTGGTTTCTCGAGGTGCTGGCATAGGTATTTCTCCCCACCGATCCACGCACCACACCACGTGAACCCCAACGACCCCAACCAGCGACGGATAGGCCTGAACGGTGTCCTATTGAGACGGTACGCCCACGGCGGATATGGCCACCCTACTTTGGACATCCGGAGTTCGATTACACGCCACACCGAGCCGGCGATATCACCCCGCGTTTGATTGTGCAGGCCTGAACGCGATCAGGAGTGTGGGAACCCTGCGCGACAGGCAGGAGCTCCTATCCAGACGGAGGGACGCCGCCAAACACATTCTCCTACTGGCCAGACGCTCATCCAGTCGTTGCCAGTCCCAGGTGACTGGCCCTGAGGGGGGGCACCTGGTACCGGTTATACGCCCCGCGACGAGAGGGTCGGCCCAGGTAAGGGTACCCTTACCTCGCTGCCCTCCGCCGAGACGGGAACGATTGTGAAATGACCGCGGTGTTGAACGGTATGGCAACATGGTATGATATATCCTAACCGTCTGCTGAAATCGATATATAAGAAATGTATTCCGTGAGAGTTATCCCAATTCCGAGGGTGCCATGAAAGCTCTCATCGAGCCGGTCCCGATGGCATCCTCGGATTCCGCCCCCTGCGCCGAAACTCAATTTAATTATTTTTAGGATTTACACAGGGTGGTGAGTGATTTTCCATGATCGAACTATGTGTTCGTGGGCGGGATCCTCTGCGCAAGACGCTTTGGCCACCGTAGCCCAAATCACCACCGAACGGGTGAAAAGCGGGCCAGGATGACCGGGAGACTGTCCTGCCGACCCCATCGATCCAGCATTCATGACGGTACGGTCGCGACTGACCGCCATGTGGCCAGGAACACCCAGAACCGCCTCAACCGTGTGGTGCGATCGGTTTGGCAGCGCAGGTAATCCCCGCACCGACGGAGGGCACTCAGGATATATCCCACCGGCTGCGCGCCAGTACGCTCTGGATGGCCAGACCAGACACAATTTAACCCTCACTGCACATATTCAACCCGAAGGAAGGCTGAAATATAATTTTATTCATTCACCATACCCGAAAAACAGTATTCCGTATTATGCTCACCAAACGAGATTCGGGGTTCGGCGAGATACCGTCGAGCGCCTATCGGCGTAGGGCCAGACTGATTCACGGGTATCTTCATCGAACCCCCAATCTCGCTTGGTGAACGCAATACGAATACTGTTTTCGGTATGGTGGGATGTTGGTAGTTAGGGTTATGAGCCTCGGCGCCCGCGCCAGCATCGATGCACGGAATGTGAGCAAGGCAATACCGGGAGTGTGGGCCCCGTCCGTCCGGTGCCCACAAGCCGCGGTATATGCCCCGACGACATCGCCGACGATCCCCAACTCGACGCTCATTTCCATCGACGATCGGGGATTGCCGGGGTGGTGCGGTCGCTATCCAGGAGATACGGCTCGGCGGCTGGGCGCTGGGCGCTGGGAATGGCGGGACCGAGGTCCTGCAGGTGCTGTGGTACTATCCTGTGACTGAGCCGTGATCACGCATTGATTTGGGGGTGGGGGTCACAGGTTACGCTCTGCGCCCCACCGACCGCGATGTGACCTGGGGATCTGTGCTCGCTGGGGAACGCATTTGACAGGGCGGGCTGACTCGCAACCTCCCCGACGCCGCAGGGTGAACATTTGCGCTGCGGTTTCTCGAGGTGCTGGCAGGTATTTCTCCCCACCGATCCACGCACCACACCACGTGAACCCCAACGGACCCCAACCAGCGTACGGATAGGCCTGAACGGTGTCCTATTGAGACGGTACGCCCACGGCGGATATGGCCACCCTACTTTGGACATCCGGAGTTCGACACACGCCTACACCGAGCCGGGCGATATCACCCGTGTTCGATTGTGTGTGCCTGAACGCGATCAGGAGTGTGGGAACCCCGCGGCGCGACAGGCAGGAGCTCCCTATCCAGACGGAGGGACGCCGCCAAACACATTCTCCTACTGGCCAGACGCTCATCCAGCCAAGTTGTTGCCAGTCCCAGTCTGGGGACTGGCAGCCTGAGGGGGGGCACCTGGTACTCGGGTTATACGCCCCGCGACGAGAGGGTCGCCCAGGTAAGGTTACCCTTACCGCTGCTCCTCCGCCGAGACGGGAACGATTGTGAAATGACCGGCGGTGTTGAACGGTATGGCAACAAGATGCATATATCCTAACCGTCTGCTGAAATCGACATATAAGAAATGTATTCCGTAGAGTTATCCCAATTCCCGAGGGTGCTATGAAAGCTCTCATCGAGCCGGTCCCGATGGCATCCTCGGATTCCGCCCCGCGCCGAAACTCAATTTAATTATTTTTAGCGATTTACATGGGGTGGTGAGTGATTTTCCATGATCGAATCCATGTGTCGCGGGCGGCGATCCTTGCGCAAGACGCTTCTGGCCACCGTGCCCAAATCACCACCGAACGGGTGAAAAGCGGCCAGGATGACCGGGAGACTGTATCGCACGATCCAGACCATGACGGTACGGTCGCGACTGGACCGCTATGCCAGGAACCCAGAACCGCCCGAACCGTGCGCGGATCGGGTTTACAGCGGCGCAGGTAATCCTCTCGCACCGACGGAGGGCACTCGTGATATATCCCACCGACGCCGGGCGCGCCAGTACGCTTCTGGATGGCCAGACCAGACACACACGTAACCCTCACTGCACATATTCAACTCTGAAGCGAAGGCTGAAAGTTATAATTCTATTAATATATCATATACCGAAAACAAAGTATTCCGTGATTATGCTCACCAAACGAGATTAAATTTGAGATACCGTCGAATAGGCCTATCGATGTGTAGGGCCAGACTGATTCATGGGTATCTTTCATGAACCCCGAATCTCGTTTGGTGAGCATACGAATACTGTTTTGGTATGGTGGGGATGTTGGTAGTTAAAGAATAACCTCGAACATCGATACCGCGGAATGTGAGCAAATACCGGGAGTGTGGTCCGGTGACCACAAGCCGCGGTATATGCACCGGCGGACACGGCAGACGCATCCCAACTCGGGACGTTCATTTCCATCGATCGATCGTGGGGATTGCGGGGGTGGGGTCGCGGTCGCTATCCAGGAGATCTGGCTCGGCGGCTGGGCGCTGGGCGCTGGGAATGGCGGGACGAGGTCTGGCAGGTGCTGGTGGTACTATCCTGTGACTGGCGTATCCGCGATTGATTTGGGGGGTGGGGGGTCGCGGGTTGGCGTTCCTCGCCCGACTGAGGATGTGACCTGGGGATCTGTGCTCTTGAGGAGCGTTATTTGACAGAGGCGGGCTGGACTCGGCAACCTCCCGGCGCCGCAGGTGAACATTTCGCGTGGTTTCCCTCGAGGTGCTGGCATAGGTATTTCCCTCGCGTCCACGACCACCTTCGTGAACTAGCGGACTAACCAGCGTCACGGATAGGCCTGAGCGGTGTCCTATTGAGATGCGCTCCACGGCGGATATGGCCACCCTACTTTGGACATCCGGAGCTCCGATTACCGCCTACACCGAGAGCGAAGGATATCACCCTGTGTTCTGATTGTGTGTGCCTGAGCGTGATCAGGAGTGTGGGAACCCCGTCTTGGCGACAGGCAGGAGCTCCTATCCGTGCGGAGGGCGCCCGCCAAACACATTCTCCTACTGGCCAGGCGTTCATCAGCTCAAGTCGTTGCCAGTCCCAGTCTGGGGGACTGGCAGCCTGAGGGGGCACCTGGTACCGGGTTATCGTCCCTGCGGCGAGAGGTCGGCCCAGGTAAGGTACCCTACCTCGGCTGCCCCTCCGGCGAGCGAGGCGTATCAGGAAATGACGGCGGTGTTGAGCGGTATGGCAACATGGTATGCATATATCCTAACCGATCCGTTGAAATCGACATATAAGAAATGTATTCCGTAGAGCTATCCCAATTCCGAGGTGCCATGTGAAAGCTCTCATCGAGCCGGTCCCGATGGCATCCTCGGATTCCGCCCTCGTCGAAACTCAATTTAATTATTTTTAGGATTTACATGGGGTGGTGAGTGATTTTCCATGATCGAACTATGTGTTACGTGGTGAAGGGGATCCTTGCGCCCGTTCTTGGCCTCCGTGTGCCCAAATCACCACCGAACGGGGTGAAAAGCGGGCCAGGATGACCGGGGAGACTGTCCCGTCGACCCCACGTATCAGAACCATGGCGATGCGGTCGCACTGGACCGTCATGTGGCCAGAACACCAGAACCGCCCGAACTGTGGTGCGGATCGGTTTAACAGCGGCGCGGGTAATCCCGGCACCGGCGGAGGAGCACTCAGGATATATCCCACGGCGTCGGCGCGCTCAATGCGTTCTGGATGGCCAGGACCAGACACTGTCTGAACCCTCACTGCACATATTCAACCTCGGCGGCGCCGAGGCTCATAACTAACTCTCGCATCCCCACCATGCGAAAACAGTATTCCGTATTGCGTTCACCAGCGAGATTCGAGGTTCGATGAATACCGGTCGAGCGTCTATCGATGTGTAGGGCCAGACTGATTCATGGGTATCTTTCATCGAACCCACGAATCTCGTTTGGTGAGCATATCTGAATCTTGTTTTGGTATGGTGGGGATGTTGGTAGTTAAGTACTCTTTCAGCGCATCGAACATCGATATGCGGAATGTGAGCAAAATACCGGGAGTGTGGGCACCGTCCGTCCGGTGACCACAAGCATGATATATGCACCGGCGGACACCGGCGGACGCATCCCCAACTTCGGACGTTCATTTCCATCGATCGATCGTGGGGATTGCGAAGTGGGAGTCTCGCTATCCAGGAGATCTGGCTCGGCTGGGCGCTGGGCGCTGGGAATGGCGGGACGAGGTCTGGCAGGTGCTGGTGGTACTATCCTGTGACTGGCGTATCACGATTGATTTGGGGGGTGGGGGTCGCGGGTTGGCGTTCCTCGCCCACCGACTGCGAGGATGTGACCTGGGGATCTGTGCTTTCGCGAGCGTTATTTGACAGGGCGGGCTGGACTCGGCAACCTCCCGGCGCCGCAGGTGAACATTTCGCGTGGTTTCCCTCGAGGTGCTGGCATAGGTATTTCCCTCCCGTCGCGTACCACGTGAACTAGCGGACCCCACCAAGCGTGCGGATAGGCCTGAGCGGTGTCCTATTGAGGCAGTGCGGCTCCACGGCGGATATGGCCACCCTACTTTGGACATCCGGGCTCGATTCTGCCTACACCGAGCGAAGGATATCACCCTGTGTTCTGATTGTGTGTGCCTGAGCGTGATCAGGAGTGTGGGAACCCCGTCGCGACAGGCAGGAGCTCCCCTATCCGTCTGGGAGGGGCGCCCGGCCAAACACATTCTCCTACTGGCCAGAGCGTTCATCCAGCTCAAGTCGTTGCCAGTCCCAGTCTGGGGACTGGCAGCCTGAGGGCACCTGGTACCGGGTTATCGTCCCTGCGGCGAGAGGTCGGCCCAGGTAAGTACCCTACCTCGGCTGCCCCTCCGGCGAGGCGAGAGCGTATCAGGAAATGACCGGCGGTGTTGAGCGGTATGGCAACATGGTATGCATATATCACTAACCGTCCGTTGAAATCGACATATAAGAAATGTATTCCGTAGAAAGCTATCCCAATTCCGAGGTGCCATGTGAAAGCTCTCATCGAGCCGGTCCCGATGGCATCCTCGGATTCCGCCCTCGTCGAAACTCAATTTAATTATTTTTAGGATTTACATGGGGTGGTGAGTGATTTTCCATGATCGAACTATGTGTTAAATGGTGAAGGGATCCTTCGCGCCGTTCTTGGCCACCGTGTGCCCAAATCACCACCGAGCAGGGGTGGCGGGCCAGGATGACCGGGAGACTGTCCCGTCGACCCCGTATCCAGACCATGGCGATGCGGTCGCACTGGACGTCATGTGGCCAAGAACACCAGAACCGCCCGAACTGTAGTGCGGATCGGTTTAACAGCGGCGCAGGTAATCCCCGGCACCGGCGGAGGCACTCAGGATATATCCACGGCGTCGGCGCTCAATGCGTTCTGGATGGCCAGGACCAGAACCTTAATCTGAACCCTCACTGCACATATTCAACCTCGGCGGCGAGGCTCATAACTAACTTCTGCGCATCCCCACCATACCGAAAACAGTATTCCGTATTGCGTTCTAAAGCGAGATTCGGGGGTTCGATGAATACGGTCGGCGTCTATCGATGTGTAGGGCCAGACTGATTCATGGGTATCTTTCGCCGAACCCCGAATCTCGTTTGGTGAGCATAATACGGAATACTGTTTTTCGGGTATGGTGGGGATGTTGGTAGTTAAATATAATTCGGCGCTTCATCGAAGCATCGATACCGCGGAATGTGAGCAAGGAAATACCGGGAGTGTAGGCACCGTCCGTCCGGTGACCACAAGCATGATATATGCACCAGCAGACGCGGCGGACGCATCCTTCGGGCGTTCATTTCCATCGATCGATCGTAGGGATTGCGGGGGTAAGTGCGGTCGCTATCAGGAGATCTGGCTCGGCTGGGCGCTGGGCGCTGGGAATGGCGGGACCGAGGTCTGGCAGGTGCTAGTGGTACTATCCTGTGACTGGCGTATCGCGATTGATTTGGGGGGTGGGGAAGTCGCGGGTTGGCGTTCTCGCCCACCGACTGCGAGGATGTGACCTGGGGATCTGTGCTTTCATGAGAGCGTTATTTGACAGGCGGGCTGGACTCGGCAACCTCACGGCCGCGCAGGTGAACATTTGCGGCGTGGTTTCCCTCGAGGTGCTGGCATAGGTATTTCCCTCCCCACCGATCACGACCACACTCGTGAACTAGCGGACTAACCAGCGTGCGGATAGGCCTGAGCGGTGTCCTATTGAGGCAGTCGCTCGCGGCGGATATGGCCACCCTACTTTGGACATCCGGACTCCGATTCTGTACGCCTACACCGAGCGAAGGATATCACCCTGTGTTCTGATTGTGTGTGCCTGAGCGTGATCAGGAGTGTGGGAACCCCGTCTTGCGACAGGCAGGAGCTCCCCTATCCGTCTGCGGAGGGGCCTTGACCAAACACATTCTCCTACTGGCCAGGCGTTCATCAGCTCAAGTCGTTGCCAGTCCCAGTCTGGGGACTGGCAGCCTGAGGGGGGGGGCACCTGGTACCGGTTATACGCCCCGCGACGGCAGAGGTCGGCTCCAGGTAAGTTTACCGCCGTTCTCCGCCGCAGACGGGAACGATTGTGAAACGACCGCGGTCGTTGAACGGTATGGCAACATGGTATGCATATATCCTAACCGTCTGCTGAAATCGACATATAAGAAATGTATTCCGTAGAGTTTATCCCAATTCCGAGGCCGCTACGTGAAAGTTTCCTCATCGAGCCGGTCCCGATGGCATCCTCGGATTCCGCCCCCGCGCCGAAACTCAATTTAATTATTTTTAGGATTTACATGGGTGGTGAGTGATTTTCCATGATCGAATCCATGTGTTCGTGAAGGGGATCTCATAAGACGCTTGGCCATCATACCAAATCACCACCGAACGGGAAAAGCTGGGCCAGATGACCGAGACTGTCCTGCCGACCCCACGATCCAGACTATGACGGTACGGCCAGACTGACCGCCATGTGGGCCAGGAATGACCCAGAACCGCCTAACTGTGGTGCGGATCGGTTTGGCAGCGGCGCAGGTAATCCCCCTCGCACCGACGGAGGGCACTCAGGATATATCCCACCGACGCCGGCGCGCCAGTACGCTCTGGATGGCCAGACCAGACACAATATTTAACCCTCACTGCACATATTGCTGAAGGATATAATTTGAACATCTCACCATATTCGAAAAACAGTATTCAGATTATGCTCACCAAACGAGATTCGGGGTTCGGCGAGATACCGTCGAGCGCCTATCGGCGTGTAGGGCCAGACTGATTCATGGGTATCTTTCATCGAACCCCGAATCTCGCTTTGGTGAACGAATACGGAATACTGTTTTCGGGTATGGTGGGATGCTGGTAGTTAGGTTATGAGCCTCGGCGCGCGCTGGGCATCGGCGCACGGAATGAGCAAGGAAATACCGGGAGGGGGCACCGTCCGTCCGTGACTACAAGCCGCGTATATGCACCGACGATTATCCGCCGGACGATCCCCAACCTCGACGCTCATTTCCATCGACGATCGGATTGCCGGGGTGCGGTCGCTATCCAGGAGATACGGCAAGGCTGGGCGCTGGGCGCTGGGAATGGCGGGATCGAGGTCCTGGCAGGTGCTGGTGGTACTATCCGTGACTGAGCAGATCACGATTGATTTGGGGTGGGGGGTCACAGGTTGCGCCTCCTGCGCCCCACCGACCGCGGGATGTGACCTGGGGATCTGTGCTCGAACGTTATTTGACAGGGCGTGGCTGGACTCGCAACCTCCCCGACGCCGCAGGTGAACATTTGCGCTGGTTTCTCGAGGTGCTGGCATAGGTATTTCTCCCCACCGATCCACGCACCACACTACGTGAACCCCAACGTACCCCAACCAGCGTACGGATAGGCCTGAACGGTGTCCTATTGAGACGGTACGCTTCCACGTGATATGGCCACCCTACTTTGGACATCCGGAGCCCGACATATCGCCTACACCGAGAGCCGGAAGGATATCACCCTGTGTTCTGATTGTGTGCCTGAACGTGATCAGGAGTGTGGGAACCCCTGCGGCGCGATACAGGCAGGAGCTCCCTATCCGTACGGAGGGACGCCGGCCAAACACATTCTCCTACTGGCCAGACGTTCATCCAGCTCAAGTCGTTGCCAGTCCCAGTCTGGGGGACTGGCAGCCTGAGGGGGGGGGGGGCACCTGGTACCGGGTTATACGCCCTGCGACGAGAGGGTCGGCCCAGGTAAGGCATTCTACCGGCTGCTTCTCCGCCGAGACGGGAACGACGGAAATGACCCATGTGTTGAACGGTATGGCAAAACATGGTATGCATATATCCTAACCGTCTGCTGAAATCGATATATAAGAAATGTATTCGAGAGTTTATCCCAATTCCGAGGGTGCTTATGTGAAAGCTCTCATCGAGCCGGTCCCGATGGCACCCTCGGATTCCGCCCCCGCCGTCAAAACTCAATTTAATTATTTTTTAGGATTTACATGGGGTGGTGAGTGATTTTCCATGATCGAACTATGTGTTCGTGGTGAAGGGGATCCTTGCGCGACGCTTCTGGCCACCGCGGTGCCCAAATCATCACCGAACGGGTGAAAAGCGGGCCAGGATGACCGGGAGACTGTCCTGCCGACCCCATCAGATCTGACCATGACGGTACGGGTCCGCACTGGACCGCTATGTGGCCAGGAACACCCAGAACCGCCTCAACTGTGGTGCGGATCGGTTTGGCAGCGGGCGCAGGTAATCTCTCAAGACCGACGGAGGGCACTCGCGATATATCCCACCGACGCCGGCCGGCGCCAAGTACGCTCTGGATGGCCAGGACCAGACACAATACTTAACCCTCACTGCACATATTCAACTCGAAGCGAAAGTAATTAACTTATTAACATCACCATAAAAAACAAGATTCAGATTATGCTCACCAAACGGTATTCGGGGTTCTGGCGAGATACCGTCGAGCGCTTCATCGGCGTGTAGGGCCAGACTGATTCATGGGTATCTTTCATCGAACCCCGAATCTCGCCAGAACGCAATACGGAATACTGTTTTTGTGATGCGATGCAGAGTTAGCAGGAGCCTCGGCGCCATGCGCCGCATCGATGCACGGAATAAGCAAGGAAATACCGGGAGGTGGGCACCGGCCCGCCCTGGTGACCACAAGCCGCGTATATGCACCGACGACGACACTGCCGGACGATCCCCCAACTCGACGCTCATTTCCATCGACGACGCGGGATTGCCGGTGGCGGTCGCTATCCAGGAGATACTGGCTGGCGCTGGGCGCTGGGAATGGCGGGACCGAGGTCCTGGCAGGTGCTGGTGGTACTATCCTGTGACTAAGCAGATCACGCATTGATTTGGGGTGGGGGTCACAGGTTGGCGCTTTCTGCGCCTAATCCCATCATGTGATGACCAGTGATTCGCGCTCGCATGGGGAACGTTATTTGACAGGGCGGCTGACTCGGCAACCTCCCCGACGCCGCAAGGTGAACATTTGCGCGGTTTCTCGGGTGCTGGCATAGGTATTTCTCCCCACCGATCCACTCCACCACACTACGCACGTGAACCCCAACGACCCCAACCAGCGCATTTGGATAGGCCTGAACGGTGTCCTATTGAGACGGTACGCCCACGGCGGATATGGCTACCCTACTTGACATCCGGAGCCCGATTACACGCCACACCGAGAGCCGGCGATATCACCCTGCGTTTCGATTGCGCGCTTGAACGCGATCAGGAGTGTGGGAACCCCAGGCGCGACAGGCAGGAGCTTCCCCTATCCAGACGGAGGACGCCGCCAAACACATTCTCCTACTGGCCAGACGCTCATCCAGCTCAAGTTGTTGCCAGTCCCGCCTGACTGGCAGCTGAGTGGGGGCACCTTGCATTCGGTTATACGCCCCTGCGACGAGAGGGTCGGCCCAGGTAAGGTACCTTCTACCGGCTGCTCTCTCCGCCGAGACGGGAACGATTGTGAAATGACCGGCGGTGTTGAACGGTATGGCAACACAGATGATATATCCTAACCGTCCCGCTGAAATTCCATATATAAGAAATGTATTCCGTGAGAGCTATCCCAATTCCGAGGGTGCCATGAAAGCTCTCATCGAGCCGGTCCTGATGGCATCCTCGGATTCCGCTGGCCGAAACTCAATTTAATTATTTTTAGGATTTACATGGGTGGTGAGTGATTTTCCACGATCAATCCATGCTGTTCGCGGTGAAGGGATCTCATAAGACGCTTCTGGCCATCACATGCCCAAATCACCACCGAACGGGTGAAAAGCGGCCAGATGACCGGGAGACTGTCCTTGCCGACTTAATCGCATCCAGACTTCATGACGGCACGGTCGCGACTGGATCGCTATGCTGCCAGGAATACCAGAACCGCCTCGAACTGTGCGCGCGGATCGGTTTGGCAGCGGGCGCAGGTAACCCCTAAGCACCGACGGAGGGCACTCAGGATATCCCACCGACGCCGCTAAGGCCAAGACGCTCTGGATGGCCAGGACCAGACACAATAATAACCTCATCAAGACATATTCAACTCGAAGGGAAGGCTGAGTTATAATCTTAATCTACCAACATCCCCACCATACTAAAAACAAGATTCTCAGATTATGCTCACCAAACGAGATTCGGGGTTCAAGGAGATACCGTCGAAAGGCCTATCGACAGTAGGGCCAGCACTGATTCATGCAAGATTCTTTCATCGAACCTCTTAATCTCGCTTTGGTGAACGCAATACCTAATACTGCTGGTATGGTGGGGCAAGTAGTTAGGGTTATGAGCCTCGGCGCCAAGCGCTGCCGGGCATCGATGCACGGAATGTAAGCAAGGAAATACCGGGAAAGGTGGGCACCGCCCGTCCGTGACCACAAGTTGCCGCGTATACGCATGACCGACGGACATCGGCCGGACGCATCCCCCAACTCCTGACGCTCATTTCCATCGACCGATCGATTGCCGGGGTGGGGTGCGGTCGCTTATCCAGGAGATACGGCTCGGGCGGCTGGGCGCTACGTACGGAATGGCGTAATCGAGGTCTCAAGAGGTGCTGGTGGGTACTATCCTGTGACTGAGCCAGATCACGATTGATTTGGGGGTGGGGGTCACAGGTTATGCTCCTGCGCCCACCGACACTGCGATGTGACCTGGGGATCTGCGTCATGGGGAACGCGGTTTTTGACAGGGCGGCTGGACTTCCTAAGAACCTTCCCCGACGCCGCAGCGATTGCGGGTTTCTCGGCGTGCTGGCAGATAGGTATTTCTCCCCACCGATCCATCCACCACACTACGCGAACCCCAACGGACCCCAACCACCGCACGGATAGGCTCTGAACGGTGTCCTATTGAGACGGTGACGCTTCCACGGGCGGATACGGCTACCCTACTTGGACATCCGGAGTTCGACACACGCCACACCGAGAGTCAAGGATATCACCCCTGTGTTCGATTGTGTGTGCCTGAACGCGATCAGAGTGAACCCCGCATGACAGGCAGGAGCTCCCCTCATCCGTACGGAGGGACGCCGCCAAACATCATTCTCCTACCGCACGCACGCTCATCCAGCTCGTTGTCGTTGCCAGTCCCAGTCGTGACCAAGAGCCTGAAAGACCTTATATCTGGTTATACGCCCTCGCGACGAGAGGGTCGGCCCAGGTAAGGTTACTCCACCTCGCTGCCCTCCGCCGAGACGGGAACGATTGTGAAATGACCGGGCGGTAAGTTGAACGGTATGGCAACATGGCATGATATATCCTAACCGTCTGCTGAAATCGCATATATAAGAAATGTATTCCAGAGTTATCCCAATTCCTGAGGGTGCCATGTGAAAGTTTCCTCATCGAGCCTGGTCCCGATGGCATCCTCGGATTCCGCCCCGCGCCAAACTCAATTTAATTATTTTTGCGATTTATACAAGTGGTGAGTGATTTTCCATGATCAACTATGTTGCAGTGAAGGGGATCTCAAGACGCTTCTGGCCACCGTAGCCCAAATCATCACCGAACGGGTGAAAAGCGGCCAGGATGACCGGGAGACTGTCCTGCCGACCCCACGTGATCCGCATTACGACGTACGGTCGCGACTGGACCGACTGGCTATGTGGCTAGAACACTCCAGAACCGCCTTTCAACTGTGGTGCGGATCGGTTTACAGTGGGCGCAGGTAATCCCCGCACCGACGGAGGGCACTCGTGATATATCCCACCGACGCCGGGCGCGTGCCAAGACGCTTCTGGATGGCTACCAGACACAATACGTAACCTCATCAGCACATATTCAACTCGAAGAAGGCTGAAAGTTATATTCTTAATATCTTCCCACCATACTGAAAAACAAAGATTCCAGATTATGCGCTCACCAAACGAGATTCGGGGTTCGGCGAGATACCGTCGAAGCCGCCTTCATCGATGTGTAGGGCCAGACTGATTCATGGGTATCTTTCATCGAACCCCAATCTCGCCGAACGCAATACGGAATACTGTTTTCGTGATGGCGGGGGATGTTGGTAGTTAGGTTATGAGCCTCGGCGCCTGCGCCGGGCATCGATGCACGGAATGTGAGCAAGGAAATACCGAGTAGGGCACCGGCCCGTCCGGGCGACCACAAGCCGTCAGATACGACCGACGGACATCAAGCCGGACGATCCCCAACTCCTGACGCTCATTTCCATCGACGATCGCGGGGATTGCCGGTGGGTGCGGTCGCTATCCGCGAGATACGGTTCGCGGTTAGCTACGCTGGCGTCAATCGGCGGCGGAACCAGGTGCTGGTACTATCCTGTCGAACAGATCACGCATTGATTTGGGGGGTAGTCACAGGTTACGTTTCGCCCACCGACCGCGGGATGTGACCTGGGGATCTGTGCTCAAGGGGGAACGCTATTTGACAGGGGCGGCTGGACTCGCAACCTCCCCGACGCCGCAGGTGAACATTTGCGCGGTTTCTCGGCGTGCTGGCAGATAGTATTTCTCCCCACCGATCCACGCACTACACCACGGAACCCCAACGACCCCAACCAGCGCACGGATAGGCCTGAACGGTGTCCTATTGAGACGGGTACGCCCACGGCGGATATGGCCACCCTACTTTTGACATCCGGAGTTCGATTACACGCCTACACCGGTAGCCGGCGATATCACCCCGCGTTCGATTCAAGGCCTGAACGCGATCAGAGTGTGGGAACCCCCGGCGCGACAGGCAGGAGCTCTATCCGACGAGGACGCCGCCAAACACATTCTCCTACTGGCCGACGCTCATCCAGTCGTTGCCAGTCCCAGTGACTGGCAGCCCGAGGGGGGTGGAGACCCAAATTCGGTTATACGCCCCGCGACGCAGAGGGTCGCCCAGGTAAGGGTACCCTACTCGCTGCCTCCGCCGAGACGGGAACGAAATGACCGCATGGTGTTGAACGGTATGGCAACATACGCAGATGATATATCCTAACCGTCTGCTGAAATCGACATATAAGAAATGTATTCCGTAGTATCCCGATTCCGAGGGTGCCGTGTGAAAGCTCTCATCGAGCCGGTCCCGATGGCACCCTCGATTCCCCGCGCCGTAAACTCAATTTAATTATTTTTTAGGATTTATATGGGTGGTGAGTGATTTTCCATGATCGAATCCATGTGTTCGCGCGGGATCTCAGACGCTTTGGCCACTGGTGCCCAAATCACCACCGAACGGGTGAAAAGCGGGCCAGGATGACCGGGAGACTGTCCTGCTGACCCACGATCGCATTCATGACGCACGGTCGACCGGACCACATGCTGCTGAACACCCAGTAACCGCCTAACCGCGCGCGGATCGGTTTGGCAGCCGGGCGCAGGTAATCCCCGCACCGACGGAGGGCACTCAGGATATATCCCACCGACGCCGGGCGCGCCAAGACGCTTCTGGATGGCCAGGACCACTGCACACAATACGTAACCTCACTGCACATATTCAACTTGAAGGCTGAAAGTTATAATTTAATTCTGTTGTCGATCACATCACCATACCCGAAAAACAGTATTCCGTATTATGCTCACCAAACGAGATTCGGGGTTCGGCGAGATACCGGTCGAGCCGCCTATCGATGTAGGCCAGACCGATTCACGGGTGATTTTTCATCGAACCCCCGAATCTCGCTTCGCGAACGCAATACGGAATACTGTTTTCGGGTATGGTGGGATGTTGGTAGTTAGGTTATGAGCCTCGGCGCCCGCGCCGCAAGCATCGGCGACGGAATGTGAGCAAGGAAATACCGGAGGTGGGCACCGCCCGGCCCGGTGACCACAAGCCGCGATATGCACCGACGACACCGCCGACGATCCCCAACTCGACGCTCATTTCCATCGACGATCGCGATTGCCGGGGTGGTGCGGTCGCTATCCAGGAGATACGGCTCGGCGGCTGGGCGCTGGGCGCTGGGAATGGCGGGACCGAGGTCCTGGCAGGTGCTGGTGGTACTATCCTGTGACTGAAACAGATCACGATTGATTTGGGGGTGGGGGTCACAGGTTGGCTGCTCCTGCGCCCACCGACTGCGGATGTGACCTGGGGATCTGTGCTCGGGAACGTTATTTGACAGGGCGTGGCTGACTTTGCAACCTCCCCGACGCCAAGCAGGTGAACATTTGCGCTGCTTTCTCGAGGTGCTGGCATAGGTATTTCTCCCCACCGATCCACGACCACACTACGCTAACCCCAACGGACCCCAACCAGCGCACGGATAGGCCTGAACGCGTCCTATTGAGACGGTACGCTTCCACGGCGGATATGGCCACCCCACTTTTGGGACATCCGAGTCCCGACACATCGCCACACCGAGTTCGGGCGATATCACCCCGTGTTCTGATTGTGCGTGCCTGAACGCGATCAGGAGTGTGGAACCCCGCGGCGATACAGGCAGGAGCTCCCCTATCCGCACGGAGGGACGCCGCCAAACACATTCTCCTACTGGCCAGACGCTCATCCAAGTCGTTGCCAGTCCCAGTCTGGGGACTGGCAGCCTGAGGGGGGGGGGGCACCTGGTACCCGGTTATACGCCCCGCGACGAGAGGGTCGGCCCAGGTAAGGTGTTACCTACACTCGCTGCCTCCGCCGAGACGGGAACGATTGTGAAATGACCGGGCGGTGTTGAACGGTATGGCAACATGGTATGCATATATCCTAACCGTCTGCTGAAATCGACATATATAAGAAATGTATTCCGCAGAGAGTTATCCCAATTCCTGAGGGTGCCATGTGAAAGTTTCTCTCATCGAGCCGGTCCCGATGGCATCCTCGGATTCGCCCCGCGCCGAAACTCAATTTAATTATTTTTTAGGATTTACATGGGGTGGTGAGTGATTTTCCATGATCGAACTATGTGTTAGTGGTGAAGGGGATCCTTGCGCACGTTCTTGGCCACCGTGTGCCCAAATCACCACGAGCAGAGGTGAAAAGCGGGCCAGGATGACCGGGGAGACTGTCCCGTCGACCCGTATCGAACCATGGCCAATGCGGTCGCACTGGACCGTCATGTGGCCAAAACACCAGAACCGCCCGAACTGTGGTGCGGATCGGTTTTAGCAGCGGCGCAGGTAATCCCCGGCACGGCGGAGGGCACTCAGGATATATCCCACCGGCGTCGGTAGCGCTCAGTGCGTTCTGGATGGCCAGGACCGAACTGTCTGAACCCTCACTGCATATTCAGCCTCGGCGGCGCGGGCTCATAACTAACTTCTGCATCCCACCATGCCGAAAACAGTATTCCGTATTGCGTTCACCAAAGCGAGATTAGGGGTTCGATGAATACCGGTCGGCGTCTATCGATGTGTAAGGCCAGAACTGATTCATGGGTATCTTTCATGCCGAACCCCGAATCTCGTTTGGTGAGCATATCTGAATACTGTTTTGGTATGGTGGGGATGTTGGTAGTTGAGATTATAACTCGGCGCCTCCGAACATCGATACCGCGGAATGTAAGCAGGAAATACCGGGAGTGTGGGCACCGTCCGTCCGGTGACCACAAAGCGGTATATGCAGCGCGGACACCGGCAGACGCATCCCCCCAACTTTCGGGCGTTCATTTCCATCGATCGATCGTGGGGATTGCGGGGGGTGGGGTCGATCGCTATCCAGGAATCTGACTCGGCGGCTGGGCGCTGGCGCTGGGAATGGCGGGACGAGGTCTGGCAGGTGCTAGTGGTACTATCCTGTGACTGGCGTATCACGATTGATTTGGGGGGTGGGGGTCACAGGTTGGCGTTCCTCGCCCACCGACT